>CM029273.1:40686601-40764142 GCA_016920895.1 Vaccinium myrtillus
GTGGTTTGCCAAGGGGCCTTTGAGGCCCGGTGTTGGCATGCCAAGGGGCATGTAGCCCTCGGTTACTTGGAACTATTTCCAATGTGCTAAAAACACGCTTATTTGCGTGTTTAACCTGTAACTAACAAAAACAACACTACGTGCATATCAAACATATAAGGCGCGAAAATCGCGTGTGTGTGAGAGCAAAATAAGCTAGACAAAAGACAAAAATAATATAAAATAGACAAATTTCTAGTTTGTTTCATCCTTCTTTACTTTGTAGATTCTTCTATTCGAGACGAACAAACAATCCACTGAAACTTGACGCAAAACTCAAAATTTAAAAAATGTGAAAAAGATTTGAACAACACCCCAAAATCTGTAGTTATGAGAAATTTTTTAGTGCCGAGTGGGTATTGCCCACGTGGTACCCGCTCGGCAATCTCAGCCATCCATAACGCGATCCAATGGTCCGGATTTTAGAGACAGAAAAGGTAGAGATAGGATTTGGGTGAGGGGAGAGAGAGGGAATTAATCCGGGCCATCCAAACACATTTAGACGGCTCAGATCATGCTTGGGTACCAAGTGGCAATATCCACTCGACACCCAAAAAGCTACTACAAATATACTGCAAAATGTATTCCCCAAAACGAGTGAAATTATTTTGGATTCTGTTCTCTGTTGGTTGATAACCTTTCTTTTTCTCAGGAGCCTCAACCCTTAGTAGATTGTATATATTTTTTTATTCTATTCCTTCCTGTTTTATTTGCTTACATTTATGGTATTCTTTTTTTTTTGGTCATTCATCTATTACATGGGGGAGAGGGAAATGAGATTCGATCTCGGGATTTGATGGTTGCATTTCCGTGACAATTGTGATGCTTGGATAATGTATTAAGTGGAATGGAAGAACCAGTTCTTTTATTTTTTTAAATTTGAACTTAGTGGATTTATTTAGGTAATTATTATGCAGCTTGAATAATGTGGGAAGTACAATCTAGGAACGTCTCTTTTTTCGAAACTAGAACTTACTACTGCAACTGGAATGTAGCCCCATTAAATTGGTAAAACCTTCTAATTAGCTTTGCATAAGGCATCTAATTAGCTTTGAGAGAATCAACCCTGCAGTAGTCTCTCTACACTTCTCGGGAGCCGAACCTTTGCTACAGTACCACTCTATTAATACTGAAGTACTATTCATCTCTAAATATTATTCTCTCACTTTTTATTCTCTCTCCTCTCTCTCCTCCTCTTCCCTCGGTTTCTTCTACATGGGAGGAATAAAAAAAAAAGCAATATTTTAGAGAAGGGGAGAAAAAATACATAAAGCTACTGGAGAGAAATTCCTAAATAAAATAAAATATTAGTAATTTTTTGTCTCTCTACTTTACCTTAGAGCAAGTGCAAGAGTCTTCCTAAGCACTTCTTCAAGCCATTTTACCGAGCCAAATAGGGAGGGTAGCCCTCCAAGAGACTCCCTAAATAGGTTGGCAAAATACAAATGTGTATAGTGCCTCCCTAAACGACTCCCCATTTAGGGAGCCACTATTCACTCCCTTCCCCAATCTTTTTATTCTTTCTCACTCTCTCTCTCTCTCTCCCCTCGGGAATAGAGGATCTTCTAGATTATATTGGCGCTCCTGGCGATACTATTCCTTATGGTTTTTTTATCCGGTAGGAATAATAAGAATAAAAAGTCCAGGTTGGTTGGTGAGCCTAGTGATAGGAGACTATCTAGCTTGGTTCGGAGAGCACTTGTTGGGTTAAATATTTTTTTGTTGCTAAATGTTACGGCCTAAATGCTGAACTATTGACCCTACTTGTTCGGATGGGTGTTCACCCCAAAGTGTTCCCGGACCGCATGCATACATCCGTAAGTAACTTAGTGCAACATGGAAAATTTCATTGAGAGGAATCAGCAAAGAAAAGAAAAACGGGTCAACATCAACATGTGTATTTGAGAGATTGTCCTCGGGCTGAGGAGTGTCCACATGAGTTCGTTGAGGTGTCTACACAGGCCTTTGGTCCTCTTTTATATTCTGTCGAGAGTTCGGATTGCTCCACCTAAGTAGAACGAAAAGAAGGAATAGTAAATTGAAAGGGGGAGCCAGAAGCTTCGCTTCCGGTAGCTTGCTTACTCTCTTAGAAACCTTTCCCGTTGCGGAACTGGCTTAATTCGCTGTAGATGCCCTTCTTGAAGCATCAATCCTACTTTTCGGGTCTGCCCCTATTTACCCATCATCTCTTTGAGGGTATGTGAGGAAGCCCATTTTTCAACAGGATCTTCTTGTCTTGGTTTTAGCTTCCCTGCTATCTTCATTAACTTCCCTTGTTCTGACGGGACAAGTCGAGGTGACCAAACCGACATTATCGGTTGTCCCCACTCCCCTGCTGAGAATTTGGTTTGAAACGGATCTTTTCCAAGAACAAATATCATCCAAATTCGTGATATTGGTTTTCAAAATTAACTCCCTGTGACTTGTGAGGCTCAATTTGAATTTCGCACAAATAATGCGTAATGTTCATTTTATCCGAAATAATATTTCAATATGCTCGGTGAAAAATAAATTGAACAAACTGATCAAGCAATTATCGATATCGGACTAAATTGACTTCTTAAGATATGCGTAAAAAATTTATTCCATACAAAGGGAACATCTCGAATAATTTATACCCATTAGTACATTCCGTCTATACTCGTAGCCGGTTCAGTTGGTTGTTTTGTGATTTTACACCTCCCTATTTCAGCAATTTACTCTAAAATTTACTCTTATAAATAGTAATGTTTAAACTATACAAACAATTTCAAAGTTTACTACAAAGCTACCAACAGACTAGACCCGAGCTCCGCACTAGCAGGCTCAATGACACATAATGCAAAAGGAGACCAACAACGAGGTTGGTAAATAGAGTCCGTCAAAGATGTGACAACAGAGGATTCAAAAGGATACATAGTTCAAATCATGAGAAAGCACAAGTTGTAGTAATTGATTTTAACATTCCTTTTATAACACTTAGGTCTGGTTTCACTTAATAAAAGCCACTCGGCTACGTAGCATTTTTTATTTTTATTTTTTGGTCTTTATTCCAAAATCTTGAGTTTGGGTCATAATTTTTGTACCTTTTTAATTATTTTATTTTAAAAATTTGACGTGAAACAAAGAAATGTATTTAGTAAGTAAAAGTAGGACTAAAGGCTGGAAACAGGATAACGAATTCACAACAGCTATGCAAAAGTTGAATAAAAAGACGGAGAAAGAAAACGGACTTGGAATTGTCGAGACAACTTCACCCATCTGAGCCGATCTGCACGAAATCAATTGAGTTAGTTAAAACTATCAAACTCTTGGTAAAACCCAGATCAAAATCAATGCAAAATCAAGAAAAGATGAAAGATTGCATACATAGTGTTAGAAAAAATGTTTACTTTTTGTGTTAAAATTGATCAAATACGAATGCAATAAAATTAGAACTCGAAACCTGGAAATCGATGAAAATGAAAAGGTGATCAAGCCGAGTGAAACACTCTGTACTTAAGACAGATTCGCCCCCGCTACTGTGCTTACGGTTTGCATGAACGTCTATCTCCCAGCAATACTTGATCTTCACCGAACGGAAGTAGCACTCCAATCTATTCGGTAGGCGAACCAAACTTGTGTTTGTACTCTCTCATATGAAGACTAGAAAATACAAGAAAAATTCAATCAATTAAAATGAATGAAGTACACACTATTTATAGACTCACTGGTGACTAGATCTATGAATAGTCACCAAGGGAAGGGGCACATTTGTTCATAAAGGGCGCGTCCGTCCACAATGAAATTGTCACTCAAACGACACGACTCCAAAAAGTGTCAATTTACATTCACACCTAAAAGGAAATATTACATCCTATAATATTTTCCAACAATCCCTCACATGAATGAAATTGACTCGATAACAAATGCAAAAACAATGCAAACAATAGAGAGAGTACATGTGGAAATTTCCTGCATGGGGTTAGGTAGCTTTTGGCTTTAAACCTCGCTTTGTGAATAACTATCGGACTTACTAGCTAACCAGTGAACGCGATGTCTTGAACTGTTCAGCCCTTTGTGTAAGCCAAGACAATAGTCAACACACAGAATTTTTCCGAACACAGTTGGTTCTTACGGTTGTGCCCATTTTGGCCCTGGAACACGCGACTGGTTTCAGAGAGTGTTTTTAAAGAATTCAGCCTTAAAATTCTCATAGAAGCGGCCCACTTCACACTCACATAGGTGATCTCTTATTAAGAGTATTCTGCAATATACCCCACTTGGATTTACCAAGGTATAAGAATCATTAAAAGTTAAAACTTAACCTAAATCGCTGCAGGCATCACTGTTTCATCGTAGGAATGAGTTGGAGAGATATATCTCCTCAGTGATACTCCTAAGTCGTATATAACTCGGTTGTCCCGTTGAACCTAGATCTTGGGATCTCCAATCAGCTAGATTGGGTTGCAGTTATAGAAACTTTTAATTGGGAGGCTTTAAACTCATTCCCCTCGATGATCACTTGTTCTCTGGTCAAAACCATTAGTAACGGATCCGTATTTCATTATTGACCTTGAATGGTGTTAATTTCAATTGAAAACAAAGTGTTGTATGGTATTGTGTCTGCGATTATCACATCAGAACTTACCATACTATCCCGTGCCTATCTAACTTTGAGTGTCAAACTTATGAATAACAATCAAAGAATAATCTGCAATTTTTTTTTTGGCACAGAATTAAATTACTCATGTGAGTAATTTTCAAAAGGCTACGTATGAGTTACGTGCAAAATCGAGTTATTTGCAAAAACGCACCAATTCCCCCACAATTATGTGATAATCTAGAATATTCACATAATCACCTATAGTATGACATGATTGTTTTAAGTCCGGACATGTAAAGACCACATGGCCCAAGATGCATGTAACGCCCCACATGGTTTGACCACTAGCCACTCATGTAAACAACCATTTGATCCACAAGCCATACCACATGGCCCAAGATGCTTAAGCCCAAGGTACTAGTAGTAGCCCACATGGTTTGTTATATACCCAAGACCACTCATGTAAACAACCAATGTGGGACTAAACACCATCTACCCCCAAACATGGGGTATTACAATCTTCCCCCCTTAGGGATGCAACGTCCTCGTTGCATTGTCCCAACAACCTCCCCTGGTGTCCGTGGTGGCAGTGTCCCGCCCACCACTTGGACCGTGGTGGCGGCACATCCCCGCCCACCATTTGTACCATTTGTAACGCCCCACGTAGACCACTGGCCCAGTACCCAGATTTGATCCACAAGCCACACCACATGGCCCAAAATGCTTAAGCCCAAGGTACTAGTAGTAGCCCACATGGTTTGTTATATACCCAAGACCACTCATGTAAACAACCAATGTGGGACTAAACACCATCTACCCCCAAACATGGGGTATTACAGGACAGGTATCAATGTCACAACTATTAACTCATACTTATATTTTACTCAAACATACTTGTGACCACCAAAATATGTCACTACATTTATTTCGTTAATTCGTTCTTTAGCGAAAACAAATATTTAACGGTGCATGTCTACATTATCGAGACTTACCATTCTTTGTGGTCTTCTATGCCTTTCCAACTACCGATGGCCATCATATTATAAATCACAACACAGAATTGAACCACATTGGAACATCCTCTTAGAGATGGCTTAGCCACTCTCTTTTGTAGCTTTGGTCTAATGCAATGAGTTGATCAGACTACATCGTAGACCTTGCTATACACGCGTGAGTTTAGAGGATTTCCAAACCTTTCTTGCACTTTCAAAGTGTAAAGACATGTATCCACTCGTGGATTTTTAGTCTTTTAAATCAAATATATAATTGACTATTCTACCTCTAGAGTACAGTTGGATATATAATCTATAGTGCAACACATAGTGTCTAAGTTTGCGAAAAATATAATTACTCCCCCACAATTTTGAAATTTATTTAGAATTTATCAAAATATTTTTTCGCAGTTTATGACATGTCACAAACTATGTCAAAACTCTCGTTTTCTCTTGTGTTTCAAGATCCATTTACATGAAACAACCTCCACATTTGAGTAATTTACCCAAAATCGAGTAACTCTTTACTCAATTTCTACATTTTTCAATTGAAAAATTGCCACGATTTGTATGTTAAATGCAACATGCATTCCGTGTACTTTTCCATGTTCATTGGATACTCTCCATAACTTAAAAATCGATTCCACTATATTTAAAATATCTTGTGGGATGTAGTGGTTTGATAACTACCAAACACTTAAGATTGTTGAAACTGAAATGTTTCAAATCTTAGTTTTCATGCCAAGTTATACATAGCAAGCCCATCTGCTAAGTTTATCGAAACTCAATTTAAAAATGAATTCGCATATTTTTTCTTTCCAATTGATTTGGCCCAAATGACTTGTTATCATGTCATATGATATGCGACTTATTTACCAATTGTCACGCTTATCGATGACTTTTTGGATAATCAAACGATTTGTGACTTTTCACCAATAGTCACACCTGTTGGTTCAAACCCAATGTTCACATCTTTGGGTGTTAAACCCAACGTCAAATACTTCCTTTATAATGTCATGGTCAGTGCAATGCGCACACACTCATGTATCTTTTATTCATGATTTTAGGAACAGTATATTTCCTATATCTTGAATTTCCAAGCGACCATCTCGTACTTGCTCTGAGTCACGAAAAAATGACTTCTCTAAGTTAAAATATCCAAACTACTCATTTATATACCTGTACATAACAAGATTTTGAAAAATCCACCGAGGAATCTACCAAGCCAGTATGATAATAAATGTTTCTAAGAACAAACTAAAATGGAACATCGCAACGGTTACGGTTGAAACAATTGTCTGACGTCATCTTGTAACAAAACAACCATTGGCCAAACCACACCAAATAATGCCTCCGAATTGTTATTAGAAGAAAACAACAAATAATAGTTTCACTGATAAAAGGAGTCAATTCATTTTTTTTTCCCCAATGGTCACGTCTTTTGGTTTAAACTCAATGGTCACACCACTTGATTTAAACCAAATGATCACATCTCTTGATGTAAACTCAATGGTTATACCTTTTGGTGTGTGATCTCAATAGTCACACCTTTTCGGTCTCACAGTTTGACCGCAAGGGTCACATCTTCATTGTTTTAAACCCCCACACCTCTTGATTTACATTGGTTGCCTAGCAATGCATCATATCGCACTAAAACAATTAAAAATCAACAATAAGAATGAAAACAGAGGCTTCTACCTTCTGCCATACATGTATGTTGGTGTATAAAAACCAAACACCTCATTCAATCCCAGGTCTCGATGGTTAACCATTCAATATTAATCAAACCGAATAGATGCTTAGCAAAGAAACCATGCATATACCGTTTCAATATATTCTCTAAAAATTAACCACCCCCATAGTAAGAAAACTATTCTGGAAATCATATTGTATGTTCTGAGCAAAAGTCCTTTAAGAAATCCAACAACTACGAAAAGGAATGAACCGATGCATTAGTATCTAATGAACCAAAACAAAAAGGAAATAGGCTATATTTTCTGCAGCAACAATATGATCCATTTGGATCTGATCTAGTACGAAACAATCATAAAATTAACTACTACTTTCACGGCATCTCAATAATGAGATTCAAACCACACGAAATTGTATATACATGTTGGTGGCCGGGGGTGACGGAACTCTATTGCCACTAGACTTGCCTATTGTTTCCACTGACTGGTCACAACCGTTCGTTAAAGTCACAACTTTTATTCGAAATCCAAAAATTACACCTTTTGGTTTAACCCCAAGGGTCACACCTGTTGGGCGCTAACACTTAACTCCAAAACAAGTTAAATAAATGAATCGAAACAGTCGTAAACTTCACGACCATTAATGAAACAAACTCATGCCCATGTAAACATGTGGTTGCTGGATTGAGAGCACCAGGAAAGCTGGATTTGGTGGTTTATTCCAGGCTGATCAAGGATCGTGGCAGCTGGGTTTTTTTGGGAGAATGACAGCCTCCTCAAGCTTGGAAACAGAGATTTGGAGTATTTACCGTGGGCTAACAATAATCCTGGAGAAAGGTTGGTATAATACTCGTATCGAATCGGATTCGCAAACTGCAGTAGTCCTCTTCAATGAAGGTGCTAACGTTAATCACCTTCAAAGCAATATCCTCAACGATGGGAAATATATTCTCAACCGTACGGGAAGCACCCTAACGCATATCTACCGTAGTGCCAATGAATGCGCGGATTGTCTTGCGCATCTTGGAGCTGAACAAAATGAGCCCCTGGTGGTGATGAACACTCCTCTGGCGGTTCGGGAATATCTCTTAAGGGATAGCCTTAATATTAGGCAGATTATTGACTAGCTTGTTGCCGTTGGGTTTCTTTCTGGATTTCCTTTTAAGTCTTGCTTTGTGTAATCGTATCCCTGCACCTCTGATGCAGCTGACTCTATTCTAGTTTTAATCTATTTCCGAAATTCCAAAAAAAAAAAAACATGAAGATGCCAAAATAGCCATGGTAATAAAAACAATCAAATTACTTTTCAAGGGCAACGCTGATAAAGAAAAATGAAGAAGTAACCGATTAATGCGTCGAAAGTCACGAAACTGTAAACAAATGCTCCTATGCCTCTATAAGCAAACCCGCCATAGGGCCATCAACAAAACTAAGATGAGTGCGTATAATTATCCTTTATTTGCGTGCAAACAATTACGGAGAATTGGTTTAGGAGATATTAAAGAAAATAAGTGATCAATTCACGAACAAATATGGCAGAAAATAAAACAGTTCCGGCCCTCAATATATAGAATTCGTGGCTCTTCAAAACAGTCATGATCGTTCTCAAACGAACAGCCGCATCCGTGACGGCAGAGTTTTGAGGAAAAGCCACGTTCCAAGGAAATAACGGTCATGAAGCTTTCGAATAGAAATCAAGCCGAAATGATACAGGTGTAGTCACACATGTTCATTCCCGGAAAAACAAAATCCTTAAAATAATACCAAGGCAGTGTGTACGGGGAAATAAATGATCACATTCCAATATTAACGTAAACATGAACTTTAACACTAAAAAGACAATTCATGCATGAGCAGTACGTATTTTCAAAAGTACATGCAATTTCTAGTTTCTTCTTTAACAGAAACATTTTTATGAGAAATCGACACAATCACAAAAAGGAAACAAAATCTGTCTTAAGATTGTTAGAAAAAATGTTTACTTTTTGTGTTAAAATTGAAAATACGAATGCAATAAAATTAGAACTCGAAACCTGAAAATCGATGAAAATGAAAAGGTGATCAAGGCGAGTGAAACACTCTGTACTTAAGACAGATTCGCCCCCGCTACTGTGCTTACGGTTTGCATGAACGTCTATCTCTCAGCACTACTTGATCTTCACCGAACGGAACTAGCACTCCAATCTATTCGGTAGGCCAACCAAACTTGTGTTTGTACTCTCTCACATAAAGACTAGAAAATACAAGAAAAATCAATCAATTAAAATGAATGAAGGACACATTATTTATAGACTAACTGGTGACTCTACGAATAGTCAGGGAAGGGGCACATTTGTTCATAAATGGTATGTCCGTCCACAATGAACGATTGCCACTTAAACGACACAACTCTAAAAAGTGTCAATTTACATTCACACCTAAAAGGAAATATTACATCCTATAATATTTTCCAACACATAGAATTGTGGTTTTTCCAGCATTGTCGAGACCGAGGACGAGGATTCGAGTACCAAACAGTGAAGGGAGCAACTTGGTAATCATTATCCCCATCTTTGTTAGAGATGGAGACGAAAACCATTGATTCCTTGTGTGAAGTTCAGATTAGATCTTGCAAAGCAGAACCTTTTTCGTCTCTATAAAGAATAACCCCAATTAAACTAGTTGCTGGAGATGGCAAGAAGAGAGAGAGGAAGAGGGAGATGAATCTAACGATTTGATCTTCGGATGGTTTGAATTGAGAAATTTGCAAGTCAGTTTCGAACCGGGTGAGTTGCGCTAACGATTTTCATGAGGTTTGTCAAATGGAGTAAGCAAAAAAGAAAAAGAAATGACATGATCGCGGTTAATTACTAACACTACCCCTAATGTTTCTAAACATTCTATATATTTCCCCCTCGTGTTAGGGAAATTATGAATTATCCCGTAATGCAAAAGATAGAGATCGCATGCTTTCATTTCCTTCCCCAATATTGATTGAACACGGACTAAAGGGGGAAGCTACAATGTGCACCCCCCGCATATGAGATTTTGTGGCACCAAATATGAGAGAATATGAGATTTTGTGGCACCAAATATGAGATTTTGTGGCTCCAAATTTGATATGGCACATGGTATGCACCCCATGAGATTTTGTGGCTCCAAATATGAGATTTTGTGCCACCAAATATGAGATTTTTGTGGCTCCAAAATATGAGATTTTGTGGCACCAAATATGAGATTTTGTGGGGTACACTATATGCAAGGGGGAAATTTATTGCCATGGCATAGCCAAGCGAGGAACTCTTTGATGGAAAGTAAACTTAATTGTGCATGTGAGAAATGTGTGTGTGTGAATGGAGAAAAGAAATTGTTCATGTGGGGAGACAAGGCATTAAAGAAGGGCGTTGAAGTAGATGGAGTCAGCTGAGTTGTTTGAAATGTGTGGTTTGTCTTGTTAGGCCATTGGTTTGTTTTAGTCAAATATGGTGGCTAGCTTAGCTGTATAAGTATGTGTGTGTATTGGCTTTGCAAAGTGTGGGAATAAGAAGAGAGAGTGAGAAAAGAGAGGAGGGAGAGAGAGAGGCAGAACGTGGGGAGCCCCTAAGGGGGTCTCCTCCACCACCACAAAATTGTAGTGTGTGCTTGCAGATGTGTAAGAGTTCTATTTGTATTTGTTTGTGAAAAGATTAATAAAAATAGTGAGTTTAGTTGTGTGAGAAATTTCTCTCTTATTTCCATCAAATGGTATCAGAGCTCAGGTCGAAGAACTGGCAAAATAACGGGCCAGACGGGCTGAGATATGGACTAAGGCCAGACGGGCCGAGACGGAGTTGAACGGCTAGACGGGCCGAGACAAAGACGATGGCCAGACGGGCCAAGAAGCAAGACGTGGGTCAGACGGACCATGAATCCGGTGATGATCCGGACAAAATTTGACGAAGAGCTAGATGGGCTGATTTTTCGTTGTAATTGAAAAATCACTTTGAGAGTTGATGAAGAAAGAGCTCGGTGAGACGAGTTCATTGGCGCAGACGGTGCCAAAATCGGAGTTGAAATGAGCTCCCAAGAGCTGTTTGAAGATGACGGTGTTGCTCTGTTTTTTCCAGAAGAGCTGAAGGACGAAGATGAAAGAAGGTAGAAGAAAGGAGGAAGAGACGAAGTCTTAAAGCCAGCATGGAAGAAATTAAGACATGATGGGTGGTGGTTCCCATGTCATGAATTTTCCACCTAACTGTTATGAAAGTAATTGTCTGGTGAAAGTAATGAAAGAAAAAGGAAGACATTTTGATAGGTGGTGGTACCCACGTGGAAGATTTTTCCACCCCATTGTTTGTATTTGTCTGGTGGGAATTTGAAGAAGGAAAAAGAATCTAATGTGAGGAAGTGATTCGGTGTAGCTGGCACCTGGAGAGTGTGTGCAACTGTACAAATGTTGTAGCCTATTCCCTGGCAGTAGTTCCAAGGGAATTATATAGTGTGGGTGAGACGTGAGGAGGAGCTTCCGCAAAAAAGGAGAGTTCGACAAAAAAAAAAAAAAGGATCAACAAAAGACGGGACAGAAATTCGACTTCGGCCAAAGTTGTTTTTCTTTACACCGCTAGTATCGTCATCAAGAGATGGTCACAGATCAACAGAGTTATGGAGAGAGAGGATGCCAGAGGTGGTGTCACAGACCGGAGAAGATGGTGCATGCGGTTAGTCGCGGCGGACGCGTTGCACGAGCCACACGCATCATCAACAGTGGAGTAGCGAGTTTTTTCAAAGAAAGCTCGCGTGTTATCGCATTGAGTGGCGATACGTTGAAACGGAGCAGAAGCTGAGAAGATGTGAGAGATGAGGTTGTTGTGTGAGTCTTCCAGACCATCCCTGAAGAGTTGCTGCAGAGAAGAGTGTGTGGTGACCTCAAATGTCTAGACAGAGGCGGAACAATATAGAGATTGATTCCGAAAGAGGAGGAGGTAGAACACCCAGTGCACGGGGTTGTTCTGCAAGCGCCGCCAAGAGAGAAGAGTGAGAATGAGTGAGTGAGTGTGAGCGAGCGCATGAGAGAGAAGAAGAGAAAGAAGATGAGAAGCAGCAACAATCAATGAGTTTGAAGAGAAGAGAGTGAGTGGAGAAGAGTGGGGACGAGGGATTGGGTCTCGGAAGATAATTAAGTTTAAGGGGGAGTGATGGAAAGTAAACTTAATTGTGCATGTGAGAAATGTGTGTGTGTGAATGGAGAAAAGAAATTGTTCATGTGGGGAGACAAGGCATTAAAGAAGGGCGTTGGAGTAGATGGAGTCAGCAGAGTTGTTTGAAATGTGTGGTTTGTCTTGTTAGGCCATTGGTTTGTTTTAGTCAAATATGGTGGCTAGCTTAGCTGTATAAGTATGTGTGTGTATTGGCTTTGCAAAGTGTGGGAATAAGAAGAGAGAGTGAGAAAAGAGAGGAGGGAGAGAGAGAGGCAGAACGTGGGGAGCCCCTAAGGGGGTCTCCTCCACCACCACAAAATTGTAGTGTGTGCTTGCAGATGTGTAAGAGTTCTATTTGTATTTGTTTGTGAAAAGATTAATAAAAATAGTGAGTTTAGTTGTGTGAGAAATTTCTCTCTTATTTCCATCACTCTTGTGATACTAGACATCGTGGATCACAGGGTTGAAGTGAGACACGTCGTAGGAGAAAATGGAACATCACTACCAGAGAGAGGAAATGAAACATTACTACCAGAGATATGTAAGATGTCCACACACCTTATTGAATCTTGTGATGAGATGTTTGTAGTTTATATTTCAATGCTTGGAGTATCAGGAAGGAAAATCCGAGACATCGAAATTTTCAAACTGGACTTGTCCGCTTTGGAGTGGGTGAAGGTGGAGAGCATCGGGGATCGCACGTTCTTCATCAATAAAATTACCGGTTGCATCTCGTGCTCTGCTACAAAATCGGGTACTTTGGGAAACTCAATATACCTCACGCAGGTTGACGATGAAAGTATGTACGTATTCGATATTGAGAAGAAGTGCATCTATGCCCACTATCCTTGTCCGTATCTTGGTCGTAATGTTAAACAAAAAGAGTGGGTGATGCCCATGAGGACATAGGAGGATCATTAGTAGAGCATATTTAGAATTTGATTATTCCTATGCTTTCAAACACAAATTTTGGATCGCAATTGTTAATTATTGTCCATAGAACTTGCTTATTTATAAATGTAGGCTTTATCTTCTTGATTCACAAGAAGTACATATTTGATTTTGCAACTGCCATGGCCTTTATCATAATTAGGAAAATGGAGTGCATTATTTTAACTTCAATCCTGGTATTTCATAGAAGAAACTGAAAGCATCACAAAGGATGTATTCCTTTCGTATTCAACTGCAAGAACTACGGACTATTATAGGACTAGTAAATGTTTATCTGCACAATTATCTGGGTCACTGGTCTGGGGGTGTATCACTGTCTCTTTCCCGTGGAGTGATTGGAAAGGGGGAACGTACGTCAGACGGGACGACTGGAGCACGTTCTTGATGGAATTGGGGAGGTGCAATGCAGCCCCGTGTTGTGCAGCGTGCAAGGCCGGCCCAAGGGTTTGGAGTGCCCAATGCCTGGCCTAAAAAATGTGCCCTAAGAGTATAACACTTAAAAGAATTTTCCAGTAACAATCACAATACGACAAAGCTAAGACACTATAAAGTTCTACTAATCATTATTTAGTAACAAAAAATTCAAAACACAAAGTCTTCAAATACATATATAACGCACGATTATCACTTAAATATTACTTGTGTTGTGTTTTTAGAAGCAAAAGTATCAATTACACTTGTATAATCCACCTCTTCTACAAAGTCAGTTTATCATGGCATCGAAAAATGAATTCATTGGCAAAGAAAATTCCATTATTATGGCATCAAAAAATGAAGCTATACATTAAAAAAAATGGAATCCATTGACACAAGTTCAAAGAGTATAAAACTCTTCGACATATGACAAATCCATAATGTAGGCTTGTTAATTATTGTCGATAGAACTTGCTTTAAATGTAGGCTTTTTATCTTCTTGATTGACAAGTACATATTTGATTTTGCTACTGCCATGGCCTTTATCATACTAATTAGGAAAATGGAGTGCATTACTTTAACTTCAATCCTGGTGTTTCATGGAAGAAACTGAAAGCATGACAAAGGATGTACATGTTCCTTTCGTATTCAACTGCAAGAACTATTTTATTTTTGGGTTGTGAAAGTGAAAGGCATTTGATGCAATGCAGTGCTGTCCTAGTTGTTTCCCTTGATGGTTTGGTGCAAAAACCATCAAACAACACAACAAAAATAACAATACCCATGTAATCTCCAATGAATGGAGATGACTCGAGACAAATTAACCTAACTTTTGATAATATATGCATAAAGTAACTCTTATTATACCTCCGAAAATCACGAAACTCAAGGATGTTATGTCGTGGAATGAACCATTAAAATTGCCCGAAAAAGGAAAATGTCTGTATGTGAAATTCTGACATAAACAATCTGACTTTTCTTGCTTCCTTTTATTGCTGTTTCGGAAAGGGGAGTTAGGGGTACTTTGGGTAAAAAAATCAGTTTGGTTTTTTTTTTGTCCTTATTTAATTTTTTTTTCCCGAATTTGTTAGTGTTGTGTCGATTTTTTGTGGTTTCTTGGTTCATCTCGACAAGAGGAATCTAAAAAGTATAAAATTATTAACCAAACTTAGGCTTCCTTTAATTCGGGTATTGGATTTGAAGCATGGGATAGGACTAGGCACATCTAATCCCTCCATTTCCCGTGTTTGGTTCCCAAAAAGTCATTTGGATTAATACCGGGACAAAAATTATCCCTGTATGTGGGGTATTATATTATCCCATGGGGGGTGGAATTGCTAATCCCGGACTAAAAAACATGGAAGGGGTTGAGTTCAACAATTACAAAATTGTCATGGAAATAAAACCATTGTACTGATCATCTTCTTCCCTCTCTCTCTCTCTCTCTCTCTCTCTCTCTCTCTCTCACGAGTTATTGGAGCTCGATTTCGCCGGAGATCAAACCAGGTGACATGAGTTTGTCGTTCTCTTCACTCACGATTTTAGGTTTTCGTTTTTTTTAAATCGAAGCAATGAGGTCGATTGATTCCGAGCAAATCCATTTTGCCTTCTCTCCACACCAGGTTATTCCAAGAAAACCCATTTCGCCGGTACAGAATCGAAGAAGTTCATAGCAAACCCACTCCATTTTGCCGGGACGGAATCGAAGAAGTTCATAGCAAACCCACACCAGGTTTTTCGAAATCGAAAAAGTTCAACTATTTTGAGTATGTGTGAACACCCCGAGTAAAAAATTACACAAAGTTTGTGGTTTGGAAAACGGGTTCGTTTAATTGACAGGAGTCGCCACCCGAATTTGAGGATCATACCCGAGAAACCAATTGAAAAAATGACTCTTTTGCCCTTGGTATGGAAAATATTTTCACCGGTCTTTCAAAATGAGGTTTCTCGGGTCCGGGAGCTAGGTTACGAGAGAGGAAGGAATTTAAAGCACCTCTCTCGCCCGATGGAACACCGATCTCTACTAAATGTTTAAAGGATTTTGGAAAAATTGTTTAAACGGACTTTATTCGCAAATTCATGGGAGAACACACAAATGCATCAATAAGGGTACTGAGATGCACGTGAATGCTTGTACAAAATGTTATGAAGATGGGTATGCATGCAAATGAACACTTAATCCATACTAAATCATATCAAAACGGTCCTGGAAAATCCCAGAAATCGACCAAGATCATCACACTAGTCACACTCAGAAAGCATGCTGGGCACCCGGACCAGGTAATTCCAGGCGCCTGGAGGAGATACGAGTGCTTGGAACAGAGGGGATCTAGGCGCCTGGATTTCATCAGTGTAGGCGCCTAGATTGTTGATCATGCACAAATTTCTTTGATCCAAGTCCCCACAGTGATCAATTAATACTGACTTTTAGTATTGGTTCTAGTATGTGTACTGTGATGCTTGATGCTATTATGAACTAGATGCATTTCAAAGTCGACTCTATGATATGATGTAGACTTGGAAATAACATGATTTTAGGATGCTTTATGGATGTGAAGAAACATATCAATCTGATTTAAAGCATGCACCATGATCTTTTATGCATATGTTGAACCACTGGAACCATCCATGACCAAGAAATAGAAGTGGGACATATCAAATTAACTTTGACTTAGAAATGCTTTGAAAATTCATGAAATGAGTATGCATGACCTCAAAGCACTCTCTTTATTTACTAAGATATTTCTGATCTTGCTCAAAACTAACAGTGAACATCATGTAATCTTTGATTAAGATGTGAAAATCCATTTTGAAACATAAGCTTACTTCCAATATGTTATCAATCATACTTTAGAGTGATCATCTAGACCATGCAGTGTAATCAACAGGTACAAATGATATATTGATGTTTCAAACTACCAAAGGAGAGCAATCAAAACTTGAAAACACAGTTAGGAGAAAGGAATCCAGGCGCCTGCATTGGGTTGATCCAGGCGCCTGGATTGGTTACTGGTGCACAAAATATATTCCCTCTCCGTGTGTTTTTTACTTCTCCCAAGTTCTCCACTAGTATTAAGGACTAGTAAGAACCTGGTTAAGTCCCCTCAGGGCCTATTTGGACATATTGGGTAGAAAAAACTACCTTTTAAGCTTGATTTGATGGACTTGAAAGTGGTTTTTGTGAGTGGATTTTGTATGTGGGGGTTCTGAACTTGATTCTCTGAAAACAAGGATACTGAATTATGTGTTTAGGTGATGGTTTAGTCTTGAGAGTATAGGAAATGTAAAATTAAGGTTAGGAAGGAGGTGGGTTTGTAGCTTATATGAAAGAAGTTTGGGGAGTGAGATCAAGTGATGAGGTTTTCTAGAAATGAATGAGCAGAATAACAGTAAGGGAGAGAGATGAATTGATCATCCTCTCAAATGGAGGAGGAGGTGGCTTTTATAAACAAAATAAGGTCCAAATGGTGCCACCTGACCCTTAGAAGTTCACCTTAGAGGGTCTATGTAGTGCCATCATTCTCCCCACCCTCTCTCTCTAACTGATTCTGCACAAAATCGCCAGAAAATCCCCTTCCTGCCCATTATCAACTTAAGCTATACTCAACCTTAGTCACAGTTCAGGCACCCATATTGATCAAATCCAAGCTCCTGGAATGACTGTGGGCGCCTGGAATAGTAGAATCCAGGCGCCTGGACCCCACCTGGGCGCTTGGAATTGGGCCATCCAAGTGTCAATGGGTCAATCCGGGTGTGATCGTGTCGTTTCCGTATTAAAAATAATTTATAAAACTGAACAATTACTACTACTCTAACGAAGAGTGGTAAATATTCCGAGTATCGCTCCACAGGGATTATAAGGCTAAGTTACAGAAGTTCCAATTAATTTTTAATTCAATTCGACAAAAAGGGAGTTTGATTTGGTTTCCTAAAATTATAAAAGCTCAAGTAAAACAAAGGAATTAAAAAGTAGAGAAAATTTATGGGAGAAAGGTCTAGGGTTTTGAATCCACTCTTCCTCTCGCAACATAAATATGTTTCAATTACAGGCCTACTATTCGAATCAACCCGGATACCGTAGGATTGCAAGCCCTAGCGATATCTCCTAATGATAATTTATGAATCACCAATCGGCATGAACTATCTCCGCCTAGCACGAATCGTCTTACTAGTACGAACCGTCTCAATTCGGCACGGGTCGTCTCATCGGCACGACGCGTCTTACGTAGTATAATCCATCCAACCAGTTATCACAAAACAATTACGAACCATTGTATGAACGTGCATAAAACTTAGGAAATCATTCACAAGATTTGATGGGAAGAATAAATAATATAATTAAATCCTTAAAAATCATACAACCATTATTCGAATAATAAAACCATAAATCAAAACATAAATAATGTTACTTAGGGTACGAGCTTCATCTACGCCCTAGAAAAGGGTTTAGTCGGACATCCTCTGTCAATGAAGCCGCAACTTCTCTGTTCTGATTCTGCGTGATGATCTGTCCGTGTGATGTCTCTGACTTCCTCCGTGATCAAAAATCCCCTCAAGGCTACTGCCTTGTTCTTTTTTATACTCCCTCCGTCCCAATTTTATAGTCCATTTTGGAAGTTCGTGCCACTTTTCAAAGTGTTATATCTTATAATCTACAATGTTTTAGGTGATTTTGAACACTTTGTTTATTAGATTAAATCAAGATCTATCAAACAAGATCCATATTGCATATAAAATGTATTACCGATTGAAAGATATAATCTTTTTTTATCCAATTAGGATAGAACGAGGGACTATAAAATTGGGACGGATGGAGTAATCATATACCGCCGCATCACTTATTACCTAATGTTGGTCATTGTAGAGCCCTATCCGGTTCATTTTAGTTGCTTCTCTTGGAATAAGGCCAGCCAAATACTAATGGGTCAGAAAGCCCATTGCTGAGTTTGATAGTAATAATCAATAGCTTCTCATGCTATGTGGCCCACCAATACATGTAGAAATTTTAATACACTACCAATTCTTCACCACGTGCACAGTATAGTGTTTAGTAATAAGGCCCAATCCCATGCTTGCTTCATCACTTGATTTTATTTGCCCACGAATCTTGCTTCGACACCGAGTTAAATTGGACTTGGCTTTTTTTATTTATTTTATCAAGGCCTCCGAATATCTACAAAACCGCATAAACAAAGCATTATACTCCAAGTAACAAAATAAATGGACTTAGAAAGGATAAATTAGGGGTGCTTATGTGAACATTTTGCGCGCCTATCAGGGTGCACGTGCTTTAGGGTTTCAGGTTATTTCTAGGGTTTCAAAGGACCATTTGGTGGGTTTATGGAGGGTTCAAGGTGGTTTTTCAAGTCCTCAATCAAGCCTCATATGTCCTCATTAGGCATTTTCATCCTTGGGGAAGTCACGGAATTCCGTGGGTTCGGATTGGGGTGTCTACAGTATGTTTCCCCCTTTCTTTGTTGAGGTTGTGGATGGAAGTTATGCGTAGAAATTATGTTGAGCTTTGTTAAGACATGGTGGTTTCAACTTTGTTACGGAATATATATTCTGGGTGTTAGAACCTGGTTATCGTAGATTTGATTTTTTTTTATTTTATGGACAAGAAATTTTGAGAATGAAGAATCATGCGAAATTGGCCTGGTTAATGAACTGTTTTTCTGAGGTTGCATTTGTGATAGAGAGAAAGGGAGAGAGAGAAATAATCCTGAAATTAATCTCAGATTTCAATGACAGAACCAAACATGGGATAGGCCTAATCAGGGGATATCCCTGTATTAATCTTGCACGAATCAAACAGGGGATTGTGTAGCATTCAGGACTAAATTAGTCCTAGTGTCGGTGTAGAGTCCGCCTAAGATTCAGCAGAAGAGCAACAAAAACGGGAGCCAGCTCACACCATTGACAATAAAATAGATGAGATCTTCAAGCCACCATGCCATCGGAAAAACAAGTAAAACCACCAGTCCGAAAAAACCAAAACCAAGCAACAGAAAAATCAAACTAACACATCTAATATCAACTAATCAAAACCCAATTAAACAGAGCTATCCGGAACACCCCTCACTGAGTTGAGCCGAGTCAGACTGAGTTGCATTGGGTTAAGGATGAGTCGATTATTGCCCACCACCGAAAACCACCGGATCTGGGGAAACCAAACCGTTTTAAGAGCCAAGCTAGAGCCGCCGGCAATAAACCCCTTTGCTCCAACCCCTCCTTATTGCTCCACGACAAGCCGCTGCGCCAGCCCACCCCTCGTCGCCTCCACTACGCCAAAACAGTACCAAGAACGTCGGATTGACACTACTGACAGACGACGGCAAGAAGACTGGACCACACCAATGAAGGAACGGAAGCCGCGAAGAAAACAGAGGGCTGCAATGTGGACACAGTAACGGGGAGAAGATGAGGGGAAAGGAGAGAAAGGGGAACTAAGGGGAATGAGGAGGAGGCGGCGGAAAAACCAGATCTGGAGAAAGAGAGTTTAGGGCCGGCTAGAGGACGGCATCAATGCCCTATTTATTTTTGGCCCATTAGATCATCCTCCGTTTTCAACTTATCACAAATCTGAAATTTCTTTGGTGGCACTGTACTAGTCTCCATCATGTATGGTTTTGTAGAGCTACAATTAATTGCTTTGGGTTCTCCTAACAATGATTCTCTCAAATAATTAGAACAAAAAAACATGGGCGTACGATAATAATAGGTTCGATCTAAATTAAAATAGTCTAATTCGTGCCTACCGTTGGAAATCGAGACCATTCCAAATAGATCAATATTACAACTTTCCTTGAAAAAAATACGTCGCTCATTTTTATTCTCCTTCCAATTGATGAGTATATACTCCTAGGTGCCATAATTAGGACAATGGAGTCCATTGATTTAACTTCAATCTTGGTATTTCCCGGAAGAAGCTGAAAGCAACTGCAAGAAACTTAATATTTGGTTTGCAAAAGTGAATGGCATTTGGTACAGTGCTGTCCTATTCTTTTTGGTGCTGTCCTATTCGTTTCCTCTAATTCTTGCCTTGTGGGGGCTATGGTGCTTCCCCTATTTGTTTGGTTTCGCCCTCGTTAAAGGTTCTCCCTTGATGGTTTGGTGCAAAGAACCATAGAACAAGACAAGTACACCACAAGAATCGCATTATCCATGTAATCCTCATTGATTCGGGGTATGGACAGTGATTCCTAACCATGTACAGTGATTCCTAACTTTTACCTGATAATAAAATTAAATAATAAAATTGTTTATCCCATTTATGAGATGAGTTGGTGTTTAACTATCTAATATAGCACGGGGTAATAGATCCCCCCTCCCTCACCATTTCAAATAAAATTCTTTTTTTTTTTTTTATGAACAAATACGGGGGTCACGAAAATTTTTTTTTTACAAATAACGAAAATCAAATCTAAACAAATAATAGAGGAGGAGAAGGCTGTGAGAAAACGGAGTGTAACAGATTTTCCGAGCCGATACTCACTGGTTCGGTGGATTGGTGATTTTCTTCGGACGAAAACAGCCACAGACGATTTGTGCTTCACAGATTCTGTCCATGGTGATTTTCTTCGAACAAAACAACAATAGACGAGTTGTGCTCGTTGAAAAAACGAATTGGTTTTTGTGCTCCGGTAAGTCATTACACATCCTCTGGCGTGATTAAACATCACGTCTTGCATGTTCAAACACCAAACGAGTGAGAGGTGTGAGAGAATCAAAGATGGGTAGTAAATTTTTGGTGTTTGCCTTGTCTCGATCCAGATCTGATGTTGGGTCTGGATTATGGAAGCTTTTCTTCCCTTCTCATTAAGTACAAATGAGAAGGCAAAGTTCAATAAGGGAACCGACATCACGTCTTGCATGTTCAAACGATCCGAGCCGTTCATCCTTCTCAAAATCAAATTCCGTGGGCCCAGAGGTGTCGGACGAGATGACCTCGATCCAAAATCACCCCATTTCGATCCAAAATTTTCAGTAATAATTTTTTTGATGTTTGATACCTCTTTCATAAATTTTTTTGATCGTTTTCGTAGCAGTTTTGAATTTTGATATCTCTTTCATAATTTTTTTTTTTTGTTTTCTGAAGGTAGTAATGAAGGCTTATCTTCCAAATCCTCCAAGTGATGCGTAGCAGAGTATTTTGTAGAATTCCTATGTTATGTGAACTATTTATTTGACTTGGATTTGATGTCAATGTTGAATTGTTTGCTCTAAAATCTTTACTTCTCCCTTGAGTTTTTTATTGTTTGATTTCCCTTAAGTTTATTGGAGTGCTTTCTTAACTGCTCTTAGGGTGATTCAAGATTGTTGTTTTCTGGTGTACTCCATCGGGTTGCAGCTGGTTAAACTGGTTCTAGAAGCTGATGCATTGATATATTTTTCCATCTTTGAAGTTTGGATGCTGTTAATTGGCCATTAAACTCTTATTATCTTGCTGCTCATGCAATGGCTTGTGGGAGAATTATTATCATGAGTCCTTAAGCACATCCAAATTATGGCATTCTATGTTGCTTTTCGTTACATATGGGCATCATTCTGTTAGCTTGGGACAGACACGGTTGGCTTCCTTTCTTCGTTTTGGTTCGTGCATTACTAAACACAACTTGTAATTCCCTTAATTTTTTGTTTCTTTTTCTGGTAGAGAGCTTGTTTAAGGTAATAAGAATACTGTTGTCAGGTTTCGCTTAATTCTTTGTTAGTTAGTTGTTTAACATTTTCTTGAAATACTTACATAATTTGTAGAAGTTGGAACTGTCGATCTTTTCATAGTTTTGTTGGATATTTCTCAAAATATTTGGGTAGTTCTCGTAAGTTTTTTGCTTTTTCGATTTCTCATGTTGAGACAAATCAATAATCTACAAAAACTTGACATAAAATTAACAAATGGAAAGAATATTTAAATAAAGACAAAAATGAAAAAAAATAGAAAAGACAGTTGGACTACGGAATAGCAAACTACACCATTCTCAATTTCAATGTCCTTTTACCTTTGATGTGAAAAAAGAAATGCTAGAAAATTCATTTGTCTGTTTCAATTATTACTGAAGTTTTAGTTTGGTACTGATCCACCCCTTTCCGAAAAATAAGGGGATGAATGTTTCTTTAAGATTTTTTGATGTTGAGATTAAAATTAAAGGGCATGTAATAAATGGGATCTGATGGTAAAAGGGCATGTAGGTAATTATGGAAGCAATAAATATCAGAGTTTTGGCAGCAACATTTTTAGTTTTGACAGCAACACTTTTGGTTTTGGCATTATCAGTAGCCTTATTTATAAGAATTACTACGTTATTGGGAATGACAGCCCATTAGAAATGGGAAGATAGGAACAAATCAAATATTTAAGTTTCCTTCCTTTAATTAAATTTGCACAGCTATGAGCTTGAGGATCAAAATGACTTCAAGTTTTTCACGGGAGAATTCTTCAACAGGTATGATATACTATATAATTTTTTGAGTTCCTTTTTTTGCTGCAAATCATGCTTAATTGATAGCTTATTTTGAAAATTTTCCACTCTAAGAAAATTATCTCCAAATCAAGAGTTCATTTGCGTACTATGTACATTAATTTGTCAATGTTTCCTTTTTGGTGAGTGAAAAAATGTGTTATTGTCTAAAATTTTCATTTCTATATCCGCACAAAAAATAATATTGTCTTCCAGGTAAGTTCATTTTAGAAATCTTATATATTATTGAAGAATGACTTTTCGCGAGAAGGGCCGTGGGAGTGACAAGTGGCATGAGTTGATTGCTTTGTAAAGATTATTTTACTACAGTTGTTTTTTAAATCTTTTCGAGCTCTTCGACTCAAAATTCATCCCAGAGACCATTTGTAGAGGAAGATCAATAAAAGAGACGGTAGTATCTTCGATTCTTCATCTGTTCTTTGAAAGGTAAATCTTTTGTTTTCTATTTCGTAAAAACTATTTTACTACAGTTTTTTCTTTAATCTTTCCATCATCCATTCTTTGAAAGGTAAATATTTTGTTTTGTATTTTATAAAGATTATTTTACTGCAGTTTTTTTTTTAATAATCTTTTCTAGCTCTTCGACGCAAAATTCATCTCAGTCAAACACTAACGATAATGTGACGAGTGAATTTGTCTTTGTATTCCACGACACACTATTTTATTTATTGTTTCTTTTTCTTCTTACTGGGAATATTTAATTGTATTATATTCCTTCCCAGTCCTTTCTTTGATTTATTCAGTTTGTTTACAGTAATTTTAAATTGACATTTATGCAGCTTAATAAAAAAAACTATGTTTAATTTTCTCATTCTACACGATTTAATTTCTTTTTTCTTTTCTTTTCTTTTATTTGTAGGTCACGTTCATTATATTAACAAAAAGAAGATGTCTAGGCTTTCGAGACAATCATTATGTTGAAATGTGCTAAATATTGAAGTTAATTTGAATGTGTCATGGATTAAGCGGGCTAAAGAGATCTAATTTTCTTTCTATACATAGCATGGGTAATTTAACCAATTTTAATGCTTCAATTGGTATTCGAATTATGTGTACAAACATTTAACCTTATATACTAAATTCAACGCCCGTGCATAGCACGGGTTTTTTGCTAGTTCTATTTTGTGGCATCACAATCTCCCTTTCAAATATTCAAATATGGGTATGGTGGTGATATTTAAGGTGAATTTTCGAATAACATGTATCCTATTTATGCATAATATTGAAGAGTCAAAATAAGGGTAATGTCACATGTGTTGTTTGAAAATCCTAAATGACAAAGCAATCAACTCATGCCACTTGTCACTCCCACGGCCCTTCTCGCGAAAAGTCATTCTGCAATAATATATAAGATTATCTTTATCTCGTGAAAAACGACCTCATTACATTGGTGCAACAAGCCTCCGTTTGGTTACATTGGGTTTTTTTTTTTAAATGAAAACAAAATCATGTTTCTATGTTATGTTTTGTTTTGTTTTATTTTGTTTTTGAACCAGAAACATATTGCGTTAATAATAAAACAGACCCTTTGTTTCGGATTGAAAGAGGAAGACAACTTGCCAACTTCATCCCCTTGATTCACTCCATAAATTAATGTAAAGCCTCAAGAAAGTGACCGTCGTTAGGAGGCCAAACCATGGTTTCTTTGATTCTCTACTTTTGGAACCATAATCGTTAGCTCCAGAAACCTAATTACAGGATGATTAAACCCAAGCTACGAATATTGTCCAGAAAAAGTAGATTCTGTGAAACCATTTCATTGGAATCCAAAACCCTTTTGAGACTTCTCAAATTTCATTTGGGAGTGAGATATCGATGTAGAATCAAATCTCATTTAGACTGAGAAATCGGTACCTAAGCCCCCCATGTGAGACAGTGTGACACATTACCTACTTCCCCATCTTTAATTTGATGAAATTAGACGGTAGGGGTCGATTTGAAAAAATCAAGTAAAAGATTTAATTGAAGTTTATTGAAGTTGGGTCAATTTTTTAAGTTACGAATTAGCCTCCCAAACGTCCTCTAAGGTTATGTGGAGGGGGTGTTCCGTTTTTAGAATAAACTAATTTTCACGGTTTTTTATTTAATGTATTATGAGAGAATAATCTATTTTGATTTTTGGATTCAAAACTATTTTTGGTTAGTGAAACACCCTTAATCCAAAAGCTTGCGCTTCATATTGAGGTCGGCGGGGAGGTAGAAGACCCCCTGGCAGGAAAAGCAAGTCCATGGAACGGTACCTTTATTTTTATTTTTATTCTTTTTTTATCAGCAATGGTACCTTTATTATTCTGAGATTTCTCTGCGATTGAGAGGAGTTGATCTTTCGAATCAGCAAAAATGCCCAAGTTTATGGCCTTCAGATCAGTGGGCCGAGGCTAGTGTAGTTGGGCTAGCTACGGGGCTACCACATGCTGATGGGCCTTATGTTGCTGGTGCAATTAAAAACAGCCCATTGGGCCCTACTCTAGGTGGGTCCAAAACAGCCAGAAATATTTGATTCTTGGTCTGATTTCTTTAAAAATGTTTTTTAAAACATACAGTAGAATAAAACTGCTGAGATTCTAGTTTTTTTTTTTTTTTTGGGTGCTGAGATTCTAGCTGAATAGCGTGCAATATCAACTGTCAAAACTCATGGGAATCTTCTGCAAAATTATTTGTTAAGAGTGATTCTAGTTAATTACTACTAATATTGAGGATTCTTCCGATCAAGAGTTAGCCGAACCATTTCGTGTATTTGCATACTCAGGCCCAGCTCTAGGCATAGGCCCACCAGACAATCGTCTAGTAGCTTCTAGTTTTCGGCCAAATAATAAGATCCATAGGAATATATTAAATATTATGTATGACAAATATTTTATGTCTTGGTGATTGTAGAGATGGTAATGTCTCCATGTACTAGCAAACAGGTCGTGTGTTCAATCCCTGTTCATTTTGACATTTTAACGCAAAAGGTTTTGAAGTGGTTTTACAAAAATTTATTTCAAAGTGAAAGCGTTGAGGCTCGAACTTGCAACCTTTGGTAATGGACTATGATTCAAGGGTTGTCACTGAACCACAAGGTAAATATTTTTTGTACAAACAAATCATATATATATATATATAGAGAGAGAGAGAGAGAGAAATGAGAGGTCCCATTTTCAAAACTTGTTTAGGGCTGTGAAAATCTCAGGCCCAGACCTGTGCAGACTAGTGTGAGATGTGCAACATAGAAACTACTAAAAGAATAAATCTTTATGACCCGTTTAGACTGTTAAATTTTTTTTTTTTTTTTATAACAATCTTGCTCTTCAATTATTTAACTTTTTATAGAGCTCCTGCACTAAACAAACTTCAAACATTTTTTCTTTTGATAAATAATAAACTTCAAACATTATATAGTAAAGTCTGAGTTATCTATTTTCCTCTCAGCCTATGAAGTATGATGATCATGTCTTGAATGCAAAATGTCTGTTACAGTGTTACGTGTTTAAAATCTTCGGATACCGAAGTCCAATGTTTGACAAATGGAACTGAATTTTTCCTACTAAAATTTGCACATTTTCTCTCTAAGAGTTAAATAAAGTTTGTGTTCCTTTTTTATTTTGTGTCGTTTCATTAGAGCAGTGACTAATAGTGAAGGGATATAGAATCTCGTAATCCATAATCACATGGAACTACAGTGATGCGATGAACACACTTTTATGATATTATAAATCACATATCTTGTGACATGATTAAAATTTGTCTCACTTATAAGCAATTATTACAATTTCCTAATTGCTTTATCTAATTATTGTCTTGTGGGCTATGTTTTCCTCCCTCTTTTTGTTTGGTTCGCCCTCGTTAATGGTTCTCCCTTGATTTTTCAGTGCAAAGAACTGACGTAATCGCTCTAACAAATGAAGATTAATTGGGAAACTAAAGAAAAGATTTTCATTTTGGCACAAAAGAGTTGTCAAGCCCAATTCTAATTTTATTTTTGGGTGTGAATTGTGTATTTTAAGGAGTAAGTTTAGATGTGCGAATTCTGCATCTAAGGGTGTGAAGGAGGGTAAGAATTTTGCATTTGAGGAGTGTGTATTATTTCATTTTTGGGTGTGAATTGTGTATTTTGAAGAGTGAGTCGTAATGTGTGAATTCTTTTATTTTAGAGGGTATGAATTGCTCAAAATAGTTGTGAATTCTTAATTTGTGTGTAAGAAATAACTATTTTAACATGTGCAAAAATTCATATTAAAAATGGATCTTATTCCAAAGATCTCATCGAGTAGATTTCGAATATATTTTTAAAAAAAAAATTGATTTGCACAATAAAAGTTATAATTGTTTAAAGTTTTAAAAAATAAATATGTAGTATAACAAAAGAGAGAGAAAATGTAGAGTGAAAAAGTGTGCAGGTGGTTGGTTGTACCATGGTTGAGTACAAGAGAGAATTTTTGGTGGGTACACCAAGGAGACTGAGAAGACTGAAGAAAGAGAAGCATGAGGGAAAAAATATGATAGCATGGAACGCACGCGTGAAAAGGAATTGAATAGAAGAGTGTGACACAGGGCCTAGATGAAAACACCCTGGAAGGCCGGCCTGGAAGAGGCCCCTAGCCCATTTTTAAACTTAATGGCCCCTAGCCCATTTTTAAACTTAAGGGCTACTGTCCCATTGGCCCAACTTAATTTGTTAAACCAGAGAAAGGAAGAACAAGAGTGTAGTACTCAACAGCCCATTGGGAAATGGGGGTAATTGTTCTAGGGTCCAGAAGTGGGGACTTATTGGGTCATTTAGTCCATGTTAAAGTTTTACAAGGTCTAAGGTCCACAATTTTTTTTTTTTTTAAATTTAGATACTTTCAAACGGTACCCTAGAGTTTAGGTTTTAGGATGCACTTTCCTATTATAGGATTTTAGTGGTTTAGGCACGTTCATAGGGTACCCTAGGGTTTTAGGCACTTTCATAGGGTACCCTAGGATTTTAGGCACTTTCATATGGTACAAACTTTTTTGGCACTTTCCTAGAGGTACAAACTTTTTTTTTTGGTAAAAAAAAGAAAATAAAAGAAAAGATGTCAGCATTAGGACTAGATAGGTTATAAACTTGTTTGGTGGATTAATGGGGTTACAAATTCTTTGTCTAGGACTTTTGAACAAGTCTCCCTGGGAAATGATTGTATGAAATTCATTGATGAATCTTTTCCATTTGTGGGTACCCAAAGCCCCATTACACTAACTGAAAAAGCTAAAAAGCCAGCTACATTGCAATTTTTGTGACAAGTCTTTCTCACATAATACATCACATAAAAAGTCGTAAAAAATCCAAAAACACCCTTAGTGGAATACCAGTGAGTGCGCACGCCCCACGCCGCACGCTATACAGGCTTTGGACTTTGATCCATTAACCTCGCATGAGTGAGCGCCGCCACAGCCCCTTGGCGGGCAATTTTTCGTCCATGCCCCAAAGTGGTATTGGGCCATGGTCCTTGGATGCCCCATGAATGTGGACCTTTAGATTGAAAAATGGATCAATCTCTGCCATTGGATCAAACCCACTAATAAAAACAAGGTTGTTTTATGATTTTTTCGCTAAAAACACTTGCCACATATTGTGTTTACTTACCACAATATATGCCCACACTTGCCCCAATTTGGAGCTGTAAAAGGTAATAAACTCAAGCCACACAGTCTCTGGCTCTCTGCCATTGAGTTCATTACCTTTTACAGATCCGAATTGTAAAAGTGGGTTGGGTTTGTGAATTGGGCTTTCCGTGTTGGACTCCAGAATATTCTAGTTCGGTCCAAAAGCTATTCTGATTCTTCAGTTGCCGTTGCCCACGTCATGGAGCTGAAAGGCTGGGATTTCATCCCAGATTAATATGTTCACCATTATGTTGTGAAATTTTAATATATTTGCAAGTGCACGAATCATACTAAAGTATAGCTTAGCAAGAGCGAGTACGTGGTTGAATAACTCAATTAACCTTAAATATAATTCCTAATCTAGTTCCACAATTTTTGGGATTGTGATTGCGAATATAAAAAGATGTATAAAACAAATAAACAAAATACTAGGGTAGCGGAATCTATTACTTTCGCCATAATATTTATGTCCCTTAATTCTCTAATTTTTTTGCACAATAAGGTGGCGGCAAAGCTGTTTTATTGTGGAAAATATTCTTTGACAACCCTTTTTAGTAGTTTTGGAAAATAGTTCTTCTTTTGCCAAACGAAAGTATAAAATCAAAACTTTCACTGAATCCATCAAAACACGTACAGTTTATACCCGTTTCTCACAAATCATAAACTGACTCCAACAAAACACAATGAAAATCCAATTTTATTTATTCAATGAAAAATAGGCAAATGAACAAGAAGAACTTTAATCAATGAAAATATGCTTTGGAGATATTAAGTCACATGAATAAAATAGATACTTATGCAAGTAATTTCATCCCAATTAATTTAGCCTAATATATTTATAGGTAAAATACAAACAATTAAAAAGAACTTGAATTCATTGATAAAGATAAACCGAGCATTACAAAAAGGCAGAAAAATAAAATGAGAAGGAGATCTGAAGCTCTTTGTGGCTCAACTGATGCCCACAGCTGCCTTTTATAGGCTTCAATAATATTAGAGACAAAAATCAAAACAAACTCAAAAGATATACATAAGTGGAAATATAATTGACCAGCTCAGATTTGGCCGGCACTTGCACAATGCACGTTTTCCTTCTTGCAACTTGGAAATTATCCCACGCTTCGTGCACATGTGTCACCAGAGGGAAATTATCCCGTGCATCTTGGCTGGTGACTCTCTTCAAAAGGCAAGGCACCGCATTATAATTCTATGTTTTCTCCCTCTAACAATTAGTATGATGCTAATATGCTATCAAGATTCCAACTTTATTAATAAAGTAATGAACCCCAGATTTCCTATTTCCACCTTCTTTTCTTCTTTTTTCCAGATTTCCAAAGCTACCATGCAAATAATATTGTTAGCATCAACTTTATAAATGGAAAATAATAGTATGATTTTAGGACACTGTTACATAGCGACTTTAAGACCCTTTTCCATATCATATTAATGTGAGACTCAATTCTACATGTATGATTTTCCTCTAAATATATGCTGAAGGATATTGGGGTATTACGTCGACAGCAGGGGAGACTCTACCATACACCCAGCGAGGTCAAGCGACCACGTTGGGTTCAAAAAATGCACTGAAAAAATAATAGTATTTTTAAATGTAAATTAAATTTTCTTTAGTATTGTCAGCGTTGGGTTAGTTGTGCGAGCTTAAAATAAATATTTTTAACTAAATTTGAACCAACTTGTTATAGCCCTAACAAAATAAAACAAACCTAAAGCCCAATATATGAATATAATATCACGTACATTAATGAGATAGTTGATTTTTAAAGCCCAATATATAGTTTAATTGGATAGTGGATGTCTCCTTTGCCTAGTTGGAGGTTTTTTTTTTTTCCAGCTTTTCATCATGGATACACTGTATTTTTGTTCCTGGAGTCGCCACTGGTCGACAGTGCTCCATGACCACTAAATAATTACGACCAAGCTTTCATCCACTCAACACTCTTTTAAACAAGTATCTTGAAGAAATCGTAAAAACAAAAATTAATTATGGGTTTTAGATTCTTAAAAAGAGAATAGATTACTGTAAGTTTTTTTTTTTTTAAAAAAAAAAAACATGTGTTAAATTGTACCCACCCTCGTACAAGTTTCTAGCTACGCCACTAAATAAAAGGTTAACATCATTCAAGTTAGAGATAAACATATATGCACTGCATAACTTGCACAACAATTAACCCAGAAAAGGAATTGCAGCAGCTCAATGGTTTTTGCATTAAAGGTTATTATTATTATTATTATTACAAGAAAGAAATCTAAACTAACCTAATTGAACAACACTACATGCACCTCATGGAGCTTAAACTTTGACCGCCATTAAGAGAGGCATTGGGCCATGTCATTGAGCTAAAAGCTCATTGGCATTAAGTTGTGCAACTTAAGAGCATCTCAAATAAGTTCTCTGAAAATATGTGCTAAAATTTGTATTAACTGGTAAAATATATTAAAAGTGGGATCCATTTATGTATATAAGAGATGTGTTAGTTTAGAGATTAAACAAATACCACAATGATGTAAAAATAATGTGCTAAAGTAAATTAGAGTCATTAAAATAGTATATATTTCTATCTAATTTATATAAAATATAATAATTAACTTTTCCCTCTCTCTCTCTCTCACTCTCTCTCACTCACTTTTCAAGTGTACACTGGTTATCCAAACTTGGCACATTTTTTAGAGGCAAATTCTAGGGTTTAAAAAGTGTATTGAAATATGTGAAAAATGAATAGAAAAGTGAAAGTGTATTGAAAGATGTGAAAAATGTGTAGGAACTTGTGCATTTTTTTTATCTTTATGTATCCATATTGTCAGCACAATGGGCTGACAATAGAAAAACTCACTTTTGTTTGTTAGTTCTTAGCACCACATTTATATTACAGTAATGCACAAGCTGGCTCGAGACACACCCGCGCGCATTACAAAACAAAAACATTGTGGACATAATAGAATTGATATTTTGGGAAAAACATAAATAAGAATAGCCAACCAACTTACAGCTATAACCAAGGGCTTGTAGTCTAGCGGTTATATCCCGGGGAGAACCAAGGTTCGAGCCTCGGCAGAGGTGTTTTGGGGTTTAGGGCTATAAATAGCTTCTAGACTCCTCTGGACAAGCTCGCTAACTCTTCCGCTAACCCCCACTGATGTATATTTAATGGACAAAAATTACAGCTATTTTGGGGGCCTTTAGGGCATTCTTAATGCGTGGGTGAGGTGACCCTAAGAGTTGCTGGCAATCCAGAATATGTTATTGTTATGCATTATTGATTTTGTTTACTTAATAAAATCAATTACTGTTTTTTCGTTTATAGGGATCAACAATTGCTTTGTTCCTAATTCTTAATTTCAAAAGATACTTGGATCATCAAATAAACTAAGGATAAATGTTCTATACAGGGGCCTTCTTTTATCAATTAAATTTCTTGCTTGAATGTCATAAATGTTGCAAGTGGTGGCTAACTCATGCGGTAGAGCTCTTGGATGCCTCACACTACATTCCGAGATCGAATCTCATTTCCCTCTCCACCTTGTAATAGAAGAATGACCAAAAAAAAAAAGGAATACCATAAATGTCAGCAAATAAAACAGGAAGGAATAGAATAAAAAATATATACAATCTACTAAGGGTTGAGGCTCCTGAGAAAAAGAAAGGTTATCAACCAACAAAGAACAGAATCCAAAAGAATTTCACTCGTTTTGGCGAATACATTTTGCAGTATATTTGTAGCTTTTTCTAGATTAATTTAATGTTGGCATTAATTGCCTTTATAGGTTGCACATTTTGTGGGCTCTTTCCAGACTCACATCAATGTAACCATCAGCCTTTTAGATGTCTAATTAGTCGTTGACACGCGTATCTGTTTTCAAAAAAAAAAAAAAAACGTTAACTCATAGTATCACAAATTCACAATCTATTTGTCTCAAGAGAAATGTATTATGAACATATATTTGTCGATATCAGATTGGCATATTTTTTGCGATATTCATATTTTTATGAGTTTTACAAAACGCCTTCAATTAGTATAAAGCGGACTTGGGCTATAAAAGCAATCAATTGAATGGTCTCGAGGAAGGGTTAGAAAGCCCTTGTAGGGGAAAAATTTTGGGTGCCGAGTGGGTATTGTCACTTAGTACCCAAGGATAATCCGAGCTGTTCAAATGTGTTATGGATGGCCCGGATTGATTTATTCTCTCTCCTCTCACCCAAATCCTATCTCTTCCTTTTCTCTCTCTAAAATCTGGATCATTGGATCGCGTTATGGATGGCTGAGATCAGAGGCGGCTCCAAGAGAAAGGGTGGTCACCCGAACACCCTGAAATTTTTTTTTTTTAGAAATACATGTAAAAAAAAATTATAAAATTCTTATCATTTTGAACACCCTGGCAAAAAATGTTTGAACACCCTGCCTAAAAAATTTGAACACTCTATCTTAAATGTTTGAACACCCTACCCAAAATGTGTGAACCAAAAAGGGAAAAAAAATGTTAATCTCCTTTGGACCCTCAATACTATGCAAAGACAAATACAGAGAATGATATGTAATTAATGAATAATGAAAAAGAAAAAAATCTGTAATTTATCTAAATGAAAAAGGAATAGGGATGAAACCTTTCCTGAGGAATTTTTTTTTAGCTATTTCGCCATTCTCCGTCCATCACCGTCGTCTATCTTCTCCGGACTCTCATTCGAATCACTGAATCAGCCAATCGCCCACAGGTAACAAGCTAGACCTCTTTCCGATTTTTTGATAATCTGGTGTTTTGAGTGTGGGTTCTCAGTTTAGGTTTGTTCTTTGTCGGTGGTCTACAAACAACTCTACTATACATGTAAATAGTAGTACAAATCTAAGGTGGTTATGGTCCACCACTCCACAGATTATAATAAAGAAATAAACTTTCCTTTATTGCTTACATGACACATTTGCTTATGGGGTGTTCTACTACCTTGGTTTTTTGGGTTTTTTGGTTTTTTGTTTTTTTTGATGTTTTAGTTTTGCAAAAAAACTAACTTGTTCAACTAACTAGTTTTTTGTTTTTTTGGTTTTTAGTTTTGCAAAAAAACTAACTTGTTCCCTAACTTGTTCCAGTAAACTAGTTTTTTGTATGTTTAGTTTTGCAAAAATACTAACTTGTTCCACTAACTAGTTTTTTGGCTTTTTTGGTTTTTAGTTTTGCAAAAAAAACTAAGTGATTTTTTGTTAGTGGAATGAGATAGTAACGGGGTCTTAATGCTTACATCTATCCACTGATTATAATAAAGTATAATATATGTTAAGCTTACTGCTTAGTATAATTTTTACAGTATAATACGTAGCAATTTTGTTTCTGTTTTAATTTTTGTTTGCTTAGTTGGAATCATGAACAAGTTTGTGATACGAAAATCAAGACCAACTCCTATTGAAACTTTTGATGATAGCAACCCCCAAAACTTGTCTAAGCAAAGCCATATTGACTTGCAAAATTTTCGATCGGTTAATGAGGCTATTATTCAACGGTTTCAAAATATGAAAAGTCATCGAGGGCAATTGATATTAATAGTTTTTTTTTTATGTACGATTATGATTTATAGAGGACCGTAGTAGAATTTTTGAACACCCTCACGAGAATTCCTGAAGCCGCCACTGGCTAAAATTGCCGAGCGAGTACCACGTGGGTAAATACCCACTCGACACTAAAAAATTTCTCCTTGTAAATTACTCTTGAAAAAATCGTAGATTTAGGTCCCTTCGGGGACATCCGATAAAACTATAGATTTAGGGGTGCTGTTACGTAACTCGTGAAATAACTACAGACTTTGGGGTGCTGTTCAAATCTTTTTCACATTTTTTAATTTTTTAGTTTTGCATAAAGTTTCTGTGGATTGTTGGTTGGTCGCGAATAGAAGAATCTACAAAGTAAAGAAGGATGAAACAAACTAGAAATTCGTCTATTTTATATTATTTTTGTCTTTTGACGTACCAATAATCTACATAAAATTGAATAGAAGGAAAAAGTCCTTTTGGATTATTAAGCCAAAATAACCCTTAACGAATAACATTTATAGTTGAACATTTTAATCATTACAGTAACGCCATTACCATTTTGACTTCTTCCATCTCCACTCCTTACCCCTCTTTTTTATACTAGAACTCAAAATTCTTGTTTGGTTTGGGTCTTGAGGCCCAAATTCAAATTTTTTTACCTCATATTTTCCTCCAATCATTATCTCTATTTTTAATCATTTTTTTTTTTATCATTTTGACTTCTTCGGCCGCAAACGGTGGCTAGCTCATGCGGTAGAGCTCTTGGATGCCCCACACTGCATCATAGGATCGAGTCTTATTCCCCCCTCCCTTATGTAATTAGACTAGTGCATGTCGTGTCCGTGTCTGAATGCACGACTTGAGCAATTGACGCACGTGTCCATTTTTTATAGTCATTCGAATGTCAGAGAGGGGGAAGGAGAGGAGGTAGTGAGAGAGAATGTGATATGAATTTCAAAAATGAGAGAGAGAGAGAATGTGGTTTGAATTTTTGGGTGTGGTGGGCCGGTGGAGGAAAAGGATAGAGAGAGAGAGAGATGGAGAGGAATGAGTTGGCAGGGAAAGGGATAAAATGTACAAAATGCTAGATACACAACAAAAATGAACAACAAGGTGGACAACACACTCACATGATGTGTGGGCTCCACACCTAGTTGAGTGTGAAGTATATGTGGAGCCCACACACCATTTTACCCATTAACTCTTTACCCACCAACTTTTTAAAATTGCACATTTTAGTTTTTTATTGTTGAACATTTTAACAATTAACATCATTATCATTTTGACTTTTTAGACCATTTACATTTCTTACCCTTGTTTTTACTCAAACTCAGAATTTTGAGTATAAAGCCTTCTAAATTGCACTGCACTCCTTGACTCAAACCTATATCAAATTGAGTTTACTCAAATTTTTGCATTAAGGGAGACTCAAATTTTTGATAGAACCACACCGATTTACACATCCATACTAACAAGTGTGTGTGGGCTTCATACAATCGTTAGCGTGTGTAAATGGGTGTATAAAGTGGGTGTGGTTGTAGCATTGGTTCTCAAAATTTTCAAGCGTATTCTCCCCTCACAAATTTACAATCGTGTCATTAATAAACTATATACTCAGATTATGTGCTAATGTTTGAGTTTACTACAAGTGTGTGCTTACTGCTTTATATCAAATGAAAATTTTACTCAAATTTGAGTAATTTTTTTTAAAGCAAGGGTTAAAGATGCTCTTAGTCACTATAAAATTAATTTTTACTTCGGCAAGTCTCGTCTCAATAAGGAGAATCGACAAAAAATTTGTTAACTTTTCAAAGATTTTAGTCCCCCACATTTGAAAGCTGGAAAAAAAATAAAAAGACGATGACTTCTGTGTAGACGGCTTAGCACTGGCAGAGGGAAGAGTTAATTCGGAGACGTTGCCATGTTCATTTCCCAGTTTAGTTTTAGTTTTAGTTTTAGTTTTGATGACATCGTCATTTCCCTTATTTCTCTCTCTATCTCTCTCCACTCATTACACTTTTTGACATGATTAAAACTAAACTAAAACTACCAAACGAACAAGATTCTCGTATTTTGACGTTAAATGGGTAAAATAGAATTGAACACAAAAAAGGGGTTCAAACTGTAGTTTTTCACCGAGTCAAACATTGAAAGTACGGAAAAAATATTTGGTTGTCTTGCGCAACGACACGTGGTTCTTTAGCACCCATCTCCACCGTTACTTACAGAAATGTACGAAGAAGAAGTGTGTTGGAACATAATGGGGTGGTGTCACAAGAATACCAAATAATTACTCTGAAAGTACTTCGACAAAAACATAGTTGCCCTGAACTTAAGATCCAAAAGCATCATTACCTCATCAATTGGCCGATAGCGTATCTCTTCACCACCACCAATTGGCAATTGCAGATGTCTCTTTCCCTCTATATCTTCACCACCACCAATTGCAGATCTCTGTTTCTCTCTCCGTTTTCTGTCTCACTCCCGTCTTCGATTTCGCTAAACAGAGGTACGTTTTTACGTTAGATTTGATTATAGATTGTAGCTTTTGGAGGTTTTATGAAGGATCTGATTTCTCTCTTGATTCGATACTAGTTTGGATTGAAGGGATTGGACTTTGGAGTTCATCGATGCCCCAAAGGTTTGTTTTCTCTCTAATTCTAAATTGGTTGTTTTCTCTTGCTTTATTTTCTTCACGTGGGTGCTTAATAATTGGAGACTAGTTAATCTATTTTATGAATGGATTGTCAAACAGATCTGATCTGAATTTCTATATTCACAGCGTGATCCTCACTTTTTTTTTGTTTTCCTTTCAAGCAAAAAAGGAATAAAAAGTGAATCTCAATTATGTGCAATAGGTTTTATGATTTTAAGGCATGTTTCCCCTGCCAAACTTTTTCAATTGGTTTAAGACAGCCCAATCACTCTTATTTCCTAGCAAGAATTACGTAGAACAGTTGAATTTTCGTAAAGTTTTCAGAGTACATATGTGTATTGTTTTTCCGTGCTTGATTTGCTGTTCTTGTTCTAGTACCGGGAAAATCGGGTGACCTGTAGTGAGCCATCACTGCTATTTGTTCGGCAATCAACAGTCCGCATACATGAATTTAATGCACTTGAGTTTTGACACAATAAAAAATAGTTTTGGCATTAGCACTACTTTTTTTTTGTGGCATTTGTTAGTTTTTCATCGAATTTTTGTGGTTTATTGATTCGTTTTGACGAGACAAATCCAAAAAGTATAAAGTTATTATCAAAAATTTTAAAAAGTTAATTAAAGACAAAAGTACTCTGATTTTTCGTAATTCATTGGATTATTTTTGTCTTTGTTCACGAAATTTAAGTTTGGTTAATAAATTTATATTTTTAGATTATTCTCATCAAGACAAATAAATAAATAAATAAAAATTGGACGTAAAGTAAAACTAGTAGTAACAAATACCAAAAAAGGAAATTTGAATGACAGAAAATTGCAAAGCACTCGATTTATTTTAGGAACGCTGCTAGGGGTACACCCCTTTTTGCACCGAAAATGCACCCCACGCCTTCGGGGACCCACTTTTGGGTCATTTGAATCCGAACTGCTCATTATTATTTAAAACATTTTTTTCGAGGCAAAAAATCAACTCAATCGGTTAGAAGTCTTGAACCAAAATCTCACCGTTTCAAATTAAAAGTTAACGGTGAGATTTTGGTTCAAGGACTTCTAACCGTCCGATTGAGTTGATTTTTGGTGGGCCCCCTCGGAAAAATGTTTTAAGAATAATGAACGGTTCGGATCACTCGTATGGGACCCAAAAGTGGGTCTAGTTTTAATTTGAAACGGTGAGATTTGGTTCAAGGACTTCTAACCGTCCGATTGAGCTGATTTTTGGTGGGCCCCCTCGGAAAAATGTTTTAAGAATAATGAACGGTTCGGATCACTCGTATGGGACCCAAAAGTGGGTCCCCGAAGGCGTGGGGTGCATTTTCGGTGCAAAAAGGGGTGTACCCCCAGGTTTTCCGTTATTTTAGTCAAAGCAAACCCTAGACAAAAAAGAAAGTACACACGAAGTCTTTTAACAGGGGGCAGTTATCAAAAGACACAAAACTTCCTCAGATCTGTGGTAAGCCAACCTTATCTTCTCCGCCGCCGACCTTCTCTGTTCCCTTCTCTAATCTTCTTCGCCCCCAAACTATCCGAACGTTTCTTTCCATCTTCCTTGTCAAGCCACCCGATCTGATAGTAAAACCAGCGTTATCTTCTTCACCGGCGATCGTTGAGCCCTCTCCTCCATTCTCATGCCGGCAACACCAACCACCCGAAACTTTTCTTTCCATCTTCCTTGTCATAAGCCAGCGTTATCTCCTTCACCGCCGATAGGTGAGCCCTCTCCTCCATTCTCACGCCAGCGCCACCAACCACCAGATCGTTTCTTTCCATCTTCCTTGTCAAGGCACCCGATCTGATAGTAAAACCAGCGTTATGTTCTTCACCGGCGATCGTTGAGCCCTCTCCTCCATTCTCATGCCGGAAACACCAACCTCCCGGAACGTTTCTTTCCATCTTCCTTGTCAAGGCACTCGATCTGTGGGTAAAACCAGCGTTATCGTCTTCACCGTCGATGGTTGAGCCCTCTCCTCCGTTCTCATGCCGGCACCACCAACCACCGGATCGTTTCTTTCCATCTTCCTTGTCCTGATCTAATTGGCTGTAAGTTCAAATCTTTTTCATCTAATAGTCAAACTTATTTCTGTATATCCCTTTTCTTTATCTGATGATTATCGTGCTTGGATCTTTCCCGAAGATAAAAATCAAATTAATAGGCCTTTTTTACTTTGTAGTCTAAGAGTTTGTTGCGTCGCCGAACATGTAGATTTCTTTGAAGAAGGATGTAGACCTCTATCCGTTAGTGTTCTTCTCACTCTGTATGGGATTTGCATTGCCTAGTGCCGACTCTTTGCTAGTTTGGGAAGAAGAAAAAAGGTTGAAAAAGAAATCTTTATTTGCTCTCGCATTCGCGTGTATGTTAGACAACATTGAAGTTTCATATTGGCGCACCATAATTGCTCTCCATCTACTCTGTTTCTTTGTTGGGTATTCAAAATGTTATCTTTTTATTCGTTTTTGTTTAAACTTCAAATGATTCGTTTAAACGAATCTATTCAACCTGTCTCTGACGCGAGCGCGCACGCTTGCGCTCCGTTTTAGCTGATGAACATGTTATTGTTAAGGCTTAACCACGAATAAAACATAAGATTTCACATTAACAATGATAGAACCATGGTCCTGTTAACTGTTGACATTTGCACAACAAAGGATTCTGAAGTCAATCATTTGCTACAGGGTGACAGCGGACGAGAAGGTGTAGGATGAAGAGGAATTGTAGATGTATTTCAGGGTATTTATCCACTTTGGAGGTATGATTTCTTGAGTATTTTGTTGGTGATTTTATTTGTCCTTATCTTTTATTTCATTAATGGATTGTAGTTTAGCATAAATTGGTGTATGACTTTATTGCTAGGAAGATTGAGAAAAAAGATTAGTCAACTCTGCTCTTGTTTTTCCAAAATTAAGCTCTAAATCTGAGTCGTGGTCTCGAGTTTATGACTTTATTGCATTGAGTTCTTACATATGAAGACTAGGACTTTGAATCTTTTTCCCTTATCCCTAAAGTTTTGAAAACTTTATGAATAATAGGCCCAAAAGTACCTAGAAAAATACCCAACGAAGTACCCATAAACTCAAAAGTACCCACTACGTTTTTGGAGTTCCCGGTACGTATTTTGGAGCACCCATGGAGTACCGGTACCCGGTACGAGTTTATGACTTTATTGCATTGAGTTCTTACATATTAAGACTAGCACTTTGAATCTTTTTCCATTATCCCTAAAGTTTTGAAAACTTTATGAATAATAGGCCCAAAAGTACCCAACGAAGTTACGTTTTTGGAGTACCCATGGAGTACCGGTACCCCGTATGGGTACGGTACGGGTCCATGTTGTGCACCCCTCGGCCGTTGGATCGAGTTTTGGACGACTCGGATGCATTCTGCAATTTTTCTTTAATTTTGATATTTTTTTTACCGGTAAAAAATCAAAACACATCCAAGCAGTTCAAAACTCAATCCAACGGCCGAGGGGAGCACAACACCCCCGCTTCCTTTTAAATTAAAAGTCTAGAGCTTAGTTGCACGAAGCGGGGGTGGGGGCGGGAGCGGAGGCGGGGGCGCGGGAGCGGAGGTACCCAGAAGCTCCCGAGGTTGGGAGCGCCGATGGGAGCGCCGATGTATATTTTTTACATTTTTTTATAAATTATATTAACATAGTATTTTTATCACTAATATATTTATTTATAACCTATAGTTAATTTTTTTAATATATTATATGTGTGTGTGCGCACTGTGCACACTTAAAAGAACAGCCCAATAAAATTCTATTGTCCTGAACGAAAATGAGATGTGTAAACTTTATTGGGCTGCCTAGCCCAACTATTACGAGTAATAGATTTTGGTAAATTGCCCAAATATTAATACACAACAGTTGTTGATTATTAATGCACAGCAGTCATTGATTGCAATACAGCTGTAGTACTTCATCAGCAGTTGTTGGTTGCAATACAGCTGTCGTACTTCATATCCCCAATACAGCTCTAGAGAGTCGTAGTTATCTGTTGTAGTTGAATGAAGATAAGCAGAGCAGACCAACCAAGCTTAGCAGGTTACCAGCAAGCTTAAGAGGCCTGGTCTGTGGTCAGCTTTATTCCTATCAGAAGCCAAGTCTTTAGTAAAGGTTTAATAAATCCTCCTGGTGTGGTCCTTTTTGCGTGACACTTCAAATGGGATTGATCCAGTTGGTAAATCAACCAGGAAGGGTAGGTAAATAATTAAAGACTGAATCAAGGTGAATGGTCTTTTGAGATAGAGGGAGAGGAAAATTTTTTGGGTACCGGGTGGGTACCACGTGACTGAACTTACGTGGTACTCGAGCACTACATCCGAACCGTCCAAAAGTGTATTGGACGGCCCAGTTCGAAACCCTTTCTCTCTCTCCCCTTTCTCATGTTTCTCTCTTCAAATTTCAAACCGTCCAAAACCGAAATGGACTGCCAAATGCGCGCTTGCGGGTACCCGCTCGGCACTGAAAACTCGTTCGAGAGGGAGGCTTAAATGCTTAATTAGGACTTAGGCCCCATTAATTAAATACTAGAGATTTTTGGATTCTTGTAACTTTTTCTCTGGGATTCTAATTAACTTTCTAGAGAAAAGAGGAAAAGTAGAAGGGGTGTTCATAATTTCCTTACCAAATTAAAGTAAGAGATCAATCTGGTACTTTGACAATCTCCCCAGTGCTTTCCACTTAGTTAATCCTGTCTACGAAGTGGAAAACACTTTAACCACGTAAAGAAGATAAAGATAATTGAATTTTTAACTTTCTAAAAAGAGAATGCATGGATACAGAATCAATTTTCTCAAACTATCCAAATACGTATGCAACTAAGAATCCATAAGCAGTGCATACTAGTCTGAACATGCTAATCATCAAGCCATCGACATTAGAGAGTCAGAGTATTATCACTTAGCCATTAGAATACTAAATGGATCAAAGTAAAACTGCCACGAAAGGTAACATAAGAACGGCTGATTGCAAAATGTAGAAGCAAATCAACACCACTCAAGCCTTTTTGCCTTTGGTCACAACACTAGCAAACTTTTTCTTTTTGGACTTCTTTAGTGATGCCTTCCTTGTCGCCTCCTCTTTGGCAGCAGCTGCTGCCACCTTGTCAGCAGCTTCTGCTGCCTCCGCATCTTTCTGTGCCTACAAAAGATAACCAAGAAGTCCAAACCAAAAATTAATAGAAAGCCAGATTCCATCGGACAAAATCCAAAATCCAAAAGGTAAACAAAATCTTCTAGAGATTGAAAATGCCTTGGACAACAAGAACTGCACATGACGATATTCCTAATCAGAGCCAAAAGTTCAAGAGAGGACTGACTCTTCCAAAATAAATCAAGTCAATTTTCACCTGGAACATTTCCAACATGGCATGATCTGTAGAATAGACCAACCTGGAACTGGCTCCAAACCAGCCCTCTTGTGAAGTTCACGGCACACAAAACCTCAGGATTAACTCTGTAAAAATCTTGGTTTTCAAAATTTTAGTCACACTCTCTGCTTTAAGACTATTGTTGCGTGCTAGGTGGTTATGTTTAGTTTGATACCTGGATACAATGGTATCATACTAGAATATAGGGAGGACCACAACATCTATGGCACGACTATGAAAGTGAGACTACAAGAAGCCAAACAATTCTCTACAAACTTGAATGAGACTAAAGGAGAAAAATCCAAGAGGACAAGCCAAACGATTGCACCCAGCAATGCTACCAGCATAGGCAAGCAAATTGTGCCAAGATGGTCCAATGCTTATTGACTAAATGAAACATGTATAATCCAGGAGACTAAGCAATCACCTCTGGGGACGCTCTCAAACATATTTTGGACAGAATAGGACATTCTATGGACACTCGTAAGACAAGTCCCTGGTGCTAAACAAAATAGTGAGCTCGGTACTTATTTTGCTTAATGGATGATGGCGTAATAATGGAATGGAGCATATATGGTCTTATCAAGTATACTTACGATACGCCTTATTTCTTATTTTGTAGTCATGAAATAAATTCCATAAATAAGTTTTTATGACGTGTTAATTTGCGTGTAAGAGTGTATGTGTTGTGTTTGTGTTGCATCACGTGTTTGTGACAGTGCTACATAATCTATACTCAAAATTAGGTGAAGACCCTAATTTGACTTCAGGATCAATGAGACAACTAGCGTCTAGCCAGTCTTAATCCAGCTAACAGATCCTAGACTAGCACGACGATATACTACAACACTTCCCAAGTTGAGCACCGTTGAGAATGTAGGCTCCCCCACTGTGCATCTCTCATGGCATTCAGCTATCAAATCTAAACAACATATCTCTAAGGTTGAGTAAAGAAGCTATTGAGATTCACCAGAGACATCGCTACAACATATATACATACTTCTAAACAACCTTCTTTTTCATGCATACATTTCTCTCCATAAACGATACATTCAAAATCTTAGGTAAACCAGCTTGGTGAATGTCTAAATATACATATTGGACAGAAAGACTATACAACCTTACATACGTATTGATGTCCTCCCATAGTCCCATTACTTAAACCCTCTTGTGAAGTTCACGGCACACAAAACCTCAGGATTAACTCTGTAAAAATCTTGGTTTTCAAAATTTTAGTCACACTCTCTGCTTTAAGACTATTGTTGCGTGCTAGGTGGTTATGTTTAGTTTGATACCTGGATACAATGGTATCATACTAGAATATAGGGAGGACCACAACATCTATGGCACGACTATGAAAGTGAGACTACAAGAAGCCAAACAATTCTCTACAAACTTGAATGAGACTAAAGGAGAAAAATCCAAGAGGACAAGCCAAACGATTGCACCCAGCAATGCTACCAGCATAGGCAAGCAAATTGTGCCAAGATGGTCCAATGCTTATTGACTAAATGAAACATGTATAATCCAGGAGACTAAGCAATCACCTCTGGGGACGCTCTCAAACATATTTTGGACAGAATAGGACATTCTATGGACACTCGTAAGACAAGTCGCTGGTGCTAAACAAAATAGTGAGCTCGGTACTTATTTTGCTTAATGGATGATGGCGTAATAATGGAATGGAGCATATATGGTCTTATCAAGTATACTTACGATACGCCTTATTTCTTATTTTGTAGTCATGAAATAAATTCCATAAATAAGTTTTTATGACGTGTTAATTTGCGTGTAAGAGTGTATGTGCTGTGTTTGTGTTGCATCACGTGTTTGTGACAGTGCTACATAATCTATACTCAAAATTAGGTGAAGACCCTAATTTGACTTCAGGATCAATGAGACAACTAGCGTCTAGCCAGTCTTAGTCCAGCTAACAGATCCTAGACTAGCACGACGATATACTACAACACTTCCCAAGTGGAGCACCGTTGAGAATGTAGGCTCCCCCACTTGGCATCTCTCATGGCATTCAGCTATCAAATCTAAACAACATATCTCTAAGGTTGAGTAAAGAAGCTATTAAGATTCACCAGAGACATCGCTACAACATATATACATACTTCTAAACAACCTTCTTTTTCATGCATACATTTCTCTCCATAAACGATACATTCAAAATCTTAGGTAAACCAGCTTGGTGAATGTCTAAATATACATATTGGACAGAAAGACTATACAACCTTACATACGTATTGATGTCCTCCCATAGTCCCATTACTTAAACCCATTTACAAGGAGTCCATTCAATATAGCAAGACATCATCTTATTTTTTGTATTCAGATCCGAAACCAGAATGATGGCTGATCATGGCTCTAGAAAAATCACAAACAGATGACAATAACGTCAACATGGAACGGCGAGTCAAGAACAAAAGACAAATATTGCCTCTCATGGAGAAATGATATCCGATCACATTCTTTCACGAAGAAGATTTGATAGTTAAATCAAGGATCGATTAGACGATCTACCTTATACGTTCCACAGAGATTGTAAGGTTCGATCACATGAGCTCGCATCTTCTCGTCAGAAATGAAGAATCCTCCGCATCGTTTACACCAGCACGTGGCCTCATTCCTGTCCACAGTTTCCGCTGCCCCGCAGATCTTTGAATTCGGCGCCATTTACAGTCGAGATTTGATTTGATTATATCTGAATCTTCCGCTGTGTAAATATGATTTTGGGAGAGTGTCAATCTGATTTTGGGAGAGTGTGAGAGATGATCGGTTAGGGCATCCTTAAAGCTACTCAATTTAACTTTTAAGTTAAAAGTTAAATTGAGTAGCCAAACCCCTCAAATCCCATAAAAATCAAGCTCTCTATTTCCCCTCACCAAATCGTTTTTGCTACGGTAGTTTGATTTTGTGAGTTTTTGATAAAATGACTTGCTAATTTATAAAATGTGTTTTTGAAGTTAAATTTGGTAAAAATTTTGGTTCTTTTGATTAGGGATGGGCATGGGGACGGATCGGGGCCGGAGACTACTATCTCCACCCCAATCCCCAAACCCCTTACTCATATCTATCCCCTATCCAATCTCCAACGGGGATTTATTTTTATCCTCCATCCCCGCTCAAAACGGGAAACGGGGATCCCCACGGGGATTTTGGGGATCCAATCATTTTCCCTAGAGTAACAAGTAAATAGTTATAGAAGCCCAATTACAAATCATTTTCCCTAAAATCTAGTGTGAATTCCGAACAAAATAACAGGCAGCCCAACATATAACATTGTAAATTCCGAACTCCCACCAGTTGGAAAACATCATTAGAAGGCCATGTTTTCCATTATGTTTCATTCTCAAAACCCTCCAATTTTTTTAAAATGAGATGTTCGTGAAGATGGAAACTAAATGGGCCACATCTATTGATATGTACTTTGACTTGTTTCAATTGGCTTTTACTTGATGGAATTAATTAGGTTCCAGTCACAGGAAAATATATACCTAAGCGAAGAAAAAAACCAAAATCATTAGAAAAACATGTTTCTAATGATTGGGAAATACATGTCACGCTAAAACTCATTCCACTTGCTAAAGCCATATATTTGAAGAAAATTCAGTGAGACCCCAAAGTTTCATAATTCATAAATAGACCCCTATATTTCGGGGATTCGGGGACGGGGCAGATCGGGGAAGTGGCGGAGCGGGGCGGGGACGGAGCAGGGAACGGATTCGGAGCGGATTCGGGGCGGGGACATGCCTATCTCCACCCCCTATCCAATCCCCAAACATTTTCAAAAAAAATCTCCATATCCTATCCAATCTCCAAACAGATCTCCATATTGCCGATCCGTTCGGATCGGAGATCGGATCGGATTCGGACGGGGCGGATGAAATGCCCAACCCTACTTTTGATAAGGATGCTCTTAGGAGCTAGGGTGTGCTCCCTTATTTATAGGGCTGTAAATGTAAATGAATTGAGCCGTTTGTGAACTATTCGAGCCTCAACTCGGTAAAGTCTCGTTCGAGTTCAATTCGGATACCAAAAGAATTGAACATGAACCTTAATTTTAGGTTCGTTTAATAAATGAGCCGAACATAAACTTGACAATATTTGGCTCGATTAGACTTAAAATAAATGTATATCTCATAAGAATTTATATATAAAATATGTATAAGTTTCGCATATACATAAAGAAAATTTTATAACTTGTACATGTATAAACTTATAAAAGTATTATAAACTTAAATTACAATATGTTTTTATAATTTTATATATGTATAGACTTCTTTATGTTCAAAATAAAAAAATTTATTTGAAGTTTATAGATTTGTATGAAACCATAAATATCTAGTATTTTTGATTCGTTAAGGCTCGTGAACAAGTTCGAGTTCGACTCAAATCTCGGCAAGTTTAGCTCGAGCTAGGCTTGTCAAATTTTCATTTAGTTCGAGCTCGGCTCGAGTTCGTTTAAAAACTCAATGAACAAACCTGAACATTCTAAAGCTCGGCTCGATTCGACTCGTTTACATCCCTACGGCCCCAATTAGTAGGCAAGTTTTCTAAATGATAAAATTTGCTAAAATCACTAGTCCTCAAATGATAAAAGAAAAACTAAATTTTATCAAATAAAGGCATTAGGTGGAGTTCATCAAAACTAGATTTTATCATTTAGGAAAACAATGTGATTTTATCACCTCTCCATAAAATTTGGATGTTACCAAAATTAGATTTTATTTCATAAAATTATATGGAAAAACACATCCAGTTCTACATGCACACCCACTCGAACACACCCCAAACGCACCCAATTGTGTGGGACCTACTCTGGGGTCTCACACGAATGATCGGACCCACTCAATTTTTTTAGAATTTTTTTTTTTAAGGGTTCCTTAAAAAATCTGTGGTGTCCGAAATTTAGATGAACCCCTTTGGCTTGTCCAAAATTTAGGCACTCCAACAGTGAAGTAAGAATACTTGACTCCTGTAATTTGTTTAAGATCTTATATATGAATTAATGTTTCTTTGATTAAAAAAAAAAAAAAAGAAGGCATTGATGCTAAAAACCAAACCCATGAAACTCTGAATTGTAATTGATTCAAAGAAGTATTGAAATAAAAAGATTATATGTCTATTCAAAGGGAAACTCTGTCAAATACTACTAAAAAATAAAGTATCCCGGAAATTAGGAAAACTTCCAAAAGAGTGAAGGAACAATACATCTACATTTTGCTATAAATTTCTTTTTACCAATTCTACAAATTCATGAAAATATATTTCTCTGTCCTCGAAGTACTGTCAAGCTACAAGGAGTATGGAAACGATACATAGATAGCATAATGGGGAGAATGATCAGCGATGGATCCGCTTAGTCCATATTTCTTGAAGTTTAATGTTGATGGGGCATTTGATGCTGGTCCAGGATGAAGGGGTGTAGGGATCGTAATTCAGAATGAGCAAGGGCAGATTAGAAGCATGACGACAATTCTTTCACTACATGTTGCTTCAATTGAGATGGCGGAGGCTATGGGATTTCGTAGTGCACTGGAGGATATAAATACAAAGGATGGGCAAAAGTATCTGGCGAAAGGGCGAAAGGGGACGGTCAAGAAATTATCAACATGATAAAAGAAGTCAGTGCTACTAAATCTAGCTTGGATGTCCTCATTAGAAATCTTATGTCTTTAGCTCAACGCTTATTGTTTTGTTTTTTTCATTATGTTTCCCGTAATTGTAATAGTGCGGCTCATGTCACAGCCAAATATGCACATCTATTGATCATGTGATGTCCTGGAGTGGAGATTTTTCAATCCCGGATACAACATGAAGTTTATTTGGACACTCCGTTATTGCAATAAAACTATCGATCGATTGGTAAAAAAAAAAAAATTTGGGAATAAGTTTGCTGCACACGGTTACGATTTTGAGACTTTTCCTCTCTCAATCTGAGATTTTTTATCAACTTAACTAGATTGGAGGAAGCAAGTGGGAAACCAGCTCACTGTTTTGGTACACTTGCATTGACAAGAACCAAATGGTCCAAACTAAACCGAACTCCCTCTTTATACTCTCACTTACAGTTATTGGTCATTCTATCAATGGGGACCAGAAAATTTCTCTCTTTAACGCAGTCTCAAATCATTGCAATAAAGAAAACCGATTAAATATGTGGTACACAATATTTATTTCCTCATTACCCCATCAAAGAACAAGAAAAAAGAATTACAAGCAGACTTTGATATGACATTACCTTTCATCAAATTCCGAGACGAAACTTTCATTTTCTAACGTTTCCCTCAAGATATTCCAAGCATTAGGAATGGTAGGAATATGTAATATGTAAGGAGATGCTGAATGCATCGAGAATGTCCATTCAAAGCAGCTAAGATATGTGAACGCTAACCAGACTCCACTAACGGTAAGAAAACAGTTAAAACAAAATTTAAAAAAAAGGTAAGAAATCTCAGACGTAATTGTGGTAGAGCTCGCTTCTCGGTCAGCGTCATGAGTCACTGTGGACCTCGGAAGAAGATTTGTCAGATTTCTCTGGCTTCTCTGCTCCAACACTATTCTATTAATTTCCAAAAGAAAAATAGCCATCATAAGAACCACAAAATAGGCTATGCAAAAAGACATAACCTACTTAGGTGAAATCGCATTCCAATTCACATCAATTGACAAACAAGGCACAACCAAACTTTTCTTACCTTCTTCAATCTATAGCCTCAACAGTTCCCTTTTTAGAGACCTCAAACTGGTAACTATTACCATTCTTACAACGGACCAGATTGGTTGGGCCAAAGCACACTGGAGTCTTCCCATGTGATCTTGCGTATCCTGCGACTGCAGTTTCACACAAAAAAACAACTCGACAAAGCTACTAATGGTGATCTCATAAACAACTGCAAAAAGTACTCATTCTCAAAGCAATTCAATGACTAATATAATCCAGTAAATTAACAAACATAATTTACGGAGGAGTTCAAACATTGCCCATAAAAACAACCCAACAACATGAGATTAGTTTGCATTTAGGCCAATTTACGATGGACGTGAAGGTATACTTGTGGTGTCTTTTGAATCAAATACAAGCTTATGTTAATTCATCAAGTAATATGCTATTTGACCTGTTTAAGACTTAAAAATGTAACATAAAACACTCATACAAGAAAGTAGGGCCTCATCTCATTAGAGATTAGATTAATTAGTTATGCTACCTCCTTCACACCTAGAAGGCATTTTGTACCTATATTGTTTCAAATAATGACTATGGTGGTGTTTTTTTCCCAGTTTAAGAAAGAGAATTGCAGCACAGGTATCAATGTAAATTATATACTGTATTATTCTTCTGAGTGTGCAATGAAAATCATTGGGGCATTTCAACAAAGATGTATTGCGCAAGGTAATTACATTCAAATAAGCAAAATTACACTAATGTAAATTTTTTGCATGCACTTTAACTGACACCATTGCAAATTCTTTGGTGATTTCTATCGACTCTTATGAACATAACATAGTTGGTAGAACAGAGCATGACCAAAATCAGCAGCAATCTAAAACACATGGCTCAATGGCAAAGTAGAATAACCAAGTACAAGGATATATTGATTAATTCTATTGAAAACACAGACAGGAAGCAGATAATATACCAAAAAAAGATGTCCTTAATTTAGGAGGAAAAAAAGAATTCATCCCAGGTGATGCAGTTCCAACTTGTAGGAGTAGAAATCTTTGATGAAAACAAAGCAAAATGGTTTACAAAGGGGTAGGAAGTAAGTTTGTTGCTAGCAGTTGTAGTGCGAGAATGCTGCACGCAAAAGGCAAATCTTTTACATCAAGTAGTAATCCTAAACTAACAAGCACATATCAGTGCACAGCTCTCAATGACCAAAAAATCAACACAGCTAGCTTAACCATTTTTTCGAAACAGGATTCACCCAAAAAGAACAAAAAAGATATATTTGGATAATGTAGTAGTGTAAGGGTCCAAGTGTTATTTTGTGTCTTTAATGTAAGGGGGGTAGTATAAGTAGTGTATTAGATTCATTTTGGGAGTTTTTTTTTTATCAATTTAAGAAATATTATCGAGAGTTTTCACTATTTGTATCCCATTTGGGAGTTTCTCTCTCTAGAATATCTAATGGTTTATTTTGGTTTGTGTAGGGAAGGTCAGCGCGAGACCCCCCCCCGTTGTAATAGACCCTACTATCAATCTCCTTCTCTCTTTCCTAAATTCCTTATCTACAATGTTGATTATATCCCACTGATTGTTTCTTCTCCTTAAGTTTAATAACTATGTTCTTCTTAAGAATCAGAATGTTATCTTTTATTTTCCAATTCTCTTAAGAAATTCAGTAGGTTTCCACTTCGTCTCAATCCATTCTCTCCTAACATCTTACTTTTTCTCTCCACGTATACAAAACATATGATTGCAAATTGTACAGATGTAATGACTGAGAAACACATATTTTCTTTGTTCTTTGTATCCAACTAAAATATGAACTGCATAATAGCTAAGAAGTAAAAGTTTAAAAGGTGATGAATTCTCACCGACGGCCTTCCGTTTCAAAGAATTTCCAACTATGCAAAGAAAACTCATTCAAACATTTCAGCAAGCATGTATTCTGCAAGATAACTACATTCAAATATGGAAAATTACACTAACGTAATCTTCCTGCATGCAGTTCAATTGGCCTCATTATAGTTCCTTTAGTTATTTTGTTGACTCTAGTAAATGTAAAAAAGTTGTAGAACAAAGAACAATTAGCCTCATTGGAATTCCATTATCAGAATTGGATCTCATGAGAGTTAGTTCCCAGCCTTACTTTATCTTCCTCGTCAATTCCTCTTCCAAGTTAGTAGAATCTTTTCTATTTTAATTATAATCCTGGTTCAGAATTTAGGATCTACCCCTAAGGAAGTGGTTTAGAATTTATGATCTTACCCTTAGTCTAAATAGCACACCCCAAAACCGAAGAATCATTACATAGCTATCACCATCGCCGAACAAATTGAAGAATAGATGATCAAGCACTCAGTTTTAAATATGAGGTAGTTAATTTTGGAGAGTTCATCAACCAAATCAAATGTCCATTGACAAGTTACCATGTTACAAATAGCCAATTTCCATTCATGAGGCAACTATCTTCAAATGCAAACCAGTTTAGCTATGGCTCCAAACTCTCATCAAATTTCATATTGTTTTTTTTATCTGAATTTCATAGTAAGTAAAATGCAAAGGAGAAAAAAAAAAAAAAAAGTAACCTCACTTTCAATTTTCAGAACAAATCAAAACCACGAGCTCATTCAAACATTTCAGCAAGTGGATATAAAATGGAATATCAATTACAAGAGGCCAGTATTCATGTGCCCAGGAGTAATTTCTTCTGAAGACCACAAAAAATCCACTTTACCTCCTTGGAGATTCAAACCCACAACTTTCCAAATCTCAATCATGAATTGACCAACAGCTTGAATTTTCTTCAAGTCACCCTCCATTTTGTTGTTCAGCAGTGCAATCCAAATCTTTACTTCGCAACCAGCAGAAGTTATCTTGTCTTGTTCACACTAATTATCTTCATAACCCCCTGATCACGAACAAAACAAAAATGCATCCATTGGTACTTTACAATAAGCTAATTTAATCATACTAAATTCATCCAAACTACTTGTAACAGTACGGAAAAGTGACAAAAACAAGTAGACAAGAGTGCGAAGCTGACAGATATATCAAACAAGAAAAAACAAAAAAGAAGCATGCATTTAAGCATACCAAAAAAACGAAACGCCAAAATGTTTTTGTTATGGGAACAACCTGGGCCGCTATAACGTAAGAAGGAATAATAAATTATAGAAGCCAGCCAAATGACAACGGCCTCCCTTGTATTCCATCGAAGCACAGTACCCAGCGGTTACTACCGCTATATCCATGGCGGAGGTTTCTATGATCTTTGTAGGCAACACGATTGCAATGTCGATTAGAAGCTGTGGTCGCCACCGTTGTAACAAGGGCCGCAGTATAAACATAGTAAAATCCCTCAGCAGGAGAGCCCTGCAGCGGGTACTTGACATGGTACCACCCGACAAAAGGAGCTTCGGCTACCATCACACCGATACCTGCAACAACAACTGCGAACAAATTACCGGGTTGTTAAAATTAGCAGACCTAACAATTTTAACCATGCCCCAGTTAACAGATTGGTAAAGCTAAGAAAGAAAAAAATAAAATAAAATAAAACCCTAAGAAACTCTAACTGCACTACATCCTCAATGTTAACCAATGAGCTATCGAAATGTATGCAAACTACAACTTGCAGGCTTAAATCTAACCATATAGAAGGCCGGGAGAAATAATCAATATTACACCGTGCTTTCTCAAAAAAACTTATTTGCTTGTTTTCTTTTTGTTGAATCCACTCCTTTGACATATAAATATTATTCTTTTTCCCACAAGCTATGAGACCAGGCTTCGCTTTGACTAATTTACTCGAGTGTGCCTTTAGTTATCTCGCCGATATTGAGAGAATAACAACCTCCAACCTCAAAAAAGAGTGATGAATGAATTCATCCTCTTGAAATTAGAACTTGAGATATCTTGATGAAAAATTGGTACATAATAATTTATGTTATTACAACACAAACGAAACCAATGAAATACTATACCTCACAATCAAAATTTCACGAATTGGATCAATCAAATAGAGCCTGGTATAATACTTTGAATCGATGATACTTTCTTAACCAACGTATAACTCCTTCAAATGTCATCGAGCAAGCTGTAATTTCTTGTATCTCCTTTTCATGCTTATAGACTGTTAGAAAAAGAATTACGGAGAGATTTTACTTGGTTTTGAAGCAACTAAAACTCGTTTTACCCATATTCAAAGATTTCTACAAGTTCTACAACTTCTTGCTGGAACTAAAAGACTTGTTTACATTATTTTTCCCCCGTTTGCTGAACTAAAAGACTTGTTATTTTGTGTTCTGCAATTCTACATCTCTTTTGAAGTTATTATAAACCCACTTGAATCGCAACCTGAATCCAGCCAAAATCATGAAGGAAAAAAGTCAGAAAATTACCTTTGGGGGACTTGAATCCTTGACCTGCATCACCGGAATCACGGGACGTATAATCGAAGAGCCAGAGATCGATCAAACCCTTCTCTCTCTCTTTCTGCGATTACCTGAATCTTCACGGTACGTAAAATCGAAGAGCCAGAGATCGATCAAACCCTTCTCTCTCTCTTTCTGCGATTACAGGAGCCACCACACCAAACCTCTCTCTCTCTCTCTCTCTCTCTCTCTCTCAGTGATCAACTTCTTCACCTCCGATCGAACCCCCCTGCTTCAACCCTGATCAAACAAGAGATCGATCAAACCCCTTCTTCCCGTTCTATCGAACCGACAAAACCAAAAGAGATACAGCCAAACGTATTGTAGAGTGTAGACGTTTTAAAGTGCGGTAGCATGAGACGTAAGAGCATCTCCACTCCTACACCAAATTTTTACTCAAATTTGAGTAAAACTTTGGTCAAAAACTTGATTTGATAACACCCCTTCCAATGGAAAACCACCTTTTAAACCAAATTCTAGTTAAAATTTTGTCAAAAACTGTTTTTTTGTTCATTTTGGCCCCAAAACTTTCCCGCCATTTTGTCAAAAACAGTTTTTTTTTCGTTTTTTTTTTCATTTTGTCAATTCCTTTTCATCCGTTGCCCTCTGCAAATTTGGTGTTGAGCCGTTGCATTTTTGGAACAAATAGAGCCGTTTGAATATTTGGTGAAAGATTTGGTGTTGATCAAATTTGGTGAAAAATTTGAGCAAATTTGGTGTTGAGCAAATTTGGTGATGGATTTGGTGAAGGGTGGAGTGGGATTTTTGGTCATTTTTAACCAAATTTAAATTTGGTGAAGGATTTGCTCCAAGAGTGGAGATGCTCTAAATAGAATGAAATTGAAGGGCAAATAAAAAAGGGAGGGCCCTCGACCAATTTTTCTCAACGCGCTTTTTCTCTAGTCCATGGAGAATTGGGGGATGGTGATGTCCCTTCAGGGACAGCACCCATGTTGTCCCCAATCTGAGTCGTCCGTGCTCGGTAATGGAGGACTTAGATTTGTTTGGTAGATGACGGTTCGGATGCGTTTGGAGAAGATGTGATCCGAGCAGTCCGTGGATACCATAATACGTCATATTTATACCACCGTAAAGGCCTACTACGGCCTAGAGAGTTTCTCTCTCTAAAAGTTAGATCTCTCTAGGGTTTCTTGCCCTTTCTTGCCGGCAACCCTTTTCCGACTCTCTTTTCTCCCTTTTACTTTCTTGTTTCTATCATCTCCCTTCCATCTCCTCTTCTTCTTCATCATCTAGTCTGTTTGAGCTCCTAAGGGGTGGGGCGGCCCCACCCCTCCTCCTCCTGGTCCTTCGGCGGGACACCCACATTCAACCCTGGCCGTCCACCAATTCTCACCTCTCCTCCGTTAACCCCACCTTCAACCCTTTCCCTACCACCAAAACCCACCTCTCATTCGTTAACCCCAACTCTCCTCCGTTCCTTGGCCTACCACCAAACCCCAGATTTACAATCTTCCTATCTATACCTCAGATCTACAACTCTCTCCCGGATTGGACCGGTTCTTTAGAAATTCAGTAACCGGACCATTTCGACAGGTTCTAGAAAATTAAGAACCAAAACCTAACCAATACATACATAGAACTTGTATAGTAAAAAAATTATCTTGTTCGGACATCGATAGGTATCAAAAAACTAATTTTAGTTTTTTGATACCTATCGATGTCCGAACAAGATAATTTTTTTACTAGATACTCTTCTCAACAAGCCCTACGACTCTTATGGTTCAGATCAATGATTTTCCAAGCCCATAATTTTATAACTTTTCTTGAAAGTTCTTTCAAACTGGTATGGTCTTGAATTCTGAATGAAAATCAAAGAATAGATGAGTAACGTAAAAATATCTAATGTGCCTGATTTTCTCCGAGATCACCTTAATAATTATTTTAAAATTATTTAACGGTTCGGATCGTTTGTGTGGGACCCAAAAGTGGGCCCCACAAGATTACATTTTGCAAAGGCAAGAAGTGGGCACCAAAACTGTGTCGTTTGGAGGCACTACACATTCACCACAGGCCCCCCGCTTCCACCGTAAAGGCCTACTATTGCCTAGAGAGTTTCTCTCTCTAAAAGTTAGATCTCTCTAGGGTTTCTTGCCCTTTCTTGCCGGCAACCCTTTTCCGGCTCTCTTTTCTCCCTTTTACTTTCTTGTTTCTATCATCTCCCTTCCATCTCTTCTTCTTCTTCTTCATCTAGTCAGTTTGAGCTCCTAAGGGGTGGGGCGGCCCCACCCCTCCTCCTCCTGCTCTTTCGGCGGGATACCCACCTTCAACCCTTGGCCATCCACCAATTCTCACCTCTCCTCCGTTAACCCCACCTTCAATCCTTGCCCTATCACCAAAACCCACCTCTCTTCCGTTAACCCCAACTCTCTTCCGTTCCTTGGCCTACCACCAAACCCCATATCTACAATCTTCCTATCTATACCTCAGATCTACAACTCTCCCCCCCCCCCCCCCCAAGGGGTGCACACGGCCCGGATTGGACCGGTTCTTTAGAAATTCAGTAACCGGACTATTTCGACCGGTTCTAGAAAATCAAGAACCAAAACCTAACCAATACATACATAGAACCTGTCCAGATCCAAACCGCAAGACCGGACCGGTTCTGGTTCGGTTCCGGTTCTACCCAATTAAGGAACACTTTTATCATAACACGTGTGTGTGTGTGTGAGAGAGAGAGAGAGAGCAACTACAAATGCAACCCGTTAAATAGTTTTAAGGTTGGAAGAGATTAAGAGATATTGTAAAGAAATAGGAAATGAAGAAAAAATTATAGAAAGCAAATCGAGATTAGAGAATTGAATTTTCCTTTGAGTAGCAATTGTGAAATTAAGGTGGAACAAAAAAGAATTGAAATTGGTAATTTGGTATTATTAGATTATACAGTAATATATAAAAACTTCTTAACGAAATAAATTTTTATTCTAAATAGGCATAAGAGAATACCTTACTAGAAAAAAATTACCAAATCAAGATAAATAATTCTGTACATGTATAAATATATTATTAATATATATGCATATATAATATTAATGCTATACGGTCCGGTCCGGTTCTAACTGTGGTTCTTAAATTGAGAACCAGTAACCGAACCATAATTACCGGTTCTTAGTTTTTTAGAACCATAACTAGACCAATGAACCGTAGAACCTAACCAAATAGACCAGTTCGGTCCGGATCGGATCGGTTTGACGGTTATATCGGTTTTCTTGTGCACCCCTACCCCCCCCCCCCCACCCCACCGTGAGTACTTCACCTCGCTTCTCCGTTCGGGATGATTCTGACGGCGACGGATTGAGCTTGGGTATCTTCTTTGCCCCCGCCACCGAAATAAAGTTCCCTAATGCCATGGGCGGCGGCTAGGGGAACGGCCGAACAGGGCCTTGTCCGAGGAAGCGTCTGGTCGGCTAACTCGTGAAGACTTGGTGCGACTCGAACGACTCAGTGAGGCGACTCGTGGTGACTTGGTTTGTACTAGTTTTGGGTTATCCGATGCAGTTGGGTAGTTTTTTTTTTCCGTAGCAGTTTTGTTTGTACCAGTTTCTGTGTTTTGATTACATTAGCTCTGTATTGTTTTAAGGGTTTGATCCGGGTACCCTTTGGGTTCTCTACTGCTAACATTTTGATAGGATTCATCATTCCATCCCGTAGATGTTGGGTCTGCTTCGGCAGGTGTGTCTAAGAGCTAGTGGCATTGTATGCCGAGCGAAGACCGTGTTCATATCAATTGTTAGTAGTTTTGGTTTCACTCTTGTCTTTGAATGTAATCGTTGCCAGATGGCGTTTTAATGGAATTCTTGACTTTATTTAAAATATATATATATTTATACTACCGTTATACCACTTTTTACGGTAACATGTTACACCATTTTTGGGCATGTTATGCCCATAATTTTGACCTATAAAATGACTTGTACTACCAGTCATTTTAGGTTTAGTTAAGCCTCCGTGGCAAAATTTGGATCGTCAGATCGAGGGATACCATATGCCTTTTAGGCTGGGGGACATACAAGTCATTCCCTTGTAATTTTTGACTTAACAAATGTGAGATAACTTAGGCTCCGTTTATTTGGACGTAAAATATTTTCTAATATTTGGGTGTTTGGTTGAACAAAATATCAAATATATATATATTTTACACATAAAACAATTTCCTCCATTGGGAGGAAAATAACTTTTGATCTTGACTTCTGTAAGTTGTTTTACAGAGCACGAGATCCTATGCATTCCGTAAGTTAAAGTTCCTGATCCAATGGGAAGAATCATGGCTAGTGAAAATGGATGAACAAAGTAGGATGGAGGGAATATATATTTTGACACTGTTGGCTAGAGTTAATTTAAAAATTCTTTGTTGTTGTACTTTGAACTTTTTCAAAATTCGACGGGCATTCCTATTCCTTATTTCCACTGTAGTCTCATGTGAATGTCTTTACTGCTCAGGCTACCATCATCCGAAGTTTGTCCCAAGAGGGAGGCTTGTCGCAAGAGGAAGGCACCCGAGAGGGAAGTTTGTTCCGGCAACTCCGGGAGTTAAATGAGCCTACTGTGATCGTTTTATTCCCTGGCTCTCTTCTTTTATGTGATAAAAATAACTGAATAGCAACAAATTTGGACTATTTTATTGAAGTTTAGCAGTTTTGGTCCAAGAATCAGTTTGGGCGCCATCCACAGTTACAATATTTGGCTTGCTTCTATCGCACCAAAAGTCAAGAATTTGAGTTAGAAAGAGACACTGCATCACATGGCTTTTAAGCCCAAACTCGTCAAAATTGCTAATATATATGATTCTTCTCTTGTAGGACAATGTATTTGGATATGAAAAAAAATAACAGATGCAGTTGGTTTTGGTGCATCTCAAAGTGATGAGTTTCTGGTAGCTACTTTCTCTGGTTGTCTGACAGTGATATTTATGTTTGCTTACTTCATAACTAATCTCCCAAGTCTGTTAATATTTCATATGCTTTCCAAGGAGAATGATGGAAAAATACAACTACCTATAATAGAGGATATGACAGACTAAAATCCTGAAGTTTATGCGGTTAATCCTTGTGTGAATGTTGAAGACTACTTGATCTCAATACACAACAAACCACATATATAAGACAAACATTAATTTCAAAGAAAAGAACATATCAATAATGCATTGACCAAACTACTGTATTCCTAATCGATATAGAATCTACCAACCATTGAGATCAATCACACACCAACCATCCTAGAGCAAATGCTGCAAACAGATGGCACCTGAATCTTCAACTGCAAAAAAGGGGGATTCCAAAACTGACATGCAATAATATGATGGTGATGCTTCACATAGCTTAGACTCAGTTCCATCGTTTAAGTTTCTGGATTGTAACAAACTTGCCAAATTTTTTTTGGTAACCAAGTATCCAGGCCAATTTTTGCGCACCTATAACAAACTTGCCAATAATATGTTTCATTTACGTTTAGGTCAATAAAACTGTAATTACTCGACTACAATGACCACAGAACACTTTCCGGCCTTCAAAACTTGGGATTCAAATGCATCGAGTCCAAAACAAAAATAATGAGTACACAGTCTCGTGCATCGCACGAGGCATAAACCTAGTTATATAAAGAATAGAGGCAGCAAAGGAAAGGCTAGAAAGCCATCACATACGTACACTGTTATAAAAATAAATAGTTGCTGCAGTAGCATTGTTTTGAGGACGACGACTTTTGAGAGTTATTTCTAAGGGCAATTTTTGTTAGATATATTGGAAGGCTTGTGGACTCAAGGCTGTTGGCGATCAAGATCACTGGGTGCGGTGTACGTGTAACTCAGCAGGTGATACTTAGAACGTTATGAGGATTTACTTCGTTTGGATAGGTATATTTGTAATTGCACAATAGTTATAGTGAGTTTGATTCATTCCCGTGGGTTTTTTTACCCATTTAGGGTTTTCCACGTATATCTGTGTTGTGGGATTTGATTACTTGCGTAATTTTCTACTGGTAGTATTGATTAGTAATTCGCATTCATACTGTTAGGGTTTTAACGGATTTTTAAGAACCCTGATTTTTCACTTGGTATCAGAGCGAGCTGCTTAGAGTGAGCTACTCCTTCCGTTAGGATTTATTTTCCTAGAGCAGATCCATCATGGGTATGAATATGAATCACGTATCTAGAAATTTGCCTATACTTGATGCTGAGAATTTTGACTATTGGAAATCTAGAATCAAGGCTATAATGAGATAAGCCGATGAAGAAATTTTGCCTATACTTGTTGTCTGGATTGAACATGGTAGTCTTTAGTGTGTAGTTGAATATCATTGAATTTTATGAACATGTTCATCCTTATTTTTTTTATTGCACTTCTTTTTGGTATTTTCCCTGCAAGAACATTTGAATGCCAATAAACCATGAATATCTGACATTCTGTACACTTGTTCATGGCTATTATGGATGGTTGACAGTTAAGGGTCTTGTTCTCATAAACTTGGTTTGTATCTTGAGATTTCCCTTTTGAGATTGACCCGTGGTTAGAATTCCAAATGTGATGTTGAAATCCATCCACCACCATTTGTTTTTTGTCTCCATCTCCCCCTCCGGAATTGAGAGAATGAATAACTTGAGGAAAGGACTACCTATAGGACAAAAGTTCTAGTAGTGTGAAAGCCGCCGATGATAGTGCAAAATACAATAGAAAAAATTATTTCCATTGGTGAGATTATATAAAAAAACGAGAGTTTATGGAAAATGTGGTATTAGTATTGGACCACTTGCTTAGTAACAAGTTGCATTCGGCTCTATCCAGTACGGGCGGTCGCGTCAAACGACGAGTGGGGTAAAAGAGAATACATTGTAAAAAAAATAAAAATTAGAAGTTGAGGGAGAGCTCCGCAAGTACTTATCAACAAAAAATCATTGAGGACCTAGCTTGGTTTGACTTCTTGAGGGGGAGTCATCTTGATACTCCTATTGTTCATGAGAATAAGGGTCCTAAATTGAGCTAACCTGATATTTAGGCCATGGATGCACACACACTTTCCTCACATGTCGTTGAACATGGTGTGTTGTATTTCTTCTGCCTTGCATGGTGTTATATCATCAAGTTGTGTCTTAAAGTTTGGATGTCTTCTTCATATCATCTCATGATATAATACTTGTGCTAAACTATTCTCATGCTCGTATCTTCAATTTTTTTTTTATAATCTTTTAGAATTTAATTTTATTCTACTTTATTACATCTTTCGTGTTTTTAGCCGTCATGTTATTTATGATAATATTCGTGCTTCATTTCAATCTCTTATTTGGCTGCCTCTATTGGTCACTAATCTCTTAAATATTTGATTATTTCTCATCCACATTTATTACATTATTGTTTATCCTATTCGCCCTTTGTCATTCCATGTAAAAAAGGGGGAGAATGATGAAAGGGGGAGTAGGTTGCCTATTGTTCTAATGAGTTTGGATGTTGAGTTTTGTTTGCAGGCTCTCTACAACTCGTTCATATAGGATAGATTGTCTTTGTAGTGTGTTTTGTCATGGAAGTGCCAAAGGGGGAGATAACGCACACCTTCGTTATGTGTTGAAGAGTTTGAACATTGCCCTAAAACGAGCATGGTCGAGGGACAATTGCAAAATGAGCTTAGAGTGCCCCAAAGACTTCCTCCACATACTTTCTTGCATGCTCTTGTTATATGTAATAGAATTTCTAGCGTTTAATCATTAATTGTAGGTACCGGACAATTTTCACAAATGCTGCCTAAGATGCATATATGGCCATTGATGGCCATGTTCCACTAACAAAAAACTAGTTTTGTTTTAAATCAAAAACTACTTCATTCCACTAAAAAACCCCTACAAAAAACCAACAAAAAAACCACTTCATTCCACTAACCTAAAAAAAACCAAATCATTGCACAATCAAGTACATGTACTTTAATCATGTAAAATTACGAATCTGCCCTCCCTTCAAAAAAAAGATTTGTTTGGGTAGAAGGGTAGATTTGTAATTTCATAACACAACTAAAAAAACCAAAAAACCAAAAACTTGTTAGTGGAACTAGTTGGTTTTTTTGAAAAACTAAAGATATAAAAAAACCAAAAAACTAAAAAACCAATTAGTGGAACATGAGTCATCGGCCAGTGGTACTTCAACCTCAACTTAGGTTGCTAAATAAATAAGATCAACTTAACACATTGATATCATTATGAGACTCCGATTGTCCAAAAAAACAGAATGCCATAGCCATAGATCATAAAGAAGCCACTTAACACATTAATATCATTATGAGACTCCGATTGTCCAAAAAAAGCACGTCATAGCCATAGATCATAAGAAGCCACTGCTTCGAGAATCAACAAAGGCTCACAATGATTCCACGAGCATACATGCCTTTCTATATTGCCTGCTGCATAATTCTTCCATTTCTATTGCAGGAAACGCTAGCCATGCACCTTCCAATAGTAATCCAGAGTATCAAATTTGTTTGGTTCTTCAATCAATACAAATTGTAAAAATGCTACAAAAGAATAATCGTAGATATTTTGATCAACATTTATTATTACCAAAAAAATCAAATACTTAGAAAAGAATACAATCTTGTTCATCTATTTATATTTCAAAAGGCAAAATTTAGGATATGTATTGGATTTCGTTATACGTACATATGACCCAAGCAGAATGGTGATTAATCATTACAAACAAATCAACGATAGGCCGGTATTAGACGGTTTAAAAAAATATTGGCAGGCACACTTAAGTAGTCTTATGGTTTTAAGACGAAGAAAAAATACTTTTATAACTCCAGAGAAATTTTGCGAGTTGGGTAGTGCGGTCATACAAGCTCAGCTGTCCCTCAACCTGTCTTCGTTGGAGGGCAAATTTCACTCAATCAGCAGTCTTCATACGAACAAGACGCAAAAATGACACCAGAAAGAATTTTCATTATTGGTCGACTGAAGATGGGTGCCTCGATTCGACGAGGACGATGACGACTACTTAGAATCAACTTGTGAATTGGGGCACCCTAGAACCACCTAGAAAGAAATCTAGGAGGACGCGAGGGTGGTTCTACAGAAAACTTGGAGCAAATTACCGCCTTTCACGGTGAAAGTTTCACTGTTTATTCCTTAATTTTGGGGGCTGATTCACCTCTTTCATTGAATATACATGTCGTTTAATCCCAAATAAAAGAGTAGTAACTTCAAAAGAGTCGAGGCCAAGTAGTGTTCAAATAAAATATTCGAACAATTGGGTGTCAAATGCAATGGAGTTTCTGTTGGGCCAATCGATCATATAAAGGACGTTGCCAACTGGTTGGCCTCGGCTCATTTTATAAGTCTTTTACCACTGATTGTGTTTCTTGTATGCCTGTTGAGTTAAAAAGCATTTCCTGTACATGGATTCCCCTTTGTGGGAAAGATTATTTTTTGCAGTACAAAGATAAATAACTAAGAGGAATGATGGAGAAGAAACCATACGATACGCAGAAAAGACTATACCCGCGCAGAACTATGAAGTAAAAGAAAAAAATCGATTCTGTAAATACTGAAGACTGTAGTTGCGACGTAGTTGATTTAGGTTGAATTTATTCAGGAAGAAAATACATAGTACAGGAGATAATTACAGCGCAATCGCAGGAATTCATAGGCGTTAACCGGTTCTAGCTACAATCTACATTTCCAAAACTGGCTACATAAGGTTATAAACATCTCTTCCCTGGTTCAAAGCCAAATACATCATCTTGGTCAGTGATGAATATCTTTATCTACCTCAATCAACTATACAAGAGATTCTTGTTGCAGACAGTATAATATTGATTCTCAAAATTCACTACGTACTGCAAACTAATTTGCGAAAAATCACCGGCCTCCTCCAATTGTTAGCAGTTCAAGAATATAGCACTTTCTTCATTATAGAGGGCGAGAGAGAGATGTAAAGAACTAGCCTTCTCCCGGAAGGAACTAGACCTTCCCATCGGATGAAAGATGATTTCGCGCAGTTTCTACCGCTCTAGAAGATGTAGTACCTACCGAATTTGTGCCTCTGGAGGGAGATGAAAAGGGAGAAGGAAGCTTCTTGGGCAGCATCTGTTCCCAGTATCCCCTGGGAAATCGCGACGCTTCAGAGAGAACAAATAAAGAAAGGAAAAGGCTCAAGACCAACCATTTCTGCATACAAGAAGAAGCAGTCATAATGTTTGAGTACCCAAGAAGTGCCCAGAGAACCCACCCCCTCCTTTTATTAACTTTCAAAAACTAGCTTTTAGATATATAGATTTTGGGGAGGAGACAAGTTGAGGATTGTCCGAAGGCTTGCCCACTTGTTTGGCTGAGGAAAGATGTACCAGTGGCAGACAAAAGGGAATTTAATAAATCTAAATTGTTTTGGCAGCTCATGCTGTTGCCACTTTTTCGTAGTACTTAAAAATTTAAGTCATTACTTACATAATACAATATAAAGTTAGCTCTCTCCTTTTGAGGGCAGCTTTAACTAATACATGTGGAGATCAAATAAACAAGAATGTAATGATAAGACCACTGTGTCACTCTTCTGTAAAATATCACAAACAGAACTGTTGGGGGGACAACTTCTTGTGTTTTTTAGTTGCTAGTTAATCTTCGGTTGTTGTAGTTTTAATCCTTAATCCCCTCTTTACTGAACTCATGACTACAACTTTGAGAACAAATTCTCTTTTCAAAGGCAAGTGCCAACCTAGACTCACTCCGTTGTCATATGTTCTAAACTCGCCTTTCCCCAACCGTAGTAAAAGGAAGCAAGAAAACTAAGACAGGTGTAAGGTGTTTTTGTTGGAATTCCAAAATACATAATTTTTCCTTTTCCAGGGTAATTTTAATGGTTCATTTCACGTGGTAAGGTCCCTTGAGTTTCTCGATTGTTGGAGTTATCGGGAAAACTATTAGATTGTTTACCACTAACTCATTTAAAAGCTTAATTTGTTAGGGATAGGGGCAACTTTTGTATTTATATTTTAAACACGCACCCTCACGTGTACACAGGCCTTTCTTCCACAAGCAGGTTAAACACTGCAAGAATTTAATTATCAGGTAAGGGTTAAGATTCGAACATTGGATCTTGTAGTGCAGCGGGCCCCCTAAGAACCCAATCGCAACCAAAAGGATTGTTGATGGTCATGATATTGGAGAAGTAACAAACCAAACATATGTGAAATCAAATAGAGCAACCAAATCATAATTAAAAACAATGAAGAGAGACATCAAGATTTACGTGGAGCTTACAGATCTAAACCTACTCCACGGGACAAGCAAACGAGAGACGATTCCACTATGTGAAGAGAACAATGCTCCAAAGAGCTACAATGGTGACAAAGTAAAACTCTCACAAGGAGACAAACACACCAATCCAAAAATACAAGTTCTCATCAAAACCCAATACTGACGAAATCTCTCACCGTATAGATTCTCTCTCATTAAGTCTCACAAACCGTTAGAGACGCAAAAAAACAAAGGTCTTCTCACACTGCTAAAGGGTGGGACTCACCTTTTCCGATCAAATTTCGACGATCCAAACCGTTCAATGTGTTTAAAATGTATTTTTAAGAGTCCATGCAAGGAATCATAAAAAAAAAGACCGGAAAGGGCTTTGATCCAAGCAGTTTTTTATAAAAACCTTAAATATACAATTTTATCGAAAACTGTTCAGATTAAGCTTTTTCCGGTCATTTTCCACACATGAACCCTTAAAAACACGTTTTAAACACATTGAACGACTCGAATCGTCGAAATTTAATCAGGAATGTTGTATATATATATACACGCCAATTATCCAGTCCAAGATCCCGGACTGGAGGTTTTTTGATGTTTTGAAGGTTTTAAAACATGTTTTTGGATGATCCAAACCGTCCAATGTGTTTAAAAAGTGTATTTAAGGGTCCCCGCGAGAAATCGTCAAAAAAAAAATTACCGGGAAGGGCTTGATCCGAGCAGTTTTTCACAAAACATGTACATATACATGTTGGTATTATAAATTAACCATGCACGAGTAAACTAGTGCTGACAATACTGAAGAAAATTTAATTTATATCTGAATTTTTTTTTTCAATGCATTTTTTGAACCCAGCGAGGTCGCTTGACCTCCCTAGTTTCTTGGTAGAGTCGCCAGTGGCAATCAGTACCAGAGCCCAATTTAGAGAGAGGGCAATTTTTCAAGTTTTACAAATCTTAAAGCAAGAATCATAGTTTTAGATCATAACAACGGGGAGAGAGAAACCCTAGCCACCGACCATATCTTGGAGGCTTCATTCATGGTGGTGACTGCGCAGGAGTTATCATCCTTCACCAAAAGCACTTCCCCTTCCACTCTGGTGAAAAAATACATGTTGAATCAAAGAGTTTGAATCAAAGAGTGTAAATCAAAGAGTTTAAGGAGTTATCATCCTTCATTCATGGTGGTGTCTGCTCATACATATTTATGTAGCTTAAATCAAAGAGTTTAAGGAACTGCTAGTGTTAATGCTGAATCTTCTTCTTTATTTATGCTCTGTTGAGTTCTATACAGACAGTTGAATCCTCTTCTTGGTTGTGGGTGTTTGTTTTTTATATTTGGTTCATCTAACCATTTTCAACAATTGAATTCAAAAAAAATAACACAGTTCATTTCACTTAACTTGCTGGCCATTCTATTCCGCTGCTTTTTCTAATAAAATGGGTAGATGTCCACAATGCTTCTGATATCGACTTACTCACGTTAGTAGTAGACCAAGTTTCCTCTCAAGTCTCCTGTCTTTTCTTCCTCATGTCTCCCCTTTTCTCTCTATTCATCCTCCTCCATTGCGCTCATTTGTCTAATTTACCATGTACAATTGAACTGCAATTTTGAAGGGGGAAAAGAGGAACTTAATGCCTAATGTATTTTCAATCCTTTTAGCATAACGGTGTATCTACCTACTTTGAAAGACATGTTTCTTGATTTTCTATACCTACATACTTTGAAAGACATGTTTCTTGATTTTCTATATCGAAGTTCAATTTACTAGCAAGGACAGATAAGTTTGCTTGGATGCTCTCTTTACTAAAATGCAGAGTAGAAAGACTGAAAGAGAAATGAAAGCGTAAAGTGAATGGGGATTGGCAAGAGGAATTTTTCGACATTTTCTAAAACGAAAGAGGGAAATCAAAAAAATTAAGAGGGGAAGAAGAAATATTAGAAAGGAAATCCAAAAACAAGTTTCTAGGCAAGCTTAGACTTCTAGAAAACATGAGTAAGGGCGGCATGAGCCACTTCTGGTCCCTTGGTGACTCTGGTACTGCATATGAACCCCTATACTAAGTAAACAAAAAATACAGAAACAAGTTTATCAGCCTCCCCTAATAGAGCTGAGATGAGTACAAAATAAACAATATTTCTCGACTTACGTTTCATCTTTGATAACACCAATATGCTAAAATTATAAGCACAAGTCATGCCAAATGCAGATGGTAAATAACGAAGACGAAAGAGAGTAATCAGCGAAATAATGTACCCAAAGAGTAAACAGCAATTCTCTCAACACCTTAGTGTAAATGGCAAAACAAGCTATTCCTATCCATGTAGTTCGTTTAAAGCAACCATATATAAGCGTTATCCAAATCAACGCTAGTTTAATGCAGGCGGCGACAGGCAGAACCTGAGTTTGGATTGGGTAGTTCAGTAGGTTTTGGATAAACCCAGCTCTGGCCACCATCAACGGATTCTGACATACAAACTCTATCAATTTCTTCAAAGGATCTCAACAGAAGACGCAAGGTCCCATTTGTAGTCTTGTATGAAACTGGTTGAATCACGCTGAGAGGCTCATCCTCCATATATATTGGTCCATACTTTCTCCACGTCCTACCACCATCAGCTGTCATCTGCTTTACAAGAGCCACAAATTCCATGAACAACTGACTTCATAATTTTAGCTTTCTTTCCACAAACTTCAAAATCCAAATTGCTTAATGTAATTGAGGTTTTGTTAAAACCTCGACCCAAGCTCCCCAAGAATTCCAACTTTCTACTGACAACCCACATAGCAAGTTGCCATCTTCCAGCAATATGGGCTGAGGAGAGTAAGAAGCATATACAAATTGGACTTTTTGCAAGTACTGAATTACAAGTCAATGAAACATATGAACATTAATGAGAGAGAACTTATTCGTACCTTATTCTTGGTTGGTCCTAAAATACCAGGAGGAAGCTGCTCTCTTGCTGTCCAAGTGATACCTTTATCATAGGACCGTCCCATGCATCCGCTCCATCTGAAGTTCAGTTACTATGAACTAATATCAAGCAGAGGCAAAGAAAATGCAATTAAGTAGCTACTAACTAGTCTTTCAGTTTCCAGTTCAAAAAAAACCTAGTATTTCAGTTTTTATTGGGAATAGAAGTCCTACAAGGCTACAACACAATTCGTTGCCCGCATGGCTCAAGCGATTAGAGAGTTATTACTCGAGTGTTACAGGAGTTACCTCAATGAACAGGCCTGATGAAATAAACAAAAAAGCTTGAAAGAACCAGCAAAAAAAGTTCAAATTGAAAGAAACTCCTTCTGTCCTACAGCTTATTTAAAGGTAATCAGGATTCAAAACAGTTAGGACTAAAGTCCCCTAGTGTTGTTTGGCAATCACATTTTACAATGGCCTACTGGCGGGTAGCATCTTATTCAAAGTTGCAGCTCTTTCTATTTAGTGGAAATTGTCCAGGAGCATCATTTTGTGAATCCACAAGTTTTACGAGGTTCCTTTTTTGGGTAAATCAGCTTGAAATAGAAAAAAGACAAACCGAATATACAGCTTACAAGAGGCATACCCCATGGGGGAACAAAAGAAAAGAAAAATAAAGGAAAAAAAATTAGGATGCCAAAAGGCTACATCAAATATGCGCGCTTTAACAAAAGAGAAGTGGTAACTAAATGTTTCAAATCCATCTAAAAGAGGGAGAAGAAACATTTTACAAGTGTAAATCACAAAATACCAATAGGCTAGGCGAGCCATAGTATATCTTCGACTTAGCCCAAATTCTTTGCCTTTCATTCTTGTGTTCCAACTTTTTCCCGCACTAACCATTTTCAACATATTTTGTTGAGAATTGAGATTACTTGGTTCATAAATTGAAGTTACACATTAACATGCACGTTGTGGGTGCACATAAATGAATACCCATTCTTGCCTTGTTTCTAAACCACCCGTGTCTGTATGCACATGGTTCTAAAATTTCTAGACTGACATCCATTGCTTCACAATATATTAAGACAAGTGCCTACCTTTCAAAATTACATTTTATTAATCCAGAAAATAACTCACCAGTAGTGAATACAGAGTATCCATATGGGAAATATAAGAGCCCAAGTAGAATTTATCTTGATACTAGCTGAATAGGCCCGCGTGTTTGCTTTTGCCGATGTAGCAGGAGGACCCAAAGCTGATATCATATGATATTTGATATCCGTTCTTTGTGTTAGGTTATGCATTAAAATTTATTTTAGTAGACGCAATATTTTCATGCCACATGATTGCGACAAACATGAGAACAGAAAACGACAACAATCAATAAGCCACAATTTAGATGACTAACCATAGAGAAAGAAAAAAAAAAAAAAACTTACTGTTGGGTACTATGTCCAACTTTATAGACCAAAAGCACCTCATTGGAGGGAAGCTTAAATAGAACTGGGTTCCACAATGGAACATCGGTTTGTTCATCAGCGATTCAGCAATGACAGGAGCATGCCACTGACCATTCTGACCAAATATTCCAGGCATATTAGTTACAAAATGTTATTTTAATTACCTTCCAAGAACATGGAATAGGTGAAATTCCAAAACGCACAAAAGTTCAGAGTCAAATTTAACCCGACAACAAAGGAACTTGTAAAACTTTTAGTCATGATTCATGATTTTACACCCCCTTGAAATGATTCATTAACTCTAGTATACAGAAAAGTGCATGCATTGGCTAGGAAATCAATAGCAGAACCCATATGTCCCCAATAGATGGATTACGGGGAGGGGACTACATAAAGAAGGACGTCACATTAGGTAACATATGCACCATATGGCTGCTCTTAGAAAGTTTTGACACTGAAATAGCTAACCCCCTATGGTTGACCAGAATCATCATTTACCAAATAAAAAATCCTATAGTAGCAGTGAAATCACAGCTAAGAAGTTCAGAATCTTCTGTTACAGATAGAGACACTTAGATGAGTGAAATGACTTTAATTAGATTACTGGCCAGAACAGTTGTTATGCATAACTAAATCTCACATGCTTCTCCATTTAACCTAAAATCATAGTTATTTAGTTACTTGATATGTTTGTAACCAAATTTTGACGTCAGGTGCTCCTTCATAGGAACCCCCAAAATAAGCAATAAAAAAAATTATCTTTATCAACCTTCAGAAAACAATATGGTAAAAATCTATAAAATTCATCTCTACTTATAACCAGACTAGAAATAAAAGGACATTTACATTGTCATTACCTCTACTATTGTAGAGGCATGGCAGCTATTGAAAGCAGTGAAGTAAAACTGGGAAGGTGAATTACTTTCTCAGTGGCGCCTCCATGAGACTATCCATTTCCAAATCTGGAACCAGAACCATCCCAATTGTGGTGTTTGCGCATCTCCACCTACCTTACTGCACAGAGTTTCAATTTTCATTAAACATTAAAGGGAGGGTATTGCACTTACACCCCCTGTACTTTTCCCAATTTGTAAACACACCCCCTGAACTCCATTTTTAGGCACTTACACCCCTTGTACTTTTAACTAAAGTGCAAATGTGGATGATGTTAACGGAACCAACTAAAAAGTCTTAAATGCCCATTTATTACCCTAACCCTTACATAATTCTCGAAGAAGCTCTTGGAGGCTTCTGGGTTCAAAAACAGGCTCAAGATAAGCTGGGGTGACGCGATCGACGACGATTTGGGTTTTGGATTTGCGTTTCACAATCGACCGCGATATGGGTTTCACAGTGACCCGTCCAATCTAGGTTTTTACAATCTGAGTTTCACAAGCAATGTCGATCTTCTGCGGGTCCTGCGACCTCGATCTCTCATTGTCCTGTGTCTACAACACCTCCTCCGAGACGATGGATGGCAGTTACAACGCGTGGGTTTCTTTTGTAAAACAAAAATGTGAGCCAGCCTAAAAAAGACTCATCACCAAACTTGTGCTCCCCCTTTATATATTAGAAATAGATTTCTTTTTATATAATATTGAGGTATATCCATATGTGATTTTTTATTTAGTTGTAAAGAACACATGACATTATTGAGATATTCGACGGATATAAAAGGGTGAATGTGTGAATTTTTTTGTGAGTTGAAAATTTTAACGCATGTGTACAAACATATTTTTTGTTTTATTTTTTAGCAATGTTTGAGAGGGAAGAGAGAGTTGGTTAAGGGTTGAGGGGATTTGCAATAATTTGTTTTTGTGAAATGGATGTCCATAAGCTTTATAAATGGCTTACAAGGGTATTTTAGGCATTATAGAGATCATTTTGGAGGGAAAACTCCCTCCCTTCACTTTTCCGTCAATCTTAATGGATTTCTTAACAGTTGCACTTTAGTCGAATGTACGAGGGGTGTAAGTGACCAAAAATAGAGTTTAGGGGTGTGTTTGCAAATCGGGCAAAGTATAGGGGGTGTAAGTGCAAATACCCCCCAAAAAAACCACACAATAGAAGAATTAGGAAAAATATCTCAAAATAGTTAATGCACAAGTTAATCATAACTCAAAACTGAATTAATCAAATTGTTATAATGGTCAAAACTAACAAAAATAAATTCGACAAAACCATCAAAACAACTAGAAGATAAGCAACAATACCTGACATGAACCAAATGAAGCCAACGCGACTCACTCGAGTGATCGGTACGCAATGAGGAACTCAAGAAAGGAGAAACTCCTTGCCACCTGATGATATACCTTTCCCATGGCTCATCTTTTGTCATGGACGGCGGTTAAGTAAACAGACTTTTTACAGTGTACCAGCTCGTAAGTTGAGTGCCAAAAGGATACCGGAAGTCTCTGGTAGATTAATACTAGGAAGCTTTGAAGAATGGGTTCTTGTAGTTGACGAAGACTCTTCAGCGTGCTCCCTTGTCAATTTAATGTCACTACAAGAGATCAGTTTACCTTCGTGGGAAATTATCCCACACCGATTTTGGGTTTTTTCTTGTCGTCCAACTGAACAGAGTTGCATAGTTGGCTATGTGAGCGAGAATTGTCAATCTCTCACGTTTTGGCGCCCTGGCTATGCAGAATGGGCTCAACATGTATTTGATCCCCTTGTATGTAGTCCAACCCATTAAGGTTCCAACAAGGGGATCAAATACATGTTGAACCCATTCTGCATAGCCAGGGCGCCAAAACGTGAGAGATTGACAATTCTCGCTCACATAGCCAACTATGCAACTCTGTTCAGTTGGACGACAAGAAAACACCCAAAATCGGTGTGGGATAATTTCCCACGAAGGTAAACTGATCTCTTGTAGTGACATTAAATTGACAAGGGAGCACGCTGAAGAGTCTTCGTCAACTACAAGAACCCATTCTTCAAAGCTTCCTAGTATTAATCTACCAGAGACTTCCGATATCTTTTTGGCACTCAACTTACGAGCTGGTACACTGTAAGAAGTCTGTTTACTTAACCGCCGTCCATGACAAAAGATGAGCCATGGGAAAGGTATATCATCAGGTGGCAAGGAGTTTCTTGAGTTTCTTCGTGCCATCTGTAAAACAAAAACAAATTGCCTTCGTTTAACATGCAACACAAGCCTCATGCATCAAAAAGTCTATAAACAAACACCATATGCTACAAAGTGTTAAAAGAAACTATTTTTGAGGAAAGATTAGTCTACTGATACATTCTAATTTATTAGTATTGAGAAAGCTGATCCCACCCTCTAGAAATGAAAGCCCTCTTTTATATCAGACCTATACTGGAGAAAGGTAAGATTTTTAAGTATTTTTTCCGGACTTCCAATCAAGGTTTTAAATAACGGTTAAACCAAGAAGTTTCTCTCATTAACTAGACAGTCTAGACCCAACAGTAAAGCATCATAAAATCAATGGAAATGAAATGACTATCATGTGAACTGCATTACTAGGCACATATTCATCTTTACGTAACACACATATGCAGCATTATTCAAGAACGTATTATTCATAAAATCTGCTAAAGGTTGCAAATCACTTTACCTTCACAACAGCAGGAAAGCCAAATCTAGAAGCATCAATTGACCGACTTTCGACCGTCCGCAGTAATCTCATCCCATCTGCATTTGCTAGAATTTTGATACCATTGTCGTTTGTTGAAACAGCCAACAATGTCCCTTCTTCGTTGAATCGGATACAAGGCGAAGGCTGTGGTTAAAGTTCAAACAACGATGGTTGGTTATTTAGGGCTCCACAGTCTACCAATACACAAAACAAAAGGGGGGGGGGGGACTGCTTCTAACAGCGAAACCGCCCAGATCAAACCTATCTGTAGTGATACGTTTTTTTAGCGTAATAATCTGTGGTTAAACTGATAGAACCAACAAAAATATAATAGATGTGTTTATCGAGCATATACTAAGGGTCTGTTTAGTTTTCATTTGGAGAGATTAATTCGTTTTTATGTTCTTCTTTGTCAAAGTTAGATTTTGGATCGTGTATGTTGATTTTGATTGGTAGACCTTGTTAATTGTTCTTGGGAGTATTCGTTAGTTGATAAATGTAGCTTTTTGTATTCTTGACAACAATTACATATTCGCTTGCTACGGCCACACCCATTGTCATGATGCCTTGTCTGGGAAAAAACCTTTAACAGTGGAGTTCAAGTGAGATCCAAGCAAAGAAAGTTTATTTTTGCTTATTTTCTTGATTTTTTCCCTCCCTCGTTTTGCATTAGAAATCACAAAAAGTTCCAAACAAACCCTAGAAAGATTCACTCACTATTCCTAAATTTTCTCTGTAAAGATGAATGATTAGCAAAAGGAGCCACACAAAAAGAAAAAAAAACCAACAACCGCAAGATGAAATCTTTTAGAAAAGTCAAATTGAGGCATTAAGGAAAAAAACTCTCAAACATACTTTGTACTATTTGACGTTACACGAAGAAGGGTAATAGAAAGCAGGAACGACTCCACTTCTTTGGCAGCGAGGTGAAGCGACCTCGTTGGGTTCAAAAAATGCACTGAAAAATAAAATAAAATTTAGACATAAATTAAATTTTCTTTATTATTGTTAGTCTTTGTCAAGGTTACTCGTATTTAGGTTAAAGTAAATATTTCCAACTAAATTTGAACCAACTTGTTATAGCCCTAACAAAACAAAATAAGTCTAAAGCCCAATATATAATACACGTTAAAGTTCAATATATAATATATACACATTTAAGGGGTAACAATCTCACAAACAAGAATCATGCATTTTCCTTAGTTTATCTACTTGTGAAGTTAACTTTTGTTCCAGTTGCCACAACAAGCTCAAAGAGCTTTTTCGTAGATGAAATTGATAAAAATCCAATTGCGTAACCGGATGGAAGATGAATGGTTGAATGATTCTTTGGTCACGTTCATTAAGAAGAACAGTTTTAAGAGTGTTGACAATGAAGCTATAATTCAACACTTTCAAAATATGAAGACTCGTCATGAGATCTTTGTAATATGTTGAAAGTTTCTTCATTCTCTTGGCCATGAGGACCTCACTATTCCCGAGATAATTTTGATGATCCGAACCGCTCAATGTTTTGGCCCGAACAGCGAATCACATCCCCGATCGACATTGTTTGTGCCGCCCCTCTCGTGGCTAAGGGACCTTGCAAAGAGTGTTCCTCTCTCTATCACCCAAGATGGACCTCTCACCACCCCCTCTGCTCCCACCACGACAACAGGGTCATCCCGTTACCATTCACCACCTGTCCAAACTCAGAATTTTCTCCGCCAGTTCAGCAAAACCCTGTGAGTGGTATAAGTAGGTCCAGCCTCAGGCAACAGGTGATGTCCAGCCAGATCCCACCAGGCAAATCGCCACTCATACTGGGTCCCCTTCAAGACCTGTCCAAACTCAGACTGTTCACGATTCAATAAAGGAAAAAGAGGCAACAGGTAGCCAGATCCCACTCAGGCAAAGCGCCACTCATACTGTGATCCCTGACGTGTATGAGACTGTTCACGATTCAATAAAGGAAAAAGAGAAGAAGGTAGCCAATAAGCTCGAGAGCCTAGAAGGAAAAGTAAGGAGCCTCCAGGGAATTGATGCGTATGGAGATACCGGGTTTTCTAGCCTATGCTTCTTCCCCAACCTCAAGCTTCCCCCGAAGTACAAAACCCCAGATTTATAGAAATATGATGGTAAGGGATGCCCATTCACTCACCTTCGCATCTACTGCGGAGAAATGTGTCAATACGGGGATGATGAGAGGCTGCTCATACAGCAGTTCCAGATAACTGACTGTACTGGCTCTTCGCATCTACTAGATGTGTTTAAAAACGTGTTTTTAAGGTCCAACGCGAGGATTCATTAAAAAAAATACCAGGAAGAGCTTGATCGGATAAGTTTTTCATAAAACGTGTGTATGTGCAGTTTTATGAAAAACAGCTTGGATCAAGCCCTTTCCGGTATGTTTTTTTTCTACAAATTCTAGCAGTGGACCTTAAAAACACATTTTAAACATATTGAGCAGTTCGGATCGTCAAAATTTGGTCCGGAACCATGAGGTGTGGACGGGTCTGAATTTTTGTGGTTTGGATGGGAAGCTCTTCCTATATGTATATATAATTAGAGTTTTTTTTTTTTTTTTTTTTTGCATACAGATTTTCATACCGCTGTATTTTTTTTGTTCTGACAGAAAGCGTGAGAACAAGTTTAGCATGAACATGAACAGAAATCACATGGATGTTGAAAATTAAATCAGAAATCTAAAGCATACACCCAAAGAAAAAAAGATGAAATGGGTAACAACGTACCTTCGTCAAAACTGATTTGCCAAAAATTGCTGTCCAGTACTCCTATTATCTATATAAGAAAAATAGCTATCGAGTTCTATATAGGAAACCAATCTTCGCCGATCAAAAAAAAGGAAACCAAATCTTCTTCTCCTCAATTTCGAGTCCTGAAGCTGAGTTATGGCCTGTTTGTTGAGCTCATTAGAGCCGGATAACTACTACATGGACCCTGTCGTTAGCTTATCGGGGGTGGGTAAAACACCATACTACCCCCACCCCAACCACGTACCCCTGCATGTGTTGCATCTCTACTGCAGAGAGAGGTAGGGTGGGAGAGAAGACGAACACAAAGAAGAATACCGCTAATCGCCGGAGACTCCATCGTCGCCGGAGCTGCGAGGAGACGGCTGACAAAAATGGGTTTAAATGTTTAATTCAAAGAAAATGACGAAGAGAACCACAATGTAGAAGCCACCAAATGGAAAACCCCGAATCGAATTCCATCAAAAATTTCCAGATCTACACCAAAATCTTTCCAACATAAAAGAAGGCACGGCTAAAATAGAGAAAAAAGGAAGACCTGAAAAACCAAACTCATTGCAAATGACATGTTTTAGGAGTAGTTGATCGGCGAGGGAGGGAGGGAGAGAGAGAGAGAGAGAAGGAGAAGAAGACGAACCAGCGGAGTCTGTGGAGTTCTCCTTTGTGGGAGAAAGTTTTGCAATAATGATACACGTACAGCAAAATGTTCCAACACTTTTCTCCAACATCTAAAACGACGCCGTTTTGGCTGTTTTGAAAAAAAAAAAAAAAAAAACGCTCAAAAACAGATCTGGCTCTCACTTCGTTCGACCAAAGAGAGAGAGAGGGCAACCATCCCATTCCACCACGACCGGCGATCCCACCGGCGACCCAGCTCCTCCACCCTCCCTCTCCACCTCCGGCGACCGCCGCCGCCTCCGTCTCTTCCGCCTAGAAAGGTCTGAAACAGATTACCCTCGCCGGCACAAACCCAGCGATCTTCGAACCACACACGACACGAAGGTTGGCCTCTCTCTCTCTCTCTCTCTCTCTCTCTCTCTCTCTCTCTCTCTCTCTCTCTCTCTCTCTCTCTCTCTCTCTCTCCCTCCTTGTTTGATTCATCTAGATAACTCCTAATTGGAAACCCTAATTCTTGAGAAACTAGGGTTCATGATTGAAAACCCCCTAATTTGAACAGAACACATCAACCGAAGTAAGAATGAACTCATTTGATTAATCCCACTTATTAAGATACACACTTGGTTTTACCCACTGATCCAAAGCAAAGGCTAAAATGGACTCCAGTCAATGATGTATAAGGGAGTAATGGGATTGTGTTTATCAGAATCTTCTTACTGTGTGTTTTATCATTTCATTGTGAAGGTTTTGCAACATACTAAGCCCTTGCCTAGTTGTGTATTATATTTAGCTGTTATGTTGCTAATTCTGCGTCGAAGCATCTTGGCGGCGGCGGCGGCGGTCGCCGGAGGTGGAGAGGGACGCCGGAGGAGCTAGGTCGCCGACGGTGGTGGGTGCTCGCCTGGTCGCCCTCCATCTTTCTCTCTGTATTTGGTTTGTTGGTCGAACCAAATGGGACAGGCCGACGGGCGAAGAAGCCAGGGGTTTTTTTTTTTAAACAGAACAGCCAAAACGACGTCGTTTTGGCTGTTGGAGAAAATTGTTGGAGCATTTGGATGTACGTGTATCATTATTGAAAATTTTGGGTGTAAATAGAAGAAAATTTTGGGGAAGGGAAGGGTACTATGTGGTACTCTCTCGGCACAATCGGACTGTCCAACAATGCAACTAACGGTTCGAATTAAAAGTGTCGTACTAATTTTAAAAAAGAAAAGTGTTTTAATTGTGACCGTCCGATACATTTTTGGACGGCTTGGATGTGTCGAAAGGGGACATTAGGTGTCCTCTCTGTACCCAAAATTTCCTCCCTTTGTGGAGTTTTTTTTTTTTTTTTTTTGATCAGACCTTTGTGGAGTTTTCCAAACTGTTTTAGACCACTTCCA
>CM029273.1:40765142-41017213 GCA_016920895.1 Vaccinium myrtillus
ATAATCCGACGGTGGGAATCTCTATTACTATTTCATCCAACGGTTTGTTAACAAAGAGAAAAAAGTGTACTTTTGTCTTTTTATCAGAGACTGTCTTACTGCAAATTAAAAAATTGCGAGAATTGATATTCGTACTCTTTAAATTGTTAATTGAATTTCTCAAATTGTTAATGACACTGCAAAAGGGACCCAGGGGTACTGTTGTGCACCCTGGTAGATAGTCCAATTGCTTACTAAAAGGGACCCGGCCTTAGCTAGCATGGCAGGGCGCACACCAGTACTCTTGGGTCCCAACAAAAGGAGAGTCATTAACAATTTAAAATTGCCAATTAATTCCCTAAATTTTTTGGTTAAATAAACATCAGTTATATTTAAACGAAAACACTAAAAAAGTCCAATAAATTTATGTCACTAATGTTTAAAAAGTGTTGAATGTGTGAAAAGTGTACAAATATAAATGTAAATGTATTAAAAAATTTAAAATATGAATTGGAGTACGTGTTTTTTTTTTTTTTTTTCTTTTTTGTCCTGAGCTTACAATAGCAAGACCCTTATCTAAAAGAAGTTGGGAAATGATTTTTACACTCCCTTTTTATCGAGAAAATTTTGGGTGCAAATAGGATACCGCTGAGAGAACGTATTTTAGCCGTCAAAAAGTGTTTTGGATAGCCCAGATTTCTTTCTCTCTCTCTCTCTCTCTCTCTCTCTCTCTCTCTCTAAAATCTAGATCGTCCAAAACACTATTAGACGACCGAGATGCGCGATGAGTACCGCCACGTGGTACCCAGCTGACACCCAAGTTTTTCCATTGGCATTCTTTTTTTTGTCTTCATTCAGTTAAAATATCAAATTGCCCTTCATGTGAGGGAAAGTGACTTAAAAAGTAATAGCAGTTTAGTAATTTTAACATTAAAGACAAAAAAAAATATATATGTCAATGGATAAAAAGGGAGAGGTAAAATTATTTTCCTAAGAAGTTTCCTATTTGTTGATTTTGAATTTTAATGCAAATTCAGTTTATTACTTTATGATTTACATTTATAGGGGTAAAAAAAAAAAGGCAATTTGTCAATTATTTTGTTAACCTTGTTATGTTAAAAGGTACTGTAAATAGCAATTTCAACATTTCCAAAACTTAACAAAGCAAAAGAGGAACACCACATTTATCTGTTCTCTCTCCACTCATATCCACTTATATCAACTTCAAAACAAACACCGAATATATTATTCTCTTTCTATAAACTTGGACCCCATAATATATACAATAATCTTTCTCATATCTTATGCACCATTCTTCCTAAATCCACCCGCTATTGACTAGAACAGAATGCACAAGATTTTCTAGGATTCTTATAGAGCTTAAGTTATCTCTAGATTATTCTTCGAATGTTTTTTTTTTGCCATTGGTTAATCTTAATCTACCCTATCGTAGGGGACTGGGGGAGGGGAATGTGTGCTTACGGGAATCGAACCATGCCCATGTGTATGGGAGTATAAGAGAGGCACCAACTGCACTCCACTCCACTTGCATCCTTTGAATGGTTTACGAACACCAAAATTGCACGACATACAAGTGGGACACTGCCTCATTGCGAATTGAAAAATGGCAGTCAAGAAATGATACGACACATTGTTGTACTTGTCCACACTGTCATACAAACTGAGTTAACTTTCCGATTTCATCCCACATTCCACAAAACGGAGAGCAAAAGAGTGAAGGAACGATACATCTACATTTTGCTATAAATTTCTTTTACCAATTCTCTACAAATACATGAAAATATATTTCGCTGTCCTCGAAGTGCAGATTAATGCCAAAGGGGTGGAGGAGTTTCATGCGTACAATCAAGTTACAAGGAGTACGGAAACGATACATAGATAGCATAATGGGGCAAATGATCAGTGATGGATACCGCTAAGTCCAGATTTCTTGAAGTTTAATATTGATGGGGCATTTGATGCTGGTCCAGGATGAGGGGGTGTAGGGATCGTAATTCGGAATGAGCAAGGGCAGATTAGAAGCATGACGGCAATTCTTTTACTACATGTTGCTTCAACTGAGATGGCGGAGGCTATGGGATTTCGTAGTGCACTGGAGGTAGAAATACAGAGGATGGGCAAAAGTATATAGTGGAAGGGGACGCTCAAGAAATTATCAACACGTTGAAAGAAGTCAGTACTACTAATCTAGCTTGGATATCCTCATTAGAGATTCTATTTCTTCAGCTCAACGCTTATTGTTTTGTGTTTTTCATTATGTTTCCCGTAATTGTAATAGGGCGGCTCATGTCACAGCCAAATATGCCCTATCTACTTATCATGTGATGTCCTGGAGTGGAAATTTTCCATCCTGAATACAGCGTGAAGTTTGTTTGGACGCTCCATTATTGCAATAAAACCATCAATCGATTGGTAAAAAAAAAAGTTGGGAATAAAATTGCTGCATACGGTTACGATTTTGAATTTGTGGACTTTTCCTCTCTTAATCTGAGATTTTTTATCAACTTAACTAGATTGGACCATGATGGTGAAACCAGCTCACAGTTTTGGTACATTTGCATTGACACGAACCAAACCAAACTCCCACTTTGTACTCTTTCACTTACAGTTATTGGTCATTCTATCAATGGAGACCAGAAAATTTCTTACTTTAATGCAGTCTCAAATCATTTCTGCCCTGGGTGTACTAGAATTTACATCGAATGGCACTTTAGCACATAGCGGTTCTCGCATACGATTAAATGTTCACACACAGTCAATCTGTAAACTACAAAAATGTTTTTCATAATTATCCAAGAAATTCTGAAAACTAAGTACATTGTAAGTTTGTAACCATAAGGAGGTCCCTTCGGGGACGCCGATAAAACCATATGGAGAAGACATAACTCTGTACTCAACCCAACTATCGCTCTTACTAACAATAAGCAGCATCATGCATTATTTCTAAGAAACTCCAAGTAGGAAAATCTAACTATTTTTTTGTGAAGTGTGAACGGCTTGTCTACAGTGCTGATTGGAAAATCATCTCCGCGAGTTCCTGCCACAATTTATATAATATCAAATTTAGGTGAAACCAAACAAATAACTAGCAAATAAGAACCAAAACCAGTGTGCCAATTGCAAGAGTTGATGGAAACAGTAGCTAAAGCCAATACAGTCTGGCTTGATGTGTCATGTAAGTATTTGTGGCTTGGCATGGATAGTAACAAGGTTGGTGTGAAAGCCAAAGAGTGAGATAAAACGGCAGGAAAGGTAAATACGTTGTTGTATCACGTGTACGACATAGTTTTTCCACATGCATGGATATTTTTTCCAATTATGTCATCAACCATCTTGAGGCTTCATTTTGTGCAACATTTGGATTCAGAGACGCAGACGGATCACAGGTCATATGCGCAGTGCATAGCCCCACCAATAATTCAACCCTGTTCGATGATACGCCTCTAGCGATACAACCATTATTAAGAGAACTTGATTTTCAAGGACATATCTTGCTGAAAACACACTCTGGAACTTTGAAACATGTCTATAGATTCCCATCTTCCCTAATTCATGGTACCAATAGTAAGTTTTACCAGCAGGCTGGATCTAGTTGCCCCAAATGAGAGGAATGAATGACCAGCAGAAAGTCGAAAACCAATAGTATCTAAACTAACATAATGAGTGACGTGGCCATCCACAGATGGTGGTTAAAGGCAGATAAGGAATTTGAATAAAACCGAGTGAGCTAAAGAACCTACAAAATGTGGCTTCCCTATGACAAAGGACTTTGACTAGGCAATTAGTACCCATAACTGTGATGGATGGAATCACAAAAAGAGAAGGGAAGAAAAAGAGGGGGGAAAAGGAAGGAATGAGGGGCTAAGATGATTATCTCTATTGTAGTTCAGAAAACTATTTGGCTCTTTTTCTTCTCATTGGCCATCAAAGGCTGTAACCTGGGGAGGAAGATCTCAGCAAAGACAAGAATCAAACCCTTGATCCCTAGCGAGGAACACGAGTTATGGCCAATTAAACTAGCCCCAGTAGGTTGAAAATTGAAACTATTTGATTATGTTGTATAACTTGTATCTTGAGCATTACTTAAAGAATAGAAAATTCCTCACGAATTAATCATTGAAGCAACTAACGCTTGATGCCAAAAGTAACATGTTAACATGAGTAATATCTAAATACATTATGAGGAATTACTTACCTGCTTGGCCGAGGGAACCTTGGGTTCTCCCCATTCCATGGCTTTCTTTTCAAGCAGTTCAAAATCAGCTTTGCCAGCCTGTTGAGAGGTGCAGGGTTGAACATTTAAGTTAGATCCGAAACAATAACACCAAAAGAGAAAAACATAAAACAAATTCTAAGGCATGTTACCTCTACTAAAGCCCCAAGCTCTGTATCAAAACTTTGATATCGCTTGCTAACAAGCTCAGCAAGAGAACCATCCTTTTGTCACAGCAAGAAAAACTACTCAGTGCAACAGCCAGGAAGAATTGAAGAAAAACAAGTGGAATACTACATAAGAAAGAGGAATAGATCACCTCAATCAGCTTTGCAACATTCCGGAGTCCACGAGCCAAGGTATCCATTCCACTAATATGAGCAATAAACAAGTCCTCAACATCTGTGCTTTCCCTTCGTCTGAAAATAACCATTACAAACCTTCGGGTTCAGAACCAAAAGAACAAAAAATAAGGAAAATTTTTATTTCTGTGAACTACTGGACTAACACTTGTAGCCAACTACAATTTATATAACCGGACTTAAACTTGTTGCCAGATACAACTAATACTCATATAACAGCCCTCTTTCAATAGGACAATTTTAGGCTTATTTATCTGCCAAAAACTAGGTTAATTGCAGGTAAAAAAAATAAAACCCCTCAGAAACAAATAAAGGAGAGAGGAAAAAACTAGCAGTTGTCGCATATTTTGCCAATCAATTTTGGTATGACCTCTCTTGTCGTACCGTATCAGGGCAAAAAAAGTGTCATGAAGGCCTAAAGAGACAGCTGAAAGTGACGTCCATTAGACTATATTAATCAACATAACTATGCATGTATAAGTCCATTGAAAGGGATAATGAAAGAAATGTACTAACAGTTTGGCATCAAAATTGAATCCTCCTGGTGCTATGCCACCCTGTGATTGACACGCAAGAGGGCGGAAAGAATATAAGAACAAGTTAAATGTAGTACCACACGCAATTTCAATCCTTTAAACGTTCTATCCATATGTCAACCACATACATTTCTCACGACACTGAGCATAACCATGGTTGCTTCTGCTATGTCAGTTAAGAACTGATCCGTGTCCCAACCTGCAGTTTTGAGAAAAGGTCATCATCACAAATTCAACACCTATGACCATAATATAAAAACCAATAATTACCAATAATTACTATCTTACGACAGGCCTATAGGTACGTGAAACAATACCGATTTGGGGATCTCCAGTGTTAGCATCTATGTTTCCGAGTAAACCATTGATCCTTGCAGTTTCAAGCTCATGGTAACAGCTGCAAAAAACATAGGAAAATCAGTGAAAAACGAGCGGCTTTCGATATTAGTCCAGGATATAAACAAGTAGAACAGAACATAGACCAATCCCATTCCTGGTTCCAAACCAGACATCACAGTTCACATATAAATAGAATTTTGGAAGGCTTTCAAGTGAAAAAAAAAAAAAGAGAGTACAAAAACTACCTGAATTCCTCCTAAAACCATGACATATTTAACATGTTTTCAGAAGGAAATGAAATTAAAAAATGCCTACCCAAAATTATGAAACAAAACCTACCAGAAATATGCACGGTATACACTTGCTATCGCGTCTTTTAGCTCACAGTTGTAATGTGGAAACTATTCAGCGAAATACCACCGTCATTAAAATGTTTTCTTGCCAAGACATAACACGTCCATAGACCATGACTTCAACTCATGATCGTAAGTAAAATTGCACCTTCAGGTAGTGATTTCGTGCTGATTGTGATTTCAAAATTTCCTTGCCAAGCTAGCGTCTGGCTAAGTCAACGTAAAATCACAATTCAAGCTATGGTTTATCACCATTCAAGCTATGGTTTCTATTAACTCGTGAGTTGAAAGCCTTGATTTCAGGAAGCGTTTTCCTAGAAAGCAAAAATATGTTATTACTAACATCATTATTTTGGACTGATTTGGATGTCATGTGGATCAAAGATACCAAAGTTCAAGTTTGATCTTAGTATGACTGAAAATATCTAATAACATTCAACAAATATATTTCGTGATGATTATGTCTAGTGGAAGGCCCACACATTTGATCCTTTCAGGGGAAAAAAAAAACTGCAAGGACAATTGCTGACACAAATACATTGAGAGTTACATGACAAAACATGACAAACCTATGACCAGATAAGGTGGCATGGTTGCATTCGATGTTGAGTTTGAATTCTCCTGCAAATGAGAAGGCCAAGAATTAACTCTCGAACTGAATTCAAAGAGCATATAGGAGACCTTTATCATAGTATTCTACAATATTCTCAATTGAAATGTCAAGCAAAGGCCAAAGTGATTGGATTTTAAAAAATGGGATCCCCAATCCCCATTCTTATTTTATAAGGATTGATCAAATCTACACTATTGATATATGAACAAAGAGAGCATTTGACACAATGCTAAAACTAAGAAATTAGCTACAAGACCGTATTTGACATATTGCAAAAACAATCATACAGGGTGTATTTGACACAATGCTAAAACCAAAAAATAAGAACATGCGAAATACACAAAAGATGTGATGTGGAGCGGTAACATACCTTCAAGACCATATTTTCGCAAGAAATTAGCTGCTGTTGCTGCATCCCAGTCATACCTAACAAAATTACCAACTGTGAAACATAGACTGTCTAAGAGATATTACCCGTTCAAAGAATTATGTTAGAAGCATACTGGTGTTTTGTAGGTTCTTGCGGCTTGGGTTCAATAAGAAGCGTCCAGAGAGAGAGAGAGAGAGAGAGAGAGAGAGAGAGAGAGAGAGAGAGAGAGAGAGAGAGTTCCCATTTAATCTTTGCAAAACATTAATCTGTAGTGTTTGTGAAACTACTAATCAAATACAAATAGATATTCAAATTTCTTTTTGCCTTCTAAAGAGAAACAAGAAGTTGAATCTAAGTCCTGCGGTAGTAATTTCTGTAGGAAAAAATTATATGCGACTATGCTATTTAGCATCCTAGGTAAAAGAATCGAACAGGAAAAGTACCCTTGAAACCAATCTTCTTCTTATATGCTACAGCGGCTTCAAAGAACCTTGCCTGCAAATAGGCAAACAAAGTTTAAGCTATTTCTCAAATGTTCGACAAACGAATACAATGATAACCTTCACTCCTTCGGTTCCAATATTCACATGCCGTCTCATAATGTTAACATATTTTATATATATATAAAAGAGTGAGTAAAAAAAAGTATGAAGGACAATTTGAGTTTTACACCCAAACTGATAAACTCATATAGTCATCCCACGACTTACCATATGGTTAAGCTCTCTTTCCATATCTGTGTTTAGGAGAGTCTGATAACCCTCCCGACCGCCCCAAAAGACATAATTTTCTCCACCTAGATAGTGAGTCACCTGTAGCATGAGTGACTTTAGCAAACTTACGGTCACAGTAGCGATACCACATGTTCATTTAAGAATGCACATAACCACCCATGTTCTGCCTGAAGGAATACACATAGAAACCACCCACCTCCATGGCTTTCTTCACTTGAGCTGCACCATATGCATATACTCCCAATTCCGAGCTGTAAAGCAAGATACCAGTGGTATGACTCCCTTATCAGAAACGAACATAATGACCATATTCAGTACTGAATCTGTAGGAAAATACCTAGTAGCAGCACCATGCATGTAGCGAGGATGCATGAACAACTGAGCTGTACCCCACAAAGGATGAATCTTTCCTCCCTATGTAATATATAATAGTTATCAACAAAAACAGAAGCGAAATATGAGTGTAGCTGAAACAACAATTGAGTAAGATGAGTGTAACTCAAATGAGAACGTTTAGGTGGGTGTGGTAAGACTTTGCCAGATAGAATTAGATAAGAAAACCTTCGCGGGATGATAGGGTAGCACCAATAGAAGATAACATGAGAGAGAATACATTAAGGTCGTTTGACCTTGCTCTTGCTTAGAACAGTAGATGCGGTATTTAGGAGGAGTGATATGATTATGATAGAAGGTAGCACTAAGGGGAGCTAGACCAAAATTAACTATAGAGGCTGTAGTTAGAAAGAATCTAGGTTTGTTGGATATCACAGAAAATGATGCCCTTGACAGAGCTCAATGGAAGGAAAAGATTTGTGTAGCCAAACCATTCATTGGGACTCTAGGCTTGGTTTGGTTTGGTTCGGTTAGAAGCAAAATCTGGGGAGGGAGCCCAAATAGTCTAGAATACCTACTGTAATTGTCTGTACTGCAATGGAATTATACATCTAAACAGAGGACAAAGAAATCCTTATGAAGGTTGAGCTTAAAGGAGGCTCTTGATCATTGCATAAACATGGAGAACCAAGACAAGAATAACTATGTGTCCTAAAGAAAGATTAGAAGTGTTCGCTACTCAAATGCAATACAAGTTCTGATATGCAAACAGCCAATTCATACAAGTTACATTACCTGAAGCTCTTTGGCAAGCGCTACCACTTCATCCAAGTTTGAATTGGATTCCTGAGACAATGAGAATAGACATCAATGAGTTTGTTCCAAAAAAGTAAATACGCAATCCTCGGAGCCACATTAATCCACCATCATCAGTTAAAGAGTAGGAAGTAACAAAATCTCATTTTGTTTCCAGTTTCCACACTCATACAGCTGAAACATTCCAGTTTTCCAGAAAATCGACATGAATCAGTGGCAAAAATACGCGATTCCAAGTTTTTTACCCTGAACACAATTACACAACCTAACCCAAAAGCAATGTGATAAACACGTTCTACATTTTCCCCACCCTCGTCTACTTTCCGTCAAACTAACGGGCATTATGTTTCCAAAATGATAGATTTCCAAGCTAATAAATCAACCTAAGGAATCAAATTTTTCGGGACAAAAGAAAACATATTGCCACATTCTTTATATAAGTCTACATTTCATATCCCTTCTCCAAAATTTTCGACCTTGAAACACAGAATCCAACATTAACGGGAATATGGGACATAAACAAACATGGAAGATTACTCACCTCAAGGGTTTTACCATCTGGAGCAATGTCTCTGTCATGAAAGCACCACAAGTCAACTCCAAGCTTGTCTATAAACTCAAAATTTGCTCTCACTGTATGATCAGTAGTAAGAAACTATTCAGTTACTCATAAAGCGCAGTAAGTAATAGTAACTGTGAAAGGAGTTGAATTATTCCGATTGGTCTTACTCCTCCTCTTAGCCATAGCCACTGAATTGGTACCGTCTTCCCATGGCCACATCTTTGTAGGCGCACCAAATGGGTCACCTCCTGTCCCCCGGAATGTGTGCCAGAAAGCAACACTAAATCTCATCCAATCCTGCAGTCGACAATATATTCGTTGGTCCTATCCTATTTATTTTCCCGAACAACAAATGAACAAATAATATAAAGAGAAAATCACACACCAACCTTCATTTTCTTCCCAAGAATCTCCTCTTGAGCATTGTACCACTTAAATGCAAGTGGGTTCTTGCTCGAAGGGCCCTAAGCAATCAAAACAAAGGGTGTAAGTGTGAACTAGAAAGATTTAGGCATAAATTACCTCTCAAGTCTCAATGTAAGCTGAGGCAATTACAACTTTCAAAAAGCTTGAAAAGACTAGACACGGATCCAATACTATTGTCATCTTACCTCATACTTAATTTTCGGAATTCCGGGGAAAAACTCCCCTTCCCAGTCATCATCACATCCACTGCTAACGTCAGCAGGACATGTCTCTGGTGAGTTCACAGAAGAAGTGAGTGACTTTCGACCAAAACACAGGACTAGAATCAAGAGAGATTTTTACCACTGCCAGGAGACTACATGTAGACAGAGAACACAGAACAAGAAGATCTACATACAACCTATACACCCATAAGCGGAAAATAAGTATTACAATATCAAAATAAACAAACACTTTATATTTCTTACACATAAGACCATCGGATAATTTGGTGCCGAAGATGGTGAGTTCACAGAAGGAAGTGAGTTCCTTTCGACCAACAGGATCGGTAGGAAAGGGAGATTGAGATCTAGATAGAAAATCAAAACCTAGCCCACTTGCTATGCTATTACCGAGAGTACATATCCACTAACTATTACTGTTATAGGCCGCCTCTCTAGAGGAATTACAGTTAGTTTGCTAGAGAACGCTGAATCGGAATCTTTCCCTTTTAGGGGGGCAGCAAATTCTACTAGCTGAAACATAAGGAGCTTGGTCTTCAGTCGAGGGAACGCTAACAGTTCTTAGAATCGAATTCATCGAGAAAGAAGGCGGATTGTCTTCATCGCATTAGCTTACTTTTACCAATCATCTCAAAAGTAATTCAGCCATGAAATCCGATAATTAATGTCCTAATCTGAAACTTCAATAAAATGACTTATAGAATTCCAAACACCCACGCAAATATGTCAAATCACAAACGAAATTGAGATTCCAAGATAACAAGTCAAATCAACCAAAGGCATGAATGGGCATATGTAAATTACCCACAATTGTATCCCACAATGGAGTAGACCCTTGTCAAAGAACACTCGCTCGCTGGAGAGAGAGAGCCCAATATGACCCGTTAAGACGATTATATATAACAAGCGATAAAGTTGAGTCATTTCGAATCCAAATACATCAACGCATGGAATTTCAGTCGAATACGCCTTTACTATCATACCCAATTGTAAACATTTATCAAAAAACTTATAATTTCAATGAAACCGATTTCTGTTTGACAATATAGAGGAAGATAACTTACAGATTGAAATGGCTTATCCAAGGGCACACCAGAACCAAAACTTCGAGAAAGAAGTGACCCAGATACTGGTATATAAAAGAGCTTTGATGGGTAGTTTGGGAATTTTAAACTTCCATGATATTACTATGCTTATCCAAAAATCTTTAGTCGTTTAATGCCTACTGAATACTGATCCTATTTGTTTTGCGTATTTAGCGTAACAATCAATGATACTATGTTTAGGTAGGATTCATAATAATCAAGCGATGCTGCCTAGGATATGAGGATATACTCACACGTGTCGGGTTGAACTTTGTATTGATAGAGAACTACGTGGCCGTGACGAGGCCTGCGAGAAGAAAAAGTGTGCTTCTTGTTGGATTTCAGTGATTGATTTTCTACAATGGCCTTCGCATAATAGCATTTACGGTTAAATTTAGAGTTCATTTTTAAATATTTTTAAGGTATAAGGCCTAGTTTTTCAAAAAAAAAAATTAGCAACCCAGTTGATTTTAACAAATGATTTCATGGTTAATTTTAGCAAATAAGTTCACCAAGTGATTAAATCATGGTTGATTTTAGCAAATGAGTTCACCAGGTGATTAAATCATGGTTGACTAATTTGCTAAAATCAACTGGATTGCTAATTTTTTTTTGGAAAACTAGGCGTAAGTTAGGAGCAAACACAAAATGTTTTTTTTTTATAGATAATATCTACAATGTTGTAGACGGCCCGCGGAAATGGTTCGGTTTAGGATTTGAAAAGATTGTGATTGTTAAAGTCGCCACCCGGATTTGAGGTCCGAACCCGAGAAATCGATAAAAATATGACTCGTTTGCCCATTTGAAAAAGATTTCACTGATCATGGCGGAACCAAAGATTTCTCGGGTTCGGGGGTTTGGTTACGAGAGGGGAAGGGTTTTACGGCACCCCTCTCGCCCGGTCCGTGAACCGGTCTCTACTCGACATTCTGTGGGATTTTGAAAATATTTGAAATTCGATCTATTCACAAAAATAGGGAATCGGGGATGGGAATCATATAACAACGATATATACACAAAAGATACGATTCTACGGTGGATGTTTGTGCACGTGATCTATATGAGTGATGATGACAATAAAAAAGAAGAAATTAAAACAAATATTTACAGACGATAAGAAATAACAGAAACTGTACAATAACTTCAAGAAATTATGAACATAAGACTTAATAAGCTGACTTGCAATCTGGATTCCAGAATAGAGTTTGAGCGCTCAAAGATGATGGCTTGAGCGCTCAACCTTCCAAACCAGCTTGAGCGCTCAAGGCTCATCGATTGAGCGCTCAAACCAGTTTCTGGTTTCTATGAATTTAGGCCTCCTCACCTGATAGGCGCGCAATATCACAGATATAAGCGCCTAAGTAGGGCGTATTAGCGCGTTAGAGGCGCGATTTATCCGATTTTCCACTTGATGCGGTGTTGTCTTTTGTTTTTGGTGTTTTTGGTTATTTTGTAGGGAACAGGCCAAAAGAGCGTATAAAGTGGACGCGTGACGGTCGAGCGTGTTGGAAACCGGTGGGACCCAAGAAGGGAGAGCAAACAAGCTTGGAAAAGCATTTTAAAGGTGTCTGTATCGATACAGGATTTCTCTGTATCGATACCGAGTGCACACACGGAAACGAAGCTCGGGTATCGATCGGGACTTCTCCGTATCGATACCGAGTGCATTAAAACCACCGTTTGGCTTTGGTCACGTGTTTGACTTCTCGGGGGCTATTAATACTCCGATTTTAGGTCGAATTAGGGTTTGAAAAATACTTTAGATCTCTTTTATTTCCATGCCGTTTTCCTTTGAAGATTCTACGTTCCGGATTATTTTTGCATTGAAGTTTTGAAGTTTTTCCATTGTTTCGTTTGTTTTAACGTTTTGTTTATTTACTTTATTCTCGGTTCGCGGGGTTTGTCCGCGTTCGAGTTCGAATCTTTGTTCGAATTCGTATTCAAGTTATTAGCATGTTTAATTTGATTTATGTTATTCGTTCTAGATAATATGAGTGAGTAGTTTCCCAAGTATGGTCGCGGGGTGATTAACACGCCGTGGCTGTATTTTGTGGTTACGTTCTTGCTCCGATTTTCACGATCAATCATGGTAAAAGCAATTTTAGGTTACTAAAGAACATTCGTTAGACGAATCCGGGCATTGTCGGAGCCCATGTAACGCGAGGTACGGGGGACCAAAACTTGTTCTTCGCTGTACATGGGTAAACGGCGACCGCGATGATTCGCATCTTTCGGGGTATCTTTCTCTCTCTAAAGTCAAATGTTTTGGAACAACGAATGGAGCATGAAATACCGGACACAGTCACGGGTTATGAACCCCACGACCGTACTTCCTTTTTAATAATTTAATCAAAATCAATTTTTCTCTTAATTTAGCTAATTCACCGAACCAAATCACAAAGGGTGGCCACCTAAGAGCCGTGTTAAACATTAGCATCCCGAGTTTTTAGTCAGCACTTTCCACCTTCTCTGTGGATTCGATTCCGGTCTTTAGGGTATTGTGCTAAGCGATATCCGCCCTGCGCTTGGGGCAACCCAGTAATTTAGGTATAGGATTTCGGTCAAGCATTTTTGGCGCCGTTGCCGGGGAAGGCAAGAGGTGTTAAGAATTCGGGTAGTTAGTGTTTAGTTCATTTTAAGTTTAATCCTATCTTCCTTAACTTTAAAAAAAAAAAAAAAAAAATAGTTAGGTAAATTTTGAGTTGTTATTTTTTAGGTTTGAGTCAAGATAGGTAAAGGAAAGAAGGGTTCACCAAAAGGGGACCCACTCTTTTTCCGAGACCCGTCTAAGCGTCTTTGTAGGATAGATAAAGAGTCGTTGGTGGAAATTCCACTAGCAGGGGCTTCTAGTCAGTTTGAGCCCTTAGTAGTCCAGCCAGGAGCACTCCCACTTGAGTGGCATCCCACTCAGTCGGAGTCTTCCGAGAGTGAACCTGAGACCGTCCCGAACCTGTTCTTAGAATTTCCCAATCCACTTTTTGACTTAGAGAGTGAGCCATCGATGGCAGAACAGAGGTCCATGCGCGACTATATGCATCCCACGAGGACTACTCCTCGCGGCCCAATAGTACTGCCCACGGAGACAGTGGAGGCACGCAATGCCTTCTTTGTCAACCCGAGAACCCATAATGCTCTTCCTCTTTTCTATGGGAGGAAAATGAGGACCCATACGAGCATATCCGCCATTTTGAGGGTTGGTGCGCACCCTCGCCACCACTACTCGGTGGGAAACGCTTGCCTTAAGCTTTTCCCTGCTTCTCAAAGAAAGACAGTGCGGATAAGTGGCTCGGAATGCGAAGGAGCAATCCCTCGGGACATGGGCATTGTTAGAGAGTTGTTCTATAGGAAGTACTTCTCGAGAGTAAGACCACGACACGACTCGCCAAATCCAATCTTTCGGACAAAAAGAAGGCGAGTCGTTTTTGAGGTCTTTGGGAGAGGTTTAAGGAGTTGTTATTATCCTTACCCCACCATGGGTATGAGAAACACCAATTGGTGACATCTTTCAGTGGGCCTAAATATTGCGGCGGCCCGACAAATTGAGTACCTATGTAGGGATGGGGATTTCCTAGACAAAGCCCCGAGATGCGGCATGGGATTTCTTAGAGGAGTTGGCCGAAAAGCATAGAAGTTGGGAACCTTCCGACTTAGGCGCGGGGCCATGGCTGCCTGAGGGACCCGGTGGGTCGGTATTTTTTCCCTTGAGCGTGAGAGAACACACTGTCCAGTCCCAGTTGGACAAATTGACCAAACAGATGGAGGACTTGCGAGTGAAGCAAGTCCAACAGGTGAATGATGTGAGAGTTGAGGAAGTATGTGAGCTTTGTGAGTGTCCGGGGCATTCAGTGACTGTTGCCCGCTTTCCAGATGGTTAAGAAGGCATACCAAAGTAACCAGGCTGAGGTGAATGCGGTGAACCAACGTTGGGATCCGTTCTCCAACACCTATAATCCGGGCTGGGCTCATCACCCAGCCCTGAGTTGGGGAGATCCTAAAGCACCAGTGCCACCCCAGGCACCACCTCAGCAACAGATACAACCGTACCGGCCTCCGCAAGGCCAAATGTCCCAATATCGTTATCCCTCACAGAATCAGCAGGGGTTTAGTCCTTCATTCTCTGGACCACCCCCAGGCATAAATCATCCACCGAGGGATAAGCAGACTGATGATATGTTGAAGGCTCTCATGCAGTCTCAATTAAGTTTAACTGAGCAGACTAAGCAAGCCATAGGAGACATTAGATCCCAATTGACTCAGTTGATGGCAGTAGTTGGGCAAAACCAACAGGAGAGGGGAAAATTTCCCTCTCAACCTCACACCAATGCTGTCGGTACTAATTATCTGGGAGACGGTTCAGGCACAAGTAATTTGAACCCCAATCTGGAGGAAGCTAACGCGATCACCACTCTCAGAAGTGGGAAGGTGATCGATAAGACTATTCCTCTGAAGCAAAAACCAGTTCCACCTCCGGCGCCGGTCGCCGCACCAGTAGTTGTCCCTGCTGTGGGGAAGTGTACTGAGGAAGAGAGAGAATCAGAGTCACCTGAGGTGGTGGTGCCCGCACCTGCGGCCCCCACGACTCCTTTGCCACCCATTGCACCATATCCCCATCGCTTGGTGGCAAAGCCGAACGTCAATGTGAACTTCAGATTCTTGAGTTGTTCAAGAAGATTGGTTTCCTATTTCTTTACTGGAAGCCATTGACGCTATTCCTCAGTTTGCTAAGGTGCTGAAAGAGCTTTGCACATCGAAACGGAGAAATAAGAGTCAGTCCAACGTGCTACTGACGGAGCAAGTGAGCTCCATTCTCCAAGCTGATATTCCGATTAAGCGGAAAGACCCGGGTTGTCCCACTATCCCTATAGCTATTGCGGGCCAGAATTTTGAGAAGGCCTTGCTAGATTTGGGAGCAAGTGTCAATTTGCTCCCATATTCGGTATACTTGCGCTTAGGTTTAGGTGATCTTAAAGCCACACCGGTCACGCTACGGTGGTGGCCAGGAGTGTGAGAATTCTAAGGGGGTAGTGGAGGATGTGTTGATCCAAGTTGGGGAGTTTGTTCCCGTAGATTTCATTGTCTTGGACACGTGTCCAATTCCGGACGTATTTGAGAAGACTCCCATTATCCTCGGCCGTCCATTTTTAGCCACTTCCAAGGTGTAATGAATTATGGAAACCTGGACAAGTCCAATTATCGTTTGGGGACTTGAAGATGGAGGTGAATGTTTTCAATAGGGACGTCGAGTCAAGGATGATGGGGAGGTCTATGAAGTGAGTCGATCGACACGGTTGGTGCAAGAGCATGTCGAAAGGGTGTTGTACCAAGATCCTTTAGGGATTGCGTTGATCGCCGAGAAGGCGTCATTTTTGATCCCAGGAGGTTGGGAGTCTAGTGGCAAGGTTGAGTGTTGATGAGATTGGGGGTGCATGTGATGGGATGTGGGACCCGGGCTAAGTGAGAGCCGGACCGGGAGTTGGTCAATCCGGTTACACGGATGACCCCATTGAGTAGCTTCCGAGCTACGTTTTCACGGGTAGCTCACGCGTACCATGCTCTTAATTGAGTGTGGACCCGACTCCTAGCAATAGGGGTACCCATCATTGACTTAGGTATTTATAACCGCACGCCGCTATTAAAATAAGGTTCGTGTGCCTTGACTCCGGTTAGTAAGGGCGATTTGTGTATTTTCGTATCATTTTTAATTTTCTCGAAAAAAATAAAAAAAAAAAAAAAAAAAAAAAAAAAAAAAAAAAAAAATGGTCCGGTATAGCCACCTAATTTCTAGCCTTAAATTTGTGTATCTGGGTTTCTAACAATCTTATTGCCGTGTCTCGGATAGTCATAAAAGACGATTGGCTCTGATTGCTTTAAGGAAGAACCTTGAGTAATTTAACCTGTTGAGTCATGACTTACCCGGGATTGTTATGATGGCTTTCTCTACACAAATTTAAGTGAGAAATTAGGGAGAAAAGTAGTACCGTGCCTTTCACGTGACGAAAGCGGTGGTGTATATTAGTTTTCCTCTATTGCTCGTTTGTTTTCTCGTATACGCCGGATACCACGTCTTAGGGGGTGATGTTTTTGCAGGGTGCACGGAGAGAGTACCTGAAATTCCTCGTACATCGGCCGAGGTCATGGTGGTTGGCTGCCACCCAGAGGTCCAGTTCCTCCCCTTGTTATTTCATTTTGTGTGTCTCCATGCTCTGGGGACATAGCATGTTCTAAGTTGGGGGGAGGGTGTACTTCGTACATGTTTTTCGGAAAAAAAAAAAAAAAAAAAAAAGAAAAAAAGAGAATTTGGATGCTTGGGTGTAACTATTCTTGGTTGATGACTGCTAATTCGCACTATAGGGGTTGTTGTGCGAGTCGAAATCTCGATATGATTTCATGGATAGACTTAAGCTCGTGAACATGATGTTTAGGAACCACTTAGTTGGCCCGTATCATCTATAGTCGGATAGCGTTTGGTCATTTGGAAACATGCTCTCACACACACACTGTTCCACTTAAGTATTTACCAGTCTCGAATTTGGTTCATATGCCTTTGATATTGCGGTATGTGTTGACTTATAACTCCTTCCTAAAAGAAAAAAAAAGAGAAGAACAAGTTATGTGTGCTGTATTGTTAATGCTTATCCGGGCGTCCATTGAGTAGTAACTTAGGACAATCGGGGTATGCTCCCACCGTGTTGTTCGCGTCAAAAGATGGATAGACCTTGTGAAAGTATCGCTAAGTTTGGTTAGCTTTGGATCTCAATAAAGCCTTTTTGACTTGAGCAATTAGGTCCGTAGGGGTCTCTTAAAACTGGTGCTCTAAGGCCGTTTGGCTTGGGGATAGCCGACCCAAAGCTCATTAAAAGAGTCAACTAGAAAGCCCGAGAGATCCCGCATTGCACGACCACACAAAGAAAGAAAGAAAAAAAAAAGAAAAGAAAAGGGAAGGAGTGTGCTTAAAGAAATATTGGGCTATCAACGGTGTGTGAACTATTCTTGAGGATTGGTGAATTTCTATATGTGGTTTTTCCATACATGCATGCCTTTGAAAATTCTCTATCCGATCGTAGGTGAGAGGATTAATTTTTGTGCTAAAAGTCTTGTGAAGTTCACTTGTTTAAACTTTGTCCATGGACGGAATATCTTGCTTTTGACTTTTTGTGATCCTTTGTAGTATTTCAAGAAGCTATTGATTGGGTTGAGTTGCATTCAAATGTCGAGTCCTTTGTGTTTTGTGGGTGATCACTTTGAAAACCCTCACGAGACTTCACTCATCCCTACGGGGCCGCCCGGGGGTTTAAAAGATCTATCCTTTTATTTATTTGTTTTATTCTTTTCGTTGCTCGGGACTAGCAACGCTCAAGTTGGGGGGTGTGATAGGCGCGCAATATCACAGATATAAGCGCCTAAGTAGGGCGTATTAGCGCGTTAGAGGCGCGATTTATCCGATTTTCCACTTGATGCGGTGTTGTCTTTTGTTTTTGGTGTTTTTGGTTATTTTGTAGGGAACAGGCCAAAAGAGCGTATAAAGTGGACGCGTGACGGTCGAGCGTGTTGGAAACCGGTGGGACCCAAGAAGGGAGAGCAAACAAGCTTGGAAAAGCATTTTAAAGGTGTCTGTATCGATACAGGATTTCTCCTGTATCGATACCGGAGTGCACATACGGAAACAGAAGCTACTGGTATCGATACAGGACTTCTCCTGTATCGATACCGAGTGCATTAAAACCAGCCGTTTGGCTTTGGTCACGTGTTTGACTTCGGGGGCTATTAATACTCCGATTTTAGGTCGAATTAGGGTTCGAAAAATACTTTAGATCTCTTTTATTTCCGCAGCCGTTTTTCCTTTGAAGATTCTACGTTCCGGATTATTTTTGCATTGAAGTTTTGAAGTTTTTCCGCTGTTCTCGCTGTGCTTCGGTAACGTTTCTGTTTATTTACTTTATTCTCAGTTCGCGGGGGTTTGTCCGCGTTCTGAGACTCGAATCTTTGTTCGAATTCGTATTCAAGTTATTAGCATGTTTAATTTCAGATTTATGTTATTCGTTCTAGATAATATGAGTGAGTAGTTTCCCAAGTATGGTCGCGGGGTGATTAACACGCCGTGGCCAGGGCTGGTTACGTTCTTGCTCCGATTTTCACGATCAATCATGGTAAAAGCAATTTTAGGTTACTAAAGAACATTCGTTAGACGAATCCGGGCATTGTCGGAGCCCATGTAACGCGAGGTACGGGGGACCAAAACTTGTTCTTCGCTGTACATGGGTAAACGGCGACCGCGATGATTCGCATCTTTCGGGGTATCTTTCTCTCTCTAAAGTCAAATGTTTTGGAACAACGAATGGAGCATGAAATACCCGGACCTGGTCACCGGGTTATGAACCCCACGACCGTACTTCCTTTTTAATAATTTAATCAAAATCAATTTTTCTCTTAATTTAGCTAATTCACCGAACCAAATCACAAAGGGTGGCCACCTAAGAGCCGTGGTAAACATTAGCATCCCGAGTTTTTAGTCAGCACTTTCCACCTTCTCTGTGGATTCGATTCCGGTCTTACCGGGTATTGTGCTACACTGATATCCGCCCTGCGCTTGGGGCAACCCAGTAATTTAGGTATAGGATTTCGGTCAAACATCACCACTTCTTTGCTCATTCTTTGTAAGATCAATCGCTAATAAACCCTTTTAATGAAGAAATAGACTAAAACATACAACTTTGATCTTTCAAAGAATGGTAAAAGAAGAAGACCACCACGAATCAACAAAGGAAAACACTCAAAAAGAGTATGTGAGAGAGAAATCCAGATCATAAGCATAAATATAACAACACACACACACACCAGAAAGGAGTTAAACTGTGATCCATCATCGAAACAACTAGCAACCAACAAATGGCCCTAAAACAGCTTGAGCGCTCAAAGGTATGACCTTGAGCGCTCAAGTCATAATATGGCTTTCTGGTTTCTGACTTGAAAATAGATTTTGGGTGATTCTCAGGACCTCCAACATATTAAACAAGAGTAATTAAAGATGGTTCAGTCACTGTTTTGCACTCAAATATGAGATTTGCAAAGATTTTGATGTTTGATCATCATAAAAATAGTTAACTTACACTCATGCATGTGATTTTGAGGTAGAAATAAGCTATTTTGAGAGTTACATGAACATAGTTAACTATTAAATAATGATCAAAACCAAGAGAAAGTACAAAAATCAGCAAAACAGAAACTGTTCAGAACTGGGCTTGAGCGCTCAAGACCTGAGACTTGAGCGCTCAACCCCAGTTGTAGCTGCAAATTTTGAAAGCGTTTTTAACAACTTTTAGACCTTTGTGAGTTCAATGCAAGTATAAAGAACTTGCTTGAACTCACTGGTCTTCCTCAGAGGGATCAAAACAGTGAGTATATCACATGTTTAACTACCTTTTGAACTTGATTGAAAGCTTGAACTTGATTTTGGGCTTGGCGGTTGATGATTAGGGAATTTTGGTTGGTATTCTGGGTAGATGAGACAATGTGTGTGATCAATTGATGAACAAGGGTCGAATTTGGAACTTGACAGATGGTTTTTGGCCAATGGTTTGGGTGATGAATGGATGATTTTGTAGAGAGAGAGTGATGAACGATTTCAGGGCTGTAGGAGGACTGGTCTGTGTGTGAAAAATGGTAACCCCAAAACCAGGGGTGTTGAGTGGTTTTTATAGAGTGAGTGGGAGGGAAGAGAGGAGAGAGAGGAAGTGGGTTTGTATTTGAAAGTGGGTTAGGAGTAGTTTTAGGTGTAGTTTATAGCAATGTAGGATGTATTATACATATACAAGACGTATACATGTGGTTAAACGCTCCCCTCTGCATGAAATCTCATGATGAGATACTCTGCAGATTCCTGACTGGATCAGAGTTGAGCGCTCAAAGCCGTAGGCTTGAGCGCTCAAGGTGTTTCCCAGGATTGAGCGCTCAAAGCCTCAACCTTGAGCGCTCAAGGTTCTTGGTGGCAGATTGATGGTTTGGCTTGGTTCAACAATGTTTGGGTTGGTTTGGGCTGCTTTGATTGCTTGGGTGTTGTTTGGTTGATTTTGATCAAGTTCAAGCCATTCTCACAAGTTTCGGGTAGTTGTAATTGGTCCATTTCATCATTGGGGTTGCTCGAGCACATCCCGGGTTCAAAATCGGGGTGTCTACAAATGTGTATCAGGTAAAAGGCTTCATCAACTAAGACATCAAAAAGTAAGTGGTGGTTAGCTCATGTGGTAGAGCTCTTGGATACCCCACTGTGCATTTCAGGATCGAGTTTTATTCCTCTCCCCCATGTAATAGATTAGGAATGACAAATGGCAAAAAAAAAAAAAAAAAACCTAAGAGATCAAAAAATTAAAAATAAAGTATTAACTTGTTGGGGAACACTACTCTTGAATGACTATAAAGTTGGTTAAAATTGGCAACGACTTTATCATTTGTACGATTTAACTCATATACTAATCTATTCAATGCATGCAAAAAATATATAGGTACTAGCTAGAAATTTAGTACTCCTAATAGCATCCACAGTGGGCTCTCAAAATGGCTCATACATAGCATTTACCTAGCCATGTGCTCAAGTATTACCTTCAATGGGCTCCTCTTACAAACTCCTAAGTTTGGTTCCTACCACAATAATTAAATTTATGTAGCATTCTAACTAACTCCAAGTGGAGCCAAAGTCTTTAATTTTTCATTTTTTTAATATGAAATCTTTGAAAAAGTCGCCGGGAAAAAGTTGATCCTATTATTTTTTTCACAAAATAGAGAATGTTATTGCTAGCCCATTGAGTGCACACATCCTCTCTAAGTTTAACAAGCTCTAGGAGCGAAAAGTGGACCCCAATTATGTTTATGTGTACACCTTAGAATACAACTTAGGAGTAGGTTTTATTACGGGCCGATACAAAAAACAAATATTTATTACCACTAACTCCAATCATTCTTTTTAATTACCACCAACTCCGTTAAGGCCAATCACTCTTTTTGGGGGCTTAGGCACTTAGGGTGCACTTTCCTATTATAGGATTTTAAGTAGTTTAGACACTTTCATAGGGTACCCTAGGATGTTAGGCACTTTCATAGGGTACCCTAAAGTTTAGGGTACCCTAAATTTATAATGTACATTTTAGAATTTAGACCGTATATTTAGAATTTAGACCGTACATTTAGAATTTAGAATGCACATTTAGAATTTAGAATGCACATTTAGAATTTAGACTGTACATTTAGAATGTACATTTTAGAATTTAGACCGTACATTTAGAATTTAGAATGTACATTTTAGAATTTAGACCGTACATTTAGAATTTAGACTATACATTTAGAATTTAGAATGTACATTTTAGAATTTAGACCGTACATTTAAGAATTTAAAATTTAGCACTTTCATAGGGTACCCTAAGGTTTTTTAGGCACTTTCATATGATACTTTAGAGTTTAGGTTTAAACACTTTTATAGGGTATCCTGAGATTTTGGAGGTGGAGAGAGAGAGAGAGAGAGAGAGAGAGAGAGAGAGAGAGATGTAGAGTGAGAGAAATAGCCCACTAAAAATGTTGAGCATGCCTCCACAAAGGTTTGGAGCGTGCAGAGCTTTTTCTCCAAAGATTTGGAGTGGGCTGAGCAGGCCTCCACAAAAGTGGAGTGGCCTGTAAATGCCTCTTATGAGTAGGGGTGTAAATTTGGCCCACCGGCCCGATACCCGCCCGAAGCCCGCCCGAGCCCGTTCAAATTTAGCCCGGCCCGAGCCCGTTCAAATTTAGCCCGGCCCGAGCCCCGTTTTAGCCCGGCCCTAGGCCCACCCGATCCTTATAGGTAGGGCCTGGGCTAGAGGTTTTGAAGCCCGGCCCTACCCGAAGCCCGACCCGTTGGGCTACCCAATTAGCCCGGCCCTAAGCCCGAAGCTTTTAGCCCGATCCAAGCCCATAATTAAAAATTTCATTGCAAGTAGATTATATAGTTTTTTTAGATGGAGTACGCAAATGATTGTCAGGCTTGTAGGTGCCAACCTAGTTAGGATGTACTTGACCTGTAGTGATGCAATTTCTCCACTCAATATAAAAAATTTGTAATGTAGGACTATTGACAGTTTAATTAATAGAAAGAAGTATTCTTATTCATGTTTTTTTTTTCCTCCACCAACACGAACAAAAATTGAAAATAGGCCCCCCAAGAGATTGCTGATTACAGGTTTTTTTTTGTTTGTTTCCCTTTTAAAAATATATATATAAAGGAAAACGAAAAACAGCAAAATTGGCTGATTTGTCTTGGGTGTAATACTATTGCCTCTCATCGACATTATTGTCATTAGTTTTTGTGAAGGCCCTTAGCCCGAGCCCTTAGCCCGGATATGTTAGGGCTCCGGGCTGGGCCTGGGCTTAGATTTTTTTGAATGGGCGGGCTTGGCCCAGCCCGCCTTTTTTGCGGGAGCCCGATGGGCTTGGGCTAGGCTAGCCCGAGCCCGATTTTCTATAGGCCGGGCCGGGCCGGGCTAAATTTACACCTCTACTTAGGAGCAATGTTTAGGGAGCCCACTGTGGATGCCCTAACCTACTATTTAATCCAATTCATAGTGAGGTTCACTTTTGTATTCGATATGTTATTTGAAATTTGCTAAAAGCCCATTGCAAAATGTAAAAACTATGTATGGAATATATATATTTCTTATTGATAGGACCGTCAATAGAAGGGCTCTTTTTTATTTTATTTTTTTTGCCAATAGAGAGAATTTTTTTATTAATCTAACTGTGTTATCGTTATTGCATAGGAGAAAGACGCCAACAACAAGTGAAGATCTAAGGGGAGCTAAATAGAAGGGCCGATGAACCAAGTACCGAACACAATTTGACGAGATAGGAAGCAACCAGAGCCCAAATTTTGGGCCTAACATGATACTACGACCAAAGAGCAGGCCCTAAACAATTGGTATTAATGGACCAAAACATATTCTAGCTATGGGCCCAGGGTCTAGTCAATATGTAGACAATTCGATTTGGGCTTCCACCCGTGGCTTGAAAACCCACTAATGTCTCATGTTATGATCCGCTCCAATCATTTCGGAGGATCCATTTCCAATTGCCATCTACATAAATTAGATTTGTCTCGACTCTCGACAAAAGCAAATGGTCCCTCAAACGAAATATATTTCGCCGAATACTGATGTCCGATCAATCTCAAAATTTTCACAAAATGTTCAATGAATGAAAAAAAATGAACAATTCAAACCACCAAACTTGAATAATTGGTGGCCCATTGTCCCTAACCTGTAAGAATCACAGGAGGTATCCAACTCCCGAGGGGATCCCTTTCTATGTTGTTTTTTGTTTTTTTGTTTTTTTTTATTCTCGTGGTGTTGAAAGAAAATGCTACAATATAAATTATTAATTTAGTGCAAAAGTATGCACCTCTTGAATTATATTATAATTTATGACATTTGCACATTCATGCACAAACCTCAATTTTAGATTCATGTTTATTTGGAAAGTCATAACATTTGCAGATAAGTGCATAACATGAACATTCATTCATGACTTCATATAATATGAGGTTTTTTTGTCTTGATGTTACGTATGATTTTGTATGTTAATATTATCTATTTTTATGCAAATTTTATGAATTTAAAAAGCCCCATACCACAACCAACGGGGCTAGCTCAGTTGGCCAAGGCTCTTTCATCTCACTAGGAGGTCAGGAGTTCGAATCTCCCTGCCTGCGTGCAGGGGCTTTTCCTTTATTTGTTTCTTGCTCTGTTTCTACCATGTAACGGGCTTATTTCTTGTATTGATTAAGTTGTTGGGCTTGGTTGTCTCGTGGACTCTCACAATTCATGTAGCGTCTCGGGTTGGTACTTTGTACTTCATATGTGATGTAATTGATCTCTCTTCTATCGATTGACAAAAAAAAAAAAAAAAAAGCCCCATACCACGCGCACCTAAATACAAATGTACTGCTATATTGAAACAATTTCCAGAAGTAAATGAAATTATTTCAAAAAAGGTGGAACTATATGGGTCAAATTGGTACAGTCGCTGTTCATGACTTGTGGTGGAAATATTATTATACACATTTATTTTTATTACATAATTTTTATTACATAATCAGACTAAACAAACGCTGCCTTGATTGTTGGAATTAAGAAGTTAACAAGGCAAATGAACATATCTCTAGCAGCCTTCTATCAAAATGTTCAATTCCAAAATCAATTTGTGAAATTTTACGGGATGTTATGGGATTAGGGAACCATGGAGGGCGGTTGAAATCGTACATGATACATTCAAATACACATGTTGATTGTAGCACTTTTCAAAGGAAAATAAGTTCATTTTAGAAATTCCTAGGTCATGTGTGGAGCAACTCGTATTTAAAGTGGTACCAATTATTTATTTATTTATTTTTTTTTTGGAGAAATAGAGAGAATAACATAGATAAACCAGCGTACAACATCAAGAGTATGAACAAATCATTCAACATGTTACAACTAAATAAGACTAAGACTATAGCAACATCAAGTAAGAAAATTAAGCCCCAAGTGGCCAAGATCTCCAATGGACCATCTCCCGTGTCTAGGTGCTGAGCAGGACCGCCATCAGCTAAATTTTCTCTCTATTGACCAAAAAAAATATTGCTCATACATTAGCTGCTTAAAAAATGTTGTCATACATGATACGAGTCACACGACAATCTCTAATCCTTAAAAAATTTCGATGGAGTGTTCTTTTTATTCAAAATAATTCAACTTTTAATTTTCAAAGGCTGGTTGAAATTTGTTTCAATTTTCAGTATTTGTTTGGCAGAATTTGTTTTTCCCAAAATTAGTTTTGAAAACAAAGTACTCATCTTTTACATATTTTGTTCATTTTTTGACGAAATGGTTTTTGAGAATAAGTAAAACACCATAAAAATGGATTATTTTTAGGAAAAAAGAAGAAGAAAACAAAGAAAACCCCGGCCTCGTTCAGTTGTCAAGAAAGTATGGAAAATGATGAGAAAATCAACTTTCCCATAACTTTTGGTGTGTTCAGTTACCAGGAAAATATTGAGACCCACAAAATTATTTTTCCCACTAGAACTCACTTTCCCTCAAAATGCATCCTACCACAAGGAAGGAATTATGTGTCGTAGGAAAGTTTGCTCCCGCCAATTACACTTCCCTCGAAACATCCTTTATCAAGTGAACACTCACGGGAAAGTAAATTTCCTTTTCCTTCACTTCATTTCACTTTTTTCAAGATTAACTTTCTCACATAACATTCTTGACAAATGAACAGAGCCCAGGGGGTGGTTAAATAACTTGCATTGATAGGGCTTACCATTCCAAGGTCGCATAATTGATTCCCCATCACAACTAGTAGCATTTGTTGGAAAAAGTTAAAATTCCTTTTTGAAGATATTTAGTGTTTATTAAAAAACAATCGTAATACCCATCTGCGGGGAGGATCCTGTCAAGGATCCCGGAAATCCCGGATTGAAGCGTTTTGAAGCCTTTAAAAGATGTTTTTGCATGATCCGAGCCGTCCAATGTGTTCCAAAGGTGTTTTCCAAGGTTTATACGGGAAATCTTCAAAAAAAAATACCGGGAAGGGCTTGATCCACGCAATTCTTCGCAAAAACTGCATATTTACAAAATTGCGTGGATCAAGCCCTTCCCGGTATTTTTTTTTTGAAGATTTTCCGCGTGGACCTTGGAAAACACCTTTTGAACACATTGGACGGTTCGGATCATGAAAATTTGATCCGGAACTATGAGTTCCGGACCCAAGGGTCCCGGACTAGAGAGTTCCTCATACCCATCTGTGTTAAAATTATACTTTACATCTTTTTTTCAGCTTCCAGAAATCCTTGGAACCTCAAAGTATGTTGCCAAGATTTTTTGAACAAACATTAGCACCTGATTTTTAAAAGCTAAAAAATCTCACAATGTGTTCCTGGCTAGATATTTTATATATATATATATATAAGCACGCACAATTTATGGGAAATTTAATTATGAGAGAATCATTCTCAAATTGAACTCATCTACCACTATTAAAATCCTTCATCAAGAAAACTGTGATCAATTGAAAATTATCTCTAATTCTTTTTCAACTTTCCTTCCACCAACCGAGATCATTGAGCTAGAAAGAGGTTGGCCAATAGAAGCATATTTACAAGAACTTCATAACAAACCGATATTGACGCCTCTCCAAGGAGTATTGGGAAAAATGGCGCTACCTAATTGCTAAAGTTATAGTAATTAATAGAGCCGACCTTGATGTAAAGCTCAGCTAAGGCTACTTTAGGCCCTCGAAAATTTACAAATTTTAAGGACCTCTTCTACTTTGGTACCTATGGCTATTATAATAGCCAAACAAAAAAGAACCTCTGTCTTCAATTTTTGCTCTAGGCCCTGAAAAATCAGACGGAGGGGGTGTTGCGCAGCGTGCTGTGCGGTGATTTTCGGTGCCACGCCGGCATTGTTTCGACGATCGGAAATGTTCATCGCGTTGAGCTCGATGAGTACGACAACTCTACCAAAAATCAACTGATCGGATATCGTTAAGTCCCTCATCGGAACAAAAATAACTTAAACATATGGGTTAAATGGTTTTCATCCGGTGTTTCAAGTTATACGTGCTCCGATTTTTTTCAAGTTATATATGTTCCAATAAGGCACTTAACAATATCTGATCAACTTAATTTTTGGTAGAGTTGTACTACTCGACGAGATCTACGTGGTGGACTGATCGTTGGAACGATGTCGGCGCGGCGCCGAAAATTGCCACACAACACGCTGCGCGGCACCCCTTCTGTCCGGAAAAATCAGGGCCACGATAGGAAAGGTTAAAGCAGGAGTGAAGGAGAGAAAGGGTTATCTTGATGGGTCATGGAGGCGATGGCAATTCCAGCCAAGTTGAAGCAATCCAGTTGTGACTTGTGAGTGGTCCTTTTCATTTTTGAGTTTCCCAGAGACTACATTCCACGATTAGCGAATTTCTATATTTTAAAATATATAGGATAATAGGGTGAGATCTTAAAAATTAACAAGTGTCACAATTCTATTAGGTTAGAAGTTCATTTTTTAGGGTTGACATAACGTGCACATCATCGTCTGTCACTCGTTAGTGATTGAAATTCTTGGTCTAAGATTGCGGATGAAGAATTAAAAAATAATAATAAAAAAAACCTTCAATAATTGAGCACAACATGCACAATCTCAACATTGATGCCCTGATGCCTCCACCCCAACCACGACCATTTCCCTTTGTCCTTCGACGGGGACAACAACGGCGGTTAAAAATGAAAATTGTGGATTAGTTATCCTATGTATAGGGTGAGGCACGTGAAGCAATTGCGATCGATCGATCAAATCTACCTATTACTACAATTGATTGAATGGTCTGTGTTAAATTAGCTTGACTGTTTTTTTTTCCATATCATGTGGCGGTTCGGTGGAGATTACAAATGAGTCAACAACTGGGATTAAATGGAGTGACTGTGGAAGAGGACTCACAAACAATCGTTAACATGATCAACAATCATGCAGTAGCCAGCCAAGAAGCGAAAACTATTATTAGAGATGTGCAGATTTTGTCTAGAAGTTTTCACTCTTGTGTTTTTCTTTTGTTTGCAGATTCACCAATAAGGCTGGCTCATACTTTGGCCAGTAGGGTTTATTTGGGATGGGGTACGGTCGTTGGACCGAGCCCGCACCGGGATGGGGTAAGGGATGAAATGTGGTTCAGGAGATGGTGCAGTGCACAAAATGCATTGCATAGTGTAGTACACCATCCGACCGTCCATTTCGATAATATATAGTTTGGATTTAATCCGAGCAATGAATTGAATCCGACCGTCTGCTGTTTGGATTAAATCCGAGCTATCCATCGTCAAAATAGACGAGCAGAGGATGCGCACTGCACCGTGTAGTGTATTTTCTGCATTATAAGGACCCTTGAGCCATGAGATGTACGTCCTCTTGATGTAATGGTCTCTGATTAATAATATCACATGTTATCGTTTTTCAAAAACAAAATACATCAAAGAGATTGCACACAATTTGGCTACTATTATGATAGTTTTGGGTTTTGGCGTGGTTTTTTTACTTTCCTTTTTGGAGTTTTGAAAAGAAAAAGAATACATGAAAGAGATTGCACGCAATTTGGCTCCAATGATAGTTTTGGGTTTATGGTTTCCTGGAAGGCTGGAAAGCTGTGCTAGTTGTCTGTCTACATTGATTACCATCAAAGCATTGGCATGTGCGCCGATATGGTCGATCTTATCCACCTTTCACAACTAACAAAATTGGTTTTTGACTACAAAAGCAAAACTAAAACTAAACACAACCACTAAACAACTATCAAAGATTATTGACTAGTACAAGTCCAAAGAAAGTGACTTAAATGTTATCTATTTAGGAATTTTTTTCTACAGTGACCTTTTTAAAGCTTTGGGTCATAGTTTCTTACTTTTATATTCATTTTGTCAAGAAAAATAAATGATTATAAAAATGAATAAAAACAAAACAAAAAAATGATAAAGACCAAATAATAATAAAAAAGTTTGAGGCCGAATATACTAGTGACGTTGAAAATAAATATGTTCGAGAATATAAGTCCTACAATGCTATGCATCTTTTGATTTTCCATGTTTAGTTCACTTATTTCTTGCTTATTGTTTAAGGAAGTAAATTAATCAAGCAACAAAATAATAATTGAAAAAAGTAATGAATTCCCCATTAGTAACAAATATATTTAGAATTTTATAGGAAATAAATTTTCACAACCTCAATAACTAATTTAAAACTAGGACTTCAAAAAATAGGCAAAGCAATTACTACTTTTTAAGTTAGTTTTCACAAGAAATTAGAGATAAAGTGAAGTAAACTTCATCAGCTAAATTAAATTCTAGACTAAATAACTATTGCATTAAATCCAATAACAAAATTGACCTATTGCTTAAATTAAACTCAACATATAACAGAGAGAGAAAGAGAGACCTAAAGGGAGGTATCCGTTATTGTTAGAAACCTCAGAGGAGGTCAATAAAAGGGTAAAAATGTACTTTCACATACTTCGTTAACGGAAGTTACCCAACAACTCTGATAGGGGAGGTCAGTGCAATTTCAAAAACTTGAGGGGAGGTGTATGTTGTTGTCAGAAACCTAAGGGGAGGCAAGTGAAATTTAACCTTTTGGTAATAGGGGTATAAAATAGTTACTCCCTCCGTCCCAATTTCTTGGCCCCTTTTGGGGAAGTGGGTTTTTAAGGGTTGTGAAAACTTTGTATTGACTTTTCTATTTTGCCCCTAAATCCAGTCAATATTACTGTGACCAAATTTGTGAGGCTAATTTATTATATGAAAGTCAAAACGTATTCAATATGGATCTTGTTTGATAGATATCAATTAGTTTAATTATACAAAATTTTCAAAATCATAAAAACCGTTATAAAATAAAAGATAATAGACTAGCCAATTAAGATGGGAAAAGTACTTTTTAAGGATAAAATTGGAAAGTGACCCAGTTTTGATGGATGTTTTTAGAAGTGGGACAAATATTTTGGGACATTCCAAAATGGAAAGAAGGACCAAGAAATTGGGACGGAGGGAGTACTAGTTTGTTGTAGTTGAAATGAGGAATAAGAATATAAGGAGAGTTTGGGGTGGATTGACCCAGATTAGGGAGGAGTTATCCGCCTGGATTAAATATGGACAGGGTGCCCTAAGCCGGATTGAATGAGAGGGGGATTAAATAGTCTGGGTTACAAATGGACTCCCAAATTAAGCCATACATGTGGGCCCGAGATTCAATAGTCCAAGATTTCCAATCCGGCACCCAAAATGAGCCCTTAATCCGTATCAAGTTTATGATAACTCGAGACCAAGAGTTCTCTCATCAATTGTTTATTTTCAATAAGATTTCAATATTCAGAGCTATTAACCCCAAGGGGTTGGCCTAGTGGTCAAGTCTTGGAACTTAGGGGTTTGCTCTCTCCTAAGGTCTTAGGTTCGAAACCTCGTAGGTGCTATCAACTCCTTTGAGGCCAGTCCATACAGAGCTTTGCTCTGGCTTTAAATGGGGACCCCGCTAGTGGACGATGAGATTGGTCTCCCAGAATTAGTTGAGGTGCGCGAAAGCTGACCCGGACACCTGGTTATAAAAAAATAAAAACATAAAACATTCAGAGCTATTTAGATCAGAGCACTTCATCTAGGATCCACCTGATTTTTGTCATAAATAAAATGGCAAAAAAAAAGAGCATGAAATTCAAAACTACTATAAGTCTATAACTATTAAATGTAGTAAAGGATATGGTCCCATTACTCCCATCCCTACATTAATTTCATACACATACATATATTCATATAGAGTCAGTTCTAGGGACACAAGCTTTGACACAAAAATAATCAGAGTCCCACGCTAATCATCGAAGCCTTTCAATTCATTTAAAACATGTTTCTAAGAGTTCTAGTAGAAAATTAACTCATTTGGAGATCGGTGAGGCCTTGATTGATTCATTCAGTTTATGAACTCTCAAACCAAGCCATATATGTGGGTCCGGAATTCAATAGTCCAAGATTTCCAATCTGACTGCCCAATCCGGCATCCAAAATGAGCCTTTAATGCGTATCAAATTTATGATAACTCGAGACCAAGAGTTCTCTCATCAATTGTTTATTTTCCATAAGATTCTAATATTCAGAACTATTTAGATCAGAGCACTTCATCCAGGATCAATAAAATGGCAAAAGAGAGCATGAAATTCAAAACTATAATTATTAAATGTAGTAAAGGATATGGTCCCATTACTTCCATCCCTACATTAATTTCATACACATACATATATTTATATAGAGTCGGTTCTAGGGACACAAGCTTTGACACAAAAATAATTAGAGTCCCACGCTAATAATCAAAGCCTTTCAATTTATTTAAAACATGTTTCTAAGAGTTGTAGTAAAAAATCAACTCATTTGGATATCGGTAAAACCTTGATTGATTCATTTAGTTTATATCCTGTCAAATTTAGGAACAAGTACCAATCACGCCCTTACCGATATTCGAAAGTTTTAGAAACTTGTGTTTTATTAGGAACTCTTAAAAACATGTTTTAAACAAATTAAACGGCTCTGATCATTAGCGTGAAACTCCAAAATGGATCCCGCACATGGTAGTTTACATTTTGTGTCAAAACTTGTCTTACTGGGAGTAAGTGTGCAAGTGAGCTTTTATTTCCAAGTAAGGCCTGGGAAGGCCCATAACAATGATTAGCAACCTCGCAGTGTCAAACTGGTACATAAAAGTCATAAAACACACCCCACCTTCCATTCAAAACACACACACCCCTTCACAATCACCAACTAGCCAGCAACTCATTCATCCTCCAAATAAATACATACAGTATATAAAATGTGATTGATTATGTTTAGAACATGAGACTCACATGGTTGAAAAAAGAATACTCCTTCAAGACTCAAAACAGGCCATAGAAAGAGTATCAAAATTGGTCCCAACTTCAGCACTAACTATGACAGAGACTATATTAAATAGCAGTTTAACATAGAGGAAGAGTGAACAGAGTTTCAGAGAACTCAAAAACATAAAGGAATTGCAGAGAGTATCGGTTAACTTGTCTCACAATGGGGTATTCAAGCAGCATTGGGAAGTACCAGCTGAATCGAACAATTGGAGAAGGCAACTTCGCAAAGGTCAAGCTGGCCGTGAACACAGAAAATGGTCAGTTCGTTGCGATCAAGATCATCGATAAGCAAAGGGTCATCAAAAACAATCTCATGTACCAGGTGAATTCCAGGAAAAAAAATTTTCTATTACCCGTACTTTGTTTTTTTATGCTTCATTGGCAGTTGTGGTTCGAATCAATGTTTAGCAGAAAATGCTAACAAACTAATAAAGTACATTTTTGTAGCAAATATTGACCTTTAGCAATCCCAGCACTCAGAAAATATACCCGGAATTTACCCAGAATGTGTAAATTCCAGGTCTCCTTTCTGGGTACTTGGACTTTCTGATCATATAATGCACCAATAGATTCAAATCTGCGTCTTTCTGTCTTTCTGATGCATAGAGCTTTGTTTTTCAGGTAAAGAGAGAAATAAGAACAATGAAGCTTCTGAATCACCCAAACATTGTTAGAATACATGAGGTATGATAGCTGCTTCGAACCCAGATTTTTTTTTGGGTAAATTCGAACCCAGATTTGACTCTCTTCTATAGAACATTCTTGAACTAGACATTGATTTCAAATCACAGGTAATTGGCACAAAGACAAAAATTTACATGGTAATGGATTACGTTTCTGGAGGTCAACTATCGGATAAGACGGTGAGATTCAAATCGTTGACTTTTGGAAGCCAAAACTGGTGTTTAGGAGATCTTGAAAACAATTCTAATTACCTTCAAATTTTTTTCTTTCTTAGTCATACATTAAAAAGTTAGATGAAAGAGAGGCAAGGAAACACTTTCAGCAGTTAATCGACGCCGTACAATATTGTCATTGCAGAGGGGTTTATCACAGAGATCTAAAGGTCAAAATGAAACTATGTTTGCTCAAGTTTTCTTTTTCACAGTTCTCTACTAGAGGAAAATTGGAACTTCTTGGATCTTATGGATTTTTATTTACAGCCAGAAAACTTGCTTTTCGACAGAAACGGAAATCTGAAAGTATCAGATTTTGGACTCAGCGTGTTGCAAAAGGTAAGATTTTTACCTCCCTGTGATTTGGGGCTTGTGCAGATTGGGAAGCGGGGACCTGCTGTGCACCTAATGCGCTACACCATGCAGCACATCATCCCAGCAGTCAAAAAGAATTTTCAATGGTCCGGATTCGCAAACCCCTGGACCATTGATTTTCGAGATGGACGGCTGCGATGTGTGCTTCATGGTGCAATGCATATTGTGGACAGCAGCACCCCTGCTTCGGTGTGGATTGACTCCCTAAACTTTAAACACTCAGCAACATAATCCCCATATGGTTTCTAGAGTAATGATCGAGCACCCGTGACTTCAACGGATAAATTGAGAGGTCGAAAATAACCCTATTTTTATTATTGACTTAACAGCCAGGTGACTTACTATCTACTGCATGTGGCTCTCCATGCTATGTAGCACCAGAGGTAACAAACAACAGTTCATGCTAAAACACAGAAATGGAAGAAAATCTTGTGTATGACATAAAAGCAAAAACCTAAACTTCATTGCAATGTTCATTATTTGGTGAACAGCTGCTTACTAAGAAGGGTTATGATGGAGCACCAGCAGATGTTTGGTCCTGCGGAGTGATCCTCTTTGAATTACTTGCTGGTTATCTACCGTTTGATGATCGTAGCCTGGTCAACTTGTATCTGAAGGTATGCCACAAATCTAAATCACAACAATACCCAGATTTCAAAGAATCAGAAAATTTCTTACATCTGATAAAAATGTCCATGCAATAGATCCTGAGAACAGAATACGCATTTCCTGAGTGGTTTACAGAAAGCCAGAAGAAACTGCTCTCTCGGATACTTGATCCGAATCCACTAACGGTATCGCTCTATACTATCATTAGTAAACCGAAACAAATTATGGAATTAAGATGGAAAATAAAACAATAACTTGTTTTTGTCAATGCAGCGAATAACACTACCGGAAATTATTGAAAACCCGTGGTTTCAAACAGATTATGAGCCTGTCGTGCAAATTGAATTTGATGAAAATATCAACTTGGATGATGTTCATGTGGCTTTCGGTTCCATCAAGGTAACGACTTAATGAAGTAGCAACATGGAAAGTTCCGCAATGTCACCTAACATATATCTTGTACCTCATGTAGGAAAATGAGGTTCCAATTAAAACTTCCTATACTCCGAGTTTCATCAATGCTTTTCAGCTAATAGCTATGTCACATGACCTTGATTTGTCAGGACTATTTGAAGTACAGGTGAGTCGCAAATATCGTAGCCTAAGTTCATTAGTTATAAATGCTTCTTTTCTTCAATTCTAAAAAACCGTGAACTTTTTTATCCGATGTAGAATAATGAAAAGCAGAAAACAACTCTTGGATCCAAGCATACAGTCCATGAAACCATAGAGAAAATTGAGGCTGCAGCAAGGGATGTGTCTCTGTCTGTTGAACGGAAGAGCAATTCGAAGGTAGTATCTCCATACATCTGTTGTTTTTAATTCACCCAAGCAAAATATTCCTATTTGCTTCTCAATTCATTTACTGTTTTCTTGGAAATATCAGTTGAAAATTCATCCAGAATTGAAGATGAGTAGATCATGTTCTAACCTATCAGCAGAGGTAAAAACAGTTACAGACACTATCCTTCTAAAAAACAGGATATCGAAATCTGACCATTGTATGTGGAAAAACTCAGGTAATTGAAGTGGCGCCTACACATTGTGTAATAGAAATATCAAACTCTGACGGAGAACTAGAACTGTACAGAGAGGTAATAAGCAAAAACATTGCAGATGTTCATAGTAGTATATGTATTCCACTGTATATGTGTTTAGAATAATACCTCTACTAATTTTTTGCTCATCTGAAATTGGAGAGCAGTTCTGCAAAAGTTTATCAAGTATGCTGACTGAAGAATCAGGTGTATCAACTGCAAATCAAGCAGCCACAGAAGTAAATGTGGACAGGAAAATAATTGGTAGTGAAGACTGAAGAGGAGTGTATGGGGATTGATAAACTTATGACCCTGATTTTTGTTTGAATTGAGGAGTGACAGGAGCTATGTAGCACCGATACTTCGCCAAAGGTCACGTACTGGTGTAAGACACGCGGCGAACACCGACACTCTTTGGACAAATGTCCGACCCTCAAATCTTTGGACAAGTGTCATATAGTTTCCTCAAGTTTTGCAATGTGGACACTCCGGGACACTCTATAGACACTTGTTGGGATATTCTTTTGTAACTTGATGATAGTAGATTGAATTTAATTGCACATGTGAGTGATAAAACATTTTTTTACTGAAACACTTTTATATACCCCTTTTATCTCATTTTGTTTGCTCCCTGCCGTAGATTGTGTCAGTTTGAACTCCCAAAAATATTTTTTTTGCACCATTTAAAAGATCTTAATGAGTATTTTTAATTGACATCGTGAAACCTGAAGGGGGTTGGTACCGCGAACTTGGACCAGAAATCTCGGTAACGCGAAACGTGAAGGGGGAATCTCGAAGCGCGAAACCTGGACCGGAAATCTCGTTGAAGGCGGAATCTCGGTACCGCTAAACCTGAAGGGGGAATGGTGGTTGTTGGCAAGTGGATGTAAACTTCCTTCTAATGCCAACCCAATCACTTGTTTCTGTTTCTTCGTATTGTAAATAGGTACTGTGCTCGTTTCGTCCGACATCGACTAGCTAGTTTCAACTCTTCTTACAAATATCTTTTTTTTTGGTAAATCACTTGTATAGAGAAAACAAACTAAAATCCAGAGGGCAAGCCCATACAACCAAGCAAAACAGGGAAACACTCCTGTTGAAAACAACAACCAGCAGAGGACAAGCCTTTAAAAGGCAAAACAAAACCAGGCCTAACTAAACTACAAAAATACAGGGAGACACCCTCCAAGCAATGGCCAAGAGCCTATTCTTATCCGAGCGCTTCACTTTCCTCCAAGAACAAATACAGTCTCAGACTTGCTCCTCTATCTGAATAAGAAGAGTTGCAGCATGAACCACCTTTTGCTGAAATATCCAGCAATTTCTCTCCCTCCACAGCCCATAAATGCTAGCAGCTAAAGACAACTTATAGACAATATTGGAGCAGGAGTTACCAGCTTTGTTACTACAAACCCAATCCCTTTCAAGATTGAGGTTCAGTGGAGGTCTGTCAATCCCATTCTTTTGAAGCATAGATGACCAGACTTCACAAGAGTAAGGACAGACAAAAAATAAGTGATTATGTGATTCCACCACACGATTGCAAAACACGCAAAGAGGCTCAACATGCATCCCCCAATCAAGAAGTCTGTCATTGGTGGACAACTTACCATGAAAAGAAAGCCACACGATAAAAGTCCATCTAGGAATATGACGCAGAAACCAAACACTGTTGTACCAAGGGATAACAGGAAACACAACCCTTAAGGCTTGCCATGCAGACTTCGCAGAATATTGGCCATGCTGGTTAAGATTCCAAATCACTCTGTCTTCCTGTGTAGGATCAGGTCTAAGAGAGGAAGCAGTGTTGTTTATGACATCCCTAATAACAACATTCCTAAGCCTAGGCCAAGACCAAGCACCCTGTTGAACAATCACAATCACCTTAGCTTGGACCAGATTACCAAAATTATGGCCAGCCATATCACCATACTTTTTGTAAAGAGGCCCTAGAGTATGCCAATTGTCAAACCACAAAGAAGTGGATTTTCCATTGCCAATGATATAGGTAATCCAAGGTTGGACCACTTCTCGGATCTTCAAAATCTTCCTAATGGTCCAGGAGGCATTATAAGGAATCTTAATCTGCCATAAACTTTGACCCTTGATAACATAGGTATGAACCCATTTAACCCACAAAGTATCAGACTTGTTACAAACAGCCCATGGATGCCTGACCATAGAAGCTTTGTTCCAAATGCCAAAAGCTTGAAAGCCCAAACCCCCCTCTTGTTTAGGGGCACAAACATGTTGCCAAGACACTTTAGCACCAGAATACTTAAGCTCAGGGCCAGACCATAAGAAGGACCTCAAAACCTGTTCAATATCCCTCAAAATCTTCTGTGGCAAGATAAAAATAGATGGCCAATAAACCTGAATACTAAATAGCACAGATAAGACCATTTGAGCTCTGCCACCAAAAGAAAAAACTCGGTTAGACCATGATTGTATGCGACCCAAAATCTTCTCTTTTAGGACTATGCAATCACAGGATCTCAACCTTGTAGAAATCAAAGGAACGCCCAAGTATTTGACAGGAAGGGAGCCAACAGGAATAGGCAAAATATCTCGAAGGCCGTTTTTAGTATTAACATCAGTCCCAGCAAAAAAGAGAGAGCTTTTTTGCATATTAGGTTGAAGCCCGGAGAACACATGAAAGTCAGAAAGAACACTTAATTTTTGCTGATGATTTATTTGTGTTGTGTGGTGCTGATGTGAAGACTTTTCAGTTGATCAAGGAGGTTCTTTCTGACTTTCATGTGTTCTCCGAGCTTCAACCTAATAGCTTGGTAAGGAGTTAGAAGAGAAAGATATAGTAACCAATATCTGATCAGCCTAAATTTTTATGTGATGTACATACTCAACGAAACGAACAAAATGAACGAATTAATTGGATAAAAAAAACCCCCGAGGTGGGCTCCATTGCACTGCACAGCACGTGTGTTGTGCACACGCTGCATAACGCACATCTCTGACCCGGGGGGATGTTGTAGATTCCACCTCAACAATTAGGGCTGCAAACGAGCCGAGCCGAGCCGAGCTTTAACATGTTCAAGCTCGGCTCGGTCATTTTTAGGAAGGCTCGAGCTCGGCTCGAGCTCGAATCGAGCTGGAAAAGCATGGCTCGAGCTCGGCTCGTCAAGGATTTGCAAGGCTCGGGCTCGGCTCGTCCAAACTCGGTAATAGATAAACGAGCCAGCTCGGCTCGAGCTCGTTAAGAGATTACACCCAGGGGAAAAAATATCTAGCTTTCACATTAAAAAAACAGTAAAAGCAATTAACCCCTAATAATTTCACATTGGGCAACTTTCCCTCACCCCAACAAAACCAGCAAACGGTATTGTAATACTGCTTACCACCCATTTGCATTGTTCATCGTCCTCTTGGGTACACTGTTCACCGGAGTTGACCGGAGAACCAAACCAGAAACGTGTTGCTGAAAAAGTTACCAAACCAGAAACGTGAGCACCACTCTCAACATCTCTGATCATATAGCACCACTCTCACCACTCCCAACTGTGAATACTTGAAAAAACCAGTGAAGAAAAAAGGGTTGGAAAATACCAACATCATTTAATCTTTCATAGCACAAGCACATCAATGGGTTGTAAAACTAACTGATCAAACCATGGGGAAAACCAACAGAGAGACAGCACAAGCACATCAATGGCCGGAGATGGCTGGAGACGATCGGCTAGATTTGGGGTCGGCGGTGGAAGAGAGGGAGACTAGACCGACAACCCTCTCTGCTACTTGATGATCGGAGGTGGCCGGAGATGGCTGGAAACGATCGGCTAGGTTTGGGGGTGGCGGTGGAACCGTGGAAGAGAGGGAACCAGACCGCCTCTCTCTATCTCTGGAAAAGAACGAAAAAAAACAACAGGGTACTAAGGGTGGAAGTGTAGAAGCCCTAAAATTAGATATATATACCCTGGCTCGCGAGCCGGTTCGAGCCGAGCTTTCCCTAACTCGAGCTCGGCTCGTTTATTAAACGAGCCATAAAACGTAGCTCGAGCTCGTTCATTAAGATTTCAAGTCGAGCCGAACCGAGCCGTTACCGAGCAGAGTCGAGCCGAGCTCGTGAACAGCTCGGCTCATTTGCAGCCCTATCAACAATATATTTTTTGAAAAATATGACCTCACTTTTTTTATCAAAGAAAATTAAGTGAATGGGAGAAAGATGAGAGATATATAAGAGAATTTCATTGTGAACATGTGAAAATGAATTGATAAACAAGGTTTTTTTTTTTTTTTGGGTATTTATAAACAAGTTGGGCACGAATGAAAAAATGAGTTATTTTGTATTTTTTTGTGACAAAATTGACCTGAAAATGAAAAATTGTAACGAAGATGAAGATAGCCAACGCAGACCAATCGCGATAGAACTAGGCAATAAGAGAAACAGTGCCCAATGTTTGCTATCGGAACCGGGGTGGGTGCCGTACACTGTGTGGTGCGCTACGAGGACGGCTCAGATTTGATCGCATTGCACGCATCAATGAACGGATAGGATGTAAAGGGGCGGAGATCAAATCCGAATCGTTTATCTGAGTATCAGACGGCCCGTAGTGCACTGCACGGCACCCCTGGATCCTTTGCTATCTGAGGAGGGAACTTGGCAGTGACAACAAGCTGACACCGTCATGTGCCTTGTTTGTTTCTTGATATTGCAATGCGACAAGCCCGTAAAAGATTTAAAAACAAACAAAAGGAGGGCTCACGGGTGCAACATAACTACCCCATACCAGCTCACGGGACCTTCCAACTACAGTTTTTCGAAATTGGGCATTCCCAAACGCGTCCCATATCACATTTCTAACACCCTCTCTTTCCCACTCTTTTCAATAGTTTTATGACATTTTTTTAAAAATTTACTTCACCACCTGTTTTTGAATAGTAGAATTACAGATGAATTAATGCCAAAAATACTAGTAATTAGGAGTATTTCTGTTACGAAATTGAAGTAGAGGAGATACCAAAATGCCAACAAGAACCCTCATTAATTATTTTCTGAAATGAACAATGATTTTTTCATCATTTGGGCGTCAAGTCACCTGTTATAAATCGGGGCAGTTGGCCAAACGGTTTTGTAACCATTCTTATGTGCGGCGTGGTTGTGAGTTCAATTTGTATATAAAGTTGATGCCGTTGGATAACGATTAGGGGAACGTAGCTTGTTCTAAAACATGACAAAAACAAAACGCAAAACAAAAGCACGGCCTTGTTCGTTTTCCTGTTTAGTTTTAGTTTTAGTTTTGATGACATCATCATTTTCCTCATTTCTCTCTCTATCTCTCTTCACTCATTACACCTGCTGACATCATCAAAACTAAACTAAACTATCTAACCAAACACAGCCAAAAGAGGTTATCAATTACTACAATATCACTATCTCTTGTTGAATAAAATATATTATTATTAAGCAGATAGAATTATACTCTCTCTTAAGTTTATTTCACATTCTCATGTTATAGTCAACACAATTAAAAAATCCGGGGTGTGCCGTGCACCAGGTGGTGCACTACGGGCCGTCTGATGCTCGAATGGACGGTCCACGTTTGGAAATGGAAAAGAACAACATTTATCTAGTTAACTTAAGCAATGAATGTACGTATATATCCACTTGCACTATGGCGTGTGGTCCATTTTCTTCTTACCAATTCGAATCATATCTTCTCAGAATTCATATAAGGTACGAACCATAGGCCACATTAATCAAAGAAACCACATTATCTCTTCCGTTCCCTTTAGCCAAAAATATGAAACTACATTTGCTTCTTTTCGTACCTCTCTTCATAACACTCACCATCACCAACGTAATTCTCCCTTCTCACTCATCTCCGGCAACCAATTCCAGCCGGAAAAAACCCGACAACGAAACCATATACGAGGTTTCCAAGCAGCTTTGTTGGGGTTGCATCGGAGAGTCAATACAATTCTTATTTGCACATAACATGGTTCGGGCAGCCAAGTGGGAGCTACCACTTATTTGGGACTTCAATCTCGAAAACTACGCAAAGTGGTGGGCGGGACAGAGGCAATCGGATTGCGCGTTGGTCCATTCGTTTCCGGAATTCGAGTTCAAACTTGGGGAGAACATATTTTGGGGCAGCGGCACAAGTTGGACCCCGCCTGATGCGGTCAGGGCGTGGGCTGACGAAGAGAAGTACTACACGTACTCCTCCAATACATGTGCGATTGGGGAAGTGTGCGGGCATTATACGCAGATTGTGTGGAAGAATACGAGACGGGTCGGTTGTGCGAGGGTTGTTTGTGACAGTGGAGATGTGTTCATGACTTGTAACTATGACCCGCCGGGGAATTACGTTGGTGAGAGGCCATATTGAATTAGGTTGTCATATATAGTATCTATAGGTGCATTTGGTATATAAAGATGTGGAATATGTGCATATGGGTCTGCTCTGTCTAGTGATTTTTTGGTGGGAAATATTATTGAGCTTAGTAGATTAATAATAACACGGTGAAGGGAAAAAGAAGAAGAAATCGACGGTGTTGGTAAGTTATTTTGGACTTTTGGAAGTGATTGAATGTATAGAAATAGTTCTATAACTATTTCTAAATAATTTTGAAATAAACTTTGTTCGTTTCTCTCTTATTTTTCTCTTTAGCGAAATTAAGTATGACCCTAATGTCCAACTGCTAAAATAAATGAAAAAATATGCCAAAATGGGCAAACTGATAATGAAACAAAATTCATCACAATTCATAATGCACAATTCAAAACATAGTAAACACAAATTTAAATAATTTGAATATGTTCTATAAATTGACTACTAGTACTTCATAAGTACATAATTGAGATATCAAACTGTGATTAATTACTTTCTAATTTCTACCACCAGCATGCAGTCCGTGGTGGCCAACGTCTTCCGTACACAACAATTTTGGATGAGAGCCACAAGTTTGCATGAGTGAGAGGCTTTGCAAGGCCTGTTTATTTGATCCCATATGAGAATTATGGGAACCCAAGCAATTTGGGGCTTTGCCCCTCCTGCATGAATCACATGGTTCATCCTCTGTTACTAGACTTTTGGAAATTTCCATTTTCGCTTACCCTTCAAAACATTTTTCCACCTTTCAACTATTTTAAGATTAGTCTTATTCTTGGTTTGAAAGGCGCGGCAGTTAAGACGTGTGAAGATCACGTGCTTGTTGACTAATGTGTTCCTTTGGTTAGCGTCTTTGCGACCGATAGTCGGGTGGACATGGACATCCCTTGGGAGGTTATTTGTGTTGAAGATTTGCCTTGAATTTGACGTTAATTTCTCATACTTTGGGTCTCGGCATAACAATTTGGACTGCCGCGCCTTGCTCTATCTCCGTTCATATGTAAAGCGTTGTCATTAGAAGCAAGTTCAAAGGTTAGACTTTCTAAATTCTAATAACGTGGAAAAAAGAAAAAGATAATATAGCCCATTTTTAGAGGTGTCAAACGGGCCGGGCCGGGCTGGCGTAGCCCATTTAGTTTCGTGCCAACTGTACTTTGTGCCATGCCAAGCCGTTTATCAAATTGTGTCGTGCCGTGCCATTTCTTAATTGTGTCGTGCCGTGCCAGCCCGTTTAATTAATTGGGCCGCGTGGTGCCGTGCCATTTTTTAATCGTGTTGTGCCGTACCGTGCTCGTGCCGGCCGATCTCGGAGTTTCATTGAATTTTTTTTTGTATAATCTAGCCGAGTTCCGTTTAATCTAGCCGAATACTGTAGGATTTTTTTTATATAACTATAGTTAATCACTTTGTTCCCGGTTTCTTTAAAATAAACTCTCACCGGTAAAATTTTATTTAAAATCTGGATCGTCCACAAGTGTTTTGGACAGCTGAGATGCGCAACCGGTACCGCCACGTGGTATCCGCTCGGCACTAAAAAATATCTCCTTTCAATGGGATTTGGTGTACTGTTCAAATGCAGTATTCGAATGAATTATGAAGCAAGTTTAATGGGAATGATTTAATCAATAAGTGCAACAAAATGAACGGCCTCGATTGTTAGAATAGTTTGCTTTATCGAAATCCGCTTCATATTTGTACCGAAGATTATTACAAAATACATAACATATGATTAGAAAATATATTTTTTGTCACAATAAATCTTAACCAAGGTTAACTTGGGTTAGAAAATAAAAACAAAATTGTTACGACATGCCCCGTGCTGTGCTTCATGCCATGCCAAACCACTTCCGTGCCATACCATGCCCGACCCAGTTCCGTGTCGTGCTCATGTCATGCCGGTCTAAAACCGTGCTGCCGTGCCATGCCACATTTAAACGTGTCGTGCCGTGCCCCGTGCCATGCCACATTTAAACGTGTCGTGCCGTGCCCATACCAGCCCGGCCCGTTTGACACCTCTACCCATTTTCATTCTAAGTGTGCAATTATCTCATTCTCTTTTTATAACCATCCAACATCCACCTCATCAATGGATGGACGGCTAGGATAGTTTACATCTAATGGCTCGTATTTTCTTCGAGAATACTCTTACCAAATATCTTTCCTTCCTCACATCTCCTTAATATTCTAGGAAAAATTATCCCATAGTCTTGGGGCACCTCCCCTTGATGCCCGAGCAACTTTATCTGCCAAACGTTTACGTGCGCTCAATGAGGGTGGTTCCGATTCCTAATTTATTAGCTGACTTGGCTAATTGGATAAGTTAGGATTGATGTATTATGAGAGAATGATTGGTCTCGTAAAACACAAGAAGTCGGTTTTGGCAATAGTTAGGAATTGGAACAATCCCTGTATGAACCAATAAAAATATGTGGTGGAAAATGATGTCTTGGAACCACGTGGCGGTGCTCCAATAAAAAGTGGAGTCTCATATTATTCGAGAACTTTTCACACAAATCTAATAAAAAGTGGAGTCTCAAGTGAATACTGATTATTGTGGGGTGGTAGCCAAGTTGACAGACACCTTATACCCCAATACACAAAATTAAAGATTTAATTAGCATTAATTACATCTAACAACTAACACTTCTTGCACGTCTTCAAAAGTGAATATAGGTTATTACTTGATCAAACCTGGACTAACAATTTTAAATTAAAAAGTAGATGAGTGGATCAAGCCTTTAATGACATTTGATTAAACTGATTTTGTCACAAGAGGTGAAAATTTTATTTTTTAAACATGAAGGTTTCCCATTATTTGCACAGGACTTGAGAAGGGCCCCACACGAATGGGCCCTATCCAACCACACCCAATTTAGGTCTAGTTTTTCAAAAGATTTTATCAATATTCAATAAAATCAACCCTTAATTTTATCAAATGAGAAAGAGATTTGATAAAATCTCAATTTTTTTGACAAATCTCAATTTTTTTTTAAAATTAAGATTTTATCAAATCTCTTCCTCATTTGATAAAATTAAAAGTCGATATTATCAAATCTATCGCTCGGGAAACTCACCCTAATTACTCCTATTTCGTATGATGTGAGATTACCAACCGTTTGTTGCTTAAAATTCATGTCCTTTCGCTTCCTTTCCCATGCCGCTTCTCTCGCGCCAACTACCCCAACTGCCCTCCTTGTGCAAAACGTACCCGCCCACAAACAAAACATTGCAAAACACACGCACACTCTCTCTCTCTCTCTCTCTCTCTCTCTCTCTCTCTCTCTCTCTCTCTCTCTCTCTCTCTCCTCCATGCAAGTCCCCAATGAAGGTCACGTTGCCGTCCTAGCATTCCCATTCGGCACCCACGCCACCCCTCTCCTCACCCTCGTCCGCCGCTTATCCGCCACCGCGCCCAACCTAAAATTCTCATTCCTTAACACTCCCACATCCAACCAAAAAATATTTTCCAAAATCAAACCCGATGACTACCAAAACATCAATTCATACGACGTGGATGACGGCGTCCCAGAGGGGCACGTGTTCTCAGGCCATCCTTTGGAGGCCGTGGAACTTTTCCTAGGGGTAATGCCGGAAAACTTTAAAAATGGTTTGGAAGAGGTTGTGGAAAAAACAGGCGTCCAGATCACGTGCTTGTTGACCGATGCGTTCTATTGGTTTGCGGCCGATATGGCGGCTGAAATGGGTGTCCCTTGGGTGGCATTTTGGACCGCCGCGCCTTGCGCCATCTCCATTCATATGTATACCGATGTCATTAAGAGCACGTTGAAAGGTTAGACTTAATTTCTGACATGAAAAAATTAGAAGAAGCTGTATAAACAAGAAGGAGCTATGTATCCACAAAAATTCCCCCTCTTTCGTTTTGAGGCAGTCGCAGTGACCTAAAGTCACTACAGTCCGGTCGTGACTTCAATTGTGGGTTCTCTATAACTTTTATTTGGATTCGGAACCGTATAATTTATCAAGAATGTTGGGCAGATCATTCATGTAAAAAATCAAATTAATTGAATATCGATAGCTATATAGTCGGATACCAAATGGATGTCCAATTACCATTTGGAGAATACACTTGTGACTGAATAGTACAGGATAGCCACAAAATAACTTTTGCCAATTTCTAAAGACATTTTCTTGTTCTTTTCATGACCAAATGATTTTTGCCAAATTTATGCAGGCTATACAGAAGAAAACGGAGATCAAACTCTCAATTTCATCCCAGGAATGTCCGCAATTCACGCCAAAGATATACCAGGAGGGATCAACCAAGAAGTGCCATTCGACATCATGTTACACAAAATGGGACAAACAATACCAAGAGTAACGGCCCTCGCAATAAACTCGTTCGAAGAAATTGATTCGATTATCACCAACGATCTCAAGTCGAAGCTGAAAATGGTGATGAATATAGGCCCCTTTGATCTCGCCTTGCCACCGAAATCATTTCCGGATGAGAGCGGATGCATACCGTGGCTGGACGAGCACGAGAAAGCGTCTGTGGCGTACCTAAGTTTCGGTACCCTTTTGACGCCTACGCCGGATGAGCTGATTGCATTGGCAGAGGCACTGGAAACTCAAAGGGTGCCGTTTTTGTGGTCTTTTAGAGACAGTTCAAAGCTGCCGTTGCTGGAAGGATTTCTTGAAAGAACGAGCACTCTTGGGAAGGTAATGTTGGAAATTAAAATTTCATATACTCTACGTATTTTTTTTTTAGAGAAAAACTTGCGTGGCAGACGGGTACCACGTGGCAGTATCCGTCGCGCATCTCTGCAGGCCAAAACACTTTTGGAACTCTAATCGATAAGAATGTATTTAAAATCCGGACCTTTCAAAAGGAACTCTAACCGATAAGATTGTATTTAAAATCCGAACCATCCAAAACACTTTGGACGGCCGAGATTCGCACTCGGATACCACATAATCCTTCAGAGTCAAAGTGAAAAATATGTGCTTAACTCGAATTGAAAATGTTACGATACAAGAATAGTTTTCCAAAAAAGATTCAGGAAAGAGAAATTAACGGTCCAAATTCACATGATTATACTCCTAAATTTGAACCGTTGATTTATCTTTCCTAGACTTTTTCGGGAAAATTTTCCTATATCCTAGTACTCTTCGAAGGTTTAGTTGGGCACACATTGTATTTGAGCCACACTTATTCTTTTATGCATTTATTATGTGTGCTTTAATTTGTCGATTTACTTGTAACGTAGTCAAAGTTGACTTAATTGTTTTACCAATATCTCAATCCCTCAACAGGTGGTTCCATGGACACCTCAATTACAAGTCCTAGAACACCCATCGGTCGGAGTGTTCATAACTCATGCCGGGTGGAATTCGGTTTCCGAGAGCATTGCCGGTGGCGTGCCAATGATATGCCGGCCATTTTTCGCGGATCAAGGGCTGAACAGCCGGCAAGTTGAGGAAGTTTGGAAGATTGGTGTAAGCGTCGAGGGTGGGAATTTCACTAAATTGGGAACGACAAAAGCCCTAGAACTCGTTTTCTCGTCGGAAAAAGGGGTGGAAATGAGAGAGAATATTGGTAATCTTAAAGAGAAAGCTAAAATAGCTGTGGGAAGTGATGGGAGCTCCACCAAGAATTTCGTAAGTTTGGTGAAGGTAGTTGCAGGCTGTGAGAATGCTTAAACTTGTACGTTTGTGAGTAACATGTGCAATTACGCATTGCATGATTAGGCTAACAATGCAATGGAGAGAATAATAAGAGATACAATACAGATAGAAAAACAGAGAGGGATAGAGAAATTTCGATTTCTTTTAATAGATTAATTAGAATAATTACAGATTTATACAGCCAAACTAATCTCTAATCGTCCTTTCATCTTGAGCTTGTTTTAGGATCCTAAGCTTTGGTTCAGTGCTTCTGTGGCACTGCGGCGCCACGTGGTGTTTTAGGACTCTTCTTTAATATACATTAATGCAAGAATGAAGAATCACATGTATTGTGATGGAGCTTTCATGAATGTATGATGAAAAAAAGGCCTTGAAACACTGTTTGACGGTGCTGAAGAAATACTTAATAATATTTCACCTTAAATTATACCTTGGTGCCTTGGTCCATGGTTTTTGGCTGGGTTGTTTTGCAGTTTTGCACAAACGATACCTGTGAACAAACACACAAACCAAACACAAGCAAACACAGATTATTTACGTGGTTCTCTAAAATCGGGTACGCCTACGGGGGCAGCATATTCACTATAATTGTAGGAGGATATACAATCTCCATTATCAACATGTTTCTTAAAGAAATCAGCTTTTCCAAAAAGTGAAGGAAGGCTCGAATGGCCTTCATAGATGATCTTACATACTTGAATCTCAGACTGAAAATTTTAAATAAATATACTTAAATATCATCCCATACGAGAAATTAGTTAAAGCTTCATTTCATACCAAAATCTCATTTTACTACTTTTCTACACACTTTTTATGACTAACACCGTAGGATATAAAACTAACTATAGACGTCATAGACCAGTAAAAATAGCAATATTTTCTATTGTAAACTATGACGAGTTAAGCCTTTTCGAGCTCGATGCAGAGTTAAAAGTGTAATATTTTCAATCACTTATCTAAAAATTTATTCATGCAAGGCGCGTGTTTGACCCTAAACCCTAGTAGCTGATGTAAAAAACGTCAAAAATTAGATGTGCACGCACGCCACGTGTACGCAATATGCACGGACGGTGCATCTTGACCGTCCGTGCGTGTTTTCGACGGTCCAGATTTTAAAACAAACTCTTTCATGTAAGAGTTAACTCTTCCATGGAAGAGATTTTTTAAAATCCGGACCGTTAATTCCTGAAATGGACGATCAGAATGTGTTCGTGCGTGTACGCACATGTGTGTACGTACGCATAGCTGGCTTGTGTAAAAAAATGGAGTAATAGATAGAAAATGCATGGGAGCTGAACTCTTGAAAACAAATTTTAGCAAATAAAATGTTTTTTAGCTCATGATAATTTTCTGTTAAAAAAAAAGCTCATGATAATTTCATGTTTTCCTAAGGAATGGAAATGAGAAAACTTGGGTGTCTGTTGAGTACCACGTAGTGCTTCTGTGGCACCGCCATGTAGCATTTCAGGGTTCTTCTTTAGCATACATTAGTGCAAGAATCACATGCTTTGTGATGGGGAGCTTTCACGAATGTATAATGAAAAGAAGCCTTGAAACACTATTTGACGGTGCTCAAGAAATACTTAACTATTGTTGGAAATACTTTAAAAATAATGGAACCGTTTACCTCAAAATCTGTAAATGAACAGAAATACCACAAAAGTTAGCTGCTGTTTTGGGTTGAGTCGCGGACTAGGTCGCTCTCTTTAAGACGTTTCGCGGCTCCGCCCTCTTTGTGCAAGCAGTTTTAGCCACGCCGCCTCCAGGATAAAACAGCCCAGAATACAGCCTCTGTCTCGATCTTTTCTGCACGGGAAAAAGACCGGAAATGCAAAACACAATCGACTTTCTTGCTCTATGAATTTCTGTAGTGTGAAGATGTTTTTTGGGTGTGTTGAAATGGCTGGGGGACAGCACCTTATATAGGCGTGAGAAAATAATTTTTTCGGAAAGTAAAATCAATCACAGCAAATTGATTGAATCAATTTACCAAATTTCGTTTTGCACTCATTTAGCACATGTTTTAATTAATCCGTAACAGCTCTTTTGCACAGAAATAAAAATTTCTATAACGGATCATTTCCAAAACGGTTTGATTGGTCAAAAAAATCTTTCCGTAACCGTAAATAAAATCATTTCCAATTCAGGGATTTGCACCCCCCCTGCGCGCGAGGTTCGCAACGCGCACCCGGTTAACTGGTTTCCGGATCGGTCTTCACAAATCGGCTTGGACCTTGGCCCAACCCGTGTGCGCGCGAGGCCTCTCTTGGGCCTAGCTCATCAATGGTTCATGGAGCCCCCACACTTATAAAGAACATAAATGTTCTCTAGTTAACCAATGTGGGACAAGTGTTCTTTGAAGAGTTTCTTTTGAAAAATACATAATCCCAACAACTATATTTTCTCACCTTGACCATACCTTGGTGGCTTGGTCCATGTTTTTTGGCTTGGTTGCTTACCAAGAAGTGGAGGAAGCCTCGAACGCCTTCGTAGATGACCGCATCTGGGGGAGGGGGGGCGCATACTTGAATCTCAGACTGAAAATTTTAAATAAATACTTAAATAATTAAATTTCATCCCATATGAGAAATTAGTTCAGCTTCATTTCATACCAAAATCTCATTTTACTTTTTTAACACTTTTTATGACTAACACCGTAGAATACAAAATTAACTATAGACATCATAGACTCGGTAAAAAAATAAAAATAAAAAGCAATATTTTCTATTGTAAACTATGACGAGTTACCTAGTTTCCCAAAAAAAATTATCAAAATTTGATAAAAATCACCTCTTGATTTTATCAAATGAGGAGGAGGGTTGATAAAAATCTCAGCCTTTTTGAATGCAAAAAAGTTGAGATTTTATCGACCCTCCACCTCATTTGATAAAATCACATTTGATAAAATAATCTTGATTTTATCTTTGATAAAATATTTTGGGAAACTCAGCCTCGTAAATTTGCAATTGAGTGGCCCAAGTTCTAAAATTTAGCAACTGAACCCCAAGTTCGATAAATGTTTAACTTGAGGGGCCTTGAGCAAAACCCATCCAAAGAAATACCAGTGCTTTCTTTCATAATACCGACGGGCGTTGCAATTAAGCAGCAGAAGCTCAAGTGTAGAAGAATGGTGACTTTTTCCTCGTCATCGTCGTCGTCTAAATTCATCATCGTCTATATCACTTTGATTCTGACTGTATCTTATCTCTGCCCACCTACACCAGTTGAAGCTGCTGCCTCTTCCTCCTCCCCAGCTGCCTTTGTCAAGAAGACCATCTCTTCCCACTCCATCGTCATCTTCTCCAAATCCTACTGCCCGTATGCTCTCTCTCTCTCTCTGCACGCACACATCTAATTGGTCCAAAACAATGTTTGATTATTCTTGATCTGAATCTCTTTTCTTCTTTGATCTGAATTTGGGGATCGAATTTGTCCCCAAAGTTGTTATTTTGTCTTTGATTTGCTTTAAGGTATGGTATACCCAAATCGTCATTTGTCAGGAATGAAAACATAATTGGAGACTGCAATGTCAATTCGAAATATATAGAATCGGTCCATTTTGTTCCCCATATCAAGCTTTAAGTCTTAAAAATGGAGATTTTACTGCAACGGTAATGAAATTGAACTATTACGGTTTTGCCAAGAAATGCTCAGAAATGCTAATAATTCCTACGGCTGTGTTTGGATGGTTAATTTATGGATGGTTAAGAAAAGATGGAGGAAGAAAATGAACTGAAAAAGCCGTATTTATTCCCCCACCCGTCAATGTACTTTCTCTTGATGATCTTCCCCACGAGGAGGCTCAATCATGAGGCCACAGCCCATTGCCTGAGGCCGATCAAACATCTTTAGAATACTTTCTTACCCCTGGTTCTTAGTGTTATAAAGAGCAAATAAGACTAGGCATCATTTGGTATTGGGTCTGACACCTCACAAACCTTGAGCCACTACTGAATTCCCTCGACAAATCAAAAACCAAAATCCTAATGGTAAGACTGATTCTTTTAGCAAGCTGGACTGATCCAGTCATGATCTTATACTGAGAACAAGAGATCTTTCTCCATCAATCCCTGTGCCCCTCCCAATGTATCTTTCCTGCATATCGTTGGCTAGAAGCAACCTTGGTTCAAAGTTTCCTACACTTTCGTGCGGGTTGGAAACCTATGCTCAAAGTCCTATCATTGCCCCCTTTTTTTCTTCTGGCGTTTATATGAATTTGAAAGTTATCACCTAGTAGGTTTCCTGCTTGAGTAGTAAAGTCTTGTGCTATGAATGCATAAGCAGGTAAAGAGTGTTGGTACAAATTCTGGGGAGCTCCTGTGGACAAATAGCTTGGAAACTAAGTTTGAAATCCAATTGATTATTGTTCCTATCCAGTTTGAACTATCTATGGGATTATCGACCTTCATAAGGAAAAAGGAAAAGATTCTTCAACAGTCTCAGGTCCTATCACAAATTTATTTCATAGTACCCATCTCAGGCGTGCTAGAAACGAGATTTACTCTTTGATACGTGGATTAAAAACTAAATGATGCCAATCGATTTTGAAGACCAGATTGAGAAAATTTTCTGTCTTTTTTCATATTGGCTTTAAAGATTGAAATTTGTAATACTAATTCCTCTTGTTTACCATATGAACATTTGCTTTCATGTATGTTGGATTTGGTTTCGGCTGTGAAGATTAGAAAATAGGGTTTTGTTTGCAGTAGTTCAAACCTTTTGGTTAGTTATGGTTCCTATTGTCTTCGTAAATTTCATCGTGCCTTTTACGTGTAACCAAATGTAGAGGAATGTACTACAGAAACAGTTATATGATCCCCAGGTAACAGTCACGTGGGAGACTGCCTGCTGTAACCCAAAAAGGCAGCAGCCTGTGCAGCACTCTTGAATGGAGTAGTTTCAAGAGAACTGCATTGTTGTGCTCTGTTATCTTTTCCTTCAAATTGTGAGTTTTGGAGCTGTTCGGATACTGCTGTTCCCATATGGTTTTATGAATATCAACAAAAGCTGCTAAAAACTGAACAACATAACTCTGATGTTGATTTCTGTACAGACTCCCAAAGACTCCTTCGACGAATTGATGTATTTCTATTGACATTCTTGTGTCCCAATGAACTAGGCGATATGTTGTAGAGAAAATCTGCCCTCCCCTTCTCTTCTTTGCATGTTAAATGACTTACTGTAGTTATCACGTGTAAATTCAGTTCAAAAAAAAAAAGTTATCATTTGTAAATAGGATAATTGCATTTTGGGGCAATTTTTCAGTTTTGATAAGCAACTTGGTTCAGTTTGTGGAGTTGACCGTTTTGACAGTTTTTTCATTTAATTGTCTTCAAGCTTGCGGTAGATAAATTATTAACCCATTTCTTTCTCCTATTCAGATACTGCAGAAGGGCAAAAGCTGTCTTCAAAGAGTTGAACCAAGCACCACATGTTGTTGAGCTTGATGAGAGAGGTTTGTTTTGCAACCTTATTAATGTCTTAGATAGCTCAGGAAAACTGCCGATGATTGTGAATGTTCCAGAAAGATTTTCTGACACGGTAGCTAATTTGGAACTGCTATGTTAAATAAATTTGGTATGAAGTGAAAGATAAAAGCACGAAAGAGAAGAATTGATTTAAAAGCTTGCCCTTCTGTTGACTATGTTGCTGTCTAGACGAATTATACGTAATAAATCGTTCAGCCGGCGAAAGATACTATATCGCTATTGTATTATTCGACAGTTTAACATTAGCTTGCAGCACTTCAGCAGGTTGACACTGTAGGGGTTTTCACCTTTATTGATTCTTATTACATTACTTATGAGTCTATGACAGTTATAAGTTGATAACACCCAAGGTTGGAGCAGTTCTGTTGTTCCTGCAAACAGCAAACTCTCCCGGTGTTGTTTTTTGGGACTAAACAAAAGGAACTCTTTTTGTCGTCACAGATGATGGGTGGAACATTCAAGATGCCCTGAGTGAGATTGTTGGGAGGCGTACTGTACCTCAGGTGTTCATCAATGGAAAGCACCTGGGAGGCTCAGATGGTAATACGGATCCTTGTGCTTACTTTCCTTGATTGATTTTGATTTAATCTTCTTTTGACATGAAACAATTCACTTGGCTAAATTTTAATTTTTTTTGGGGCTCAGCTACTAAATTTTAAATTGTTGATTACAGATACTGTTGAAGCGTTTGAAAGCGGTCAGTTGGCAAAGCTTTTAGGTGTTGCCGCAAAGGATCATGATGACCTCTAAACCAACAATAAAGTTTCTGTTTCCTTCATTCTCGTACTTTTAGTAGGGTAGTGATGTAAAAGACCGTATACCCGTCTTCTGCGATCAGTTACCATTGTTGGCTTGAACCGGAATTTATAAAAAGCAGTATACTTTATTTCTGCTTCTTTATTAGTCAGTCATCTTAGTTTTCTGACCAAACTCAAATTACTTGTAGACTGGCTTTGCACGTGAATTGACCTGTTCTAGAGAGGAAAACATGAGTACGGACATGCATTTCTGGTAGGAAAATTCTGTGAATTTACTCAGACTCCAATTGTCCAACCCTCAAGCTCTTGCTGAATCAAGTATTTAGTTTGAACCAACATGTTGCTATGTTATGTTCTTTGAATCTCTGGAATGTAATCAATTATGATAAAACTTGCTTTAGTTGATATGTGAAAATATGGCTCTGTCAGTTTTGTTTTGCATAATCTACTTTTTATGGTGTGAAACATAGCTTTGGACTATATTTCAAACCCTGGTGCCACTGCCATTGTTCTCTATTTCTATATCGCGTCTCACAAAAGGAATAGTATTTTTTTTTTTTTTGGTCTTTCTTCAAAAAAATTTGAGTTTGGACAAAAAAAAAGTTTGCTTCTCCGATAATCCGCAAACTATGATGCGAAACTAACGCAGGAAAAAGTTGAATAAAAAATAATAAGATGCAGAAAAAAGTCAAATAAAAATGAATAATAAGCTGAGTGACTTTTTTTTTTTGAACTGCAAAATAGATGGGAGGAGACAACCAACGTTGCAACCCCGCTGGGCGTTACCATAGGGGCTCCTGACCCGCTAGTGGATTGTGCGGTTCAAGCTATAGCAACTGTCCGTAAGGATAGACCGTCAGCACGGCACCACCTACGTACAAGTGGGCATAAGTGTGTATCCCCACAGGCCACAATCTCTTACCACTAGCAAGACTCGAAACCGAGTTTTTCCCGGAAAAGTAAGGCACGTTGCCCACCAGGCTACCACCATGGGTGGTTGACTCATTTAAGGCCAACTAGGCCGAATTTGCTTCAAAGGAAAAGTAAGGCACGTTGCCCAGTAGGCTACCACCATGGGAAAAATGGTTGACTTATTAATTAAAAAGCGTGTTTGTTAGACTTTAAGCCCAACTAGGCCGAATTTGCTTCAAAGGAAAAGTGCCGGAGCCCAATACCCGGTAGGCCCATATTCGGAATACCCAGGAAAAATGGGCTCATTAACTTTATTAATTAAAAAGCGTGTTTTTAAACTTTATTCTCAAAGTACGTGAAAACGCTTTTGGCATGCTTCAAAGGAAAAGTGCCGGAGCCCAATACCCGGTAGGCCCATATTCGGAATACCCAGGAAAAATGGGCTCATTAACTGATTTGCAGTTTTTTTTATAACTTTATTAATTAAAAAGCGTGTTTTTAAACTTTATTCTCAAAGTATGTGAAAACGTTTTTGGCAAACACGTTTTATGGAAAACATGGTTCCGTTTCACGCTTTCACAGTGAATTAAGACGGATTAACCCATAAAAATAAGAGTTTATTACCATTAAGGTCACAAAACAAATATTTATTACCATTAAGGTCAATCACTCTTTTTTTTGGGTTCATATTTAGGGTGTATTTTCCTGTTATAGTGTTTTAGTGGTTTAGACACTTTCATAAGATACCATAGGATTTTGAGGCACTTTCATAGGGTACCCTAAATTTACACTTTACATTTAGAATTTAGATCATACATTTAGTATTTAGACTGTACATTTAGAATTTAGACCGTATATTTAGAATGTACATTTTAGAATTTAGATCATACATTTAGATTTTAGACTGTACATTTAGAATTCAGATCGTATATTTAGAATGTAAATTTTAGAATTTAGACCGTACATTTAGTATTTAGACTGTACATTTAGAATTTAGACCGTATATTTAGAATGTACATTTTAGAATTTAGACCGTACATTTAGAATGTAGACTGTACATTTAGAATTTAGAATTTAGCACTTTCATAGGGTACCCTAGGGTTTAGGTTTAAACATTTTTATAAGGTACCCAAGGATTTAAGCATTTTCATAGGATATCCTAGGGTTTAGGTTTAGAGTGCACTTTATTATTATAGGGTTTTAGTGATTTAGACATTTTCATAGGGTATCTAGGGTTTGGGTTTAGGTTTAGGCACTTACATAGAGTACTCTAGGATTTAGGCACTTTCACACGATTTGGGGGTTCAAAATTTAAAATGTAAAATTAAAAAAAAAGGGAGAGAGAGAGAGAGAGAGAGAGAGAGAGAGAGAGAGAGAGAGTGGAGTATGAGTGGAGTTTTTATGCATTTTTCGAAAACTGATAGAGCTTGGCGTGCACACCCAAAAAAACTGGACCTGGTTGTGTTTTACCCAAAAAATTAAGTTAATCCTAATTTGGCTTGAAAATGTGGTTCATAACTCGTAAGCACGCTTTATGTGTGTTATAAACCGGGGGAAAAAACAAAATATATATATATAGGCATAGCTTCTAGTCCAAACCTCCCGAGAATAAGGAAAAATCGATTTTTTTTGTGTTGCCAATTGTTTTTTGGAAAATCCGAGCCGTCCAATGTGTTCAAAAGGTGTTTTCAAGGGTCCACGCGAAAAATCTTCAAAAAAAAAAATACCTGGAAGGGCTTGATCCAAGCATTTTTTCGCAAAAACTGTATTTATATATTTTTGCGAAAATTGCTTGGATCAAGCCCTTCCCGGTATTTTTTTTTTGAAGATTTTCCGCGTGGACCCTTGAAATCACCTTCTAAACACATTGGTCGGCTCGGATCGTAAAAAAAAAAAATTGGATCATGGAGGTCCGGATCCGGGAGGTCCGGACTAGAAGCCCTCCTATATATATATCGGCAATTATCCAATCAAGGATCCCGGATGGGAGATTTTTTGGTGTTTTGATGCTTTTAAAAATTGTTTTTGGGAAATCCGAGCCGTCAATGTGTTCAAAAGGTGTTTTCAAAGGTCCATGCGAAAAATCTTCAAAAACAAATACCGGGAAGGGCTTGATCCATGCGTTTTTGCAAAAACTGTGTATTTACAATTTTGCGAAAAACTGCTCGGATCAAGCCCTTCCCGGTATTATTTTTTGAAGATTTCCCACGTGGACCCTTGAAAACACCTTTTGAACACATTGGACGGCTCGGATTTTCAAAAAAATATCGGGAAGGTGGAGTCCCGGATCCGGGATTCCCGGATTAGATCGGGACTCTATATAATATATATATAGGGAAAGGATCACATCCGGACTTTTAATCCAATTTTTTTTTTTGACGAACCAATCCGTCCAATGTGTTCAGAAGGTGTTTTTAAGGGTCCTCGCGGAAAATCTTCAAAAAAAATTACCGGGAAGGGCTTGATCCAAGCAGTTTTCGCAAAAAATATATATTTACATTTTTTGCGAAAACTGCTTGGATCAAGTCTTTCCCGATATTTGTTTACTAAACCAGATCTAGTTTTTATTGTATTCAGTTCACTAAACCAGATCTAGTTTTTATTGTAGACTTATTTCTCTTAAGCAGCTATTGGGCCTCCACTTAATTCAAAAATCACGGACAACATCACAGTTTTTGGTTATGTTCTATTCCTTTTATACTCATCTCTCATAGTTTGAGTACATGCATTTTCAATTTACTAAAATCTTCATTTTCACGTTTAACAGGTGGATAAAGACTTGAAAACACTGCATTTTGAAAATAAAAAATAAAAAATAAGTGAGTCAGGTGCCTAATTTAGGGACTATGAGAAAAAAAACAACCACAGAGAGAGCTACTATGACAAAAAAAACACTAAAATCTCAAAACTCTAAAATCTTAAAAAAAAAAAAAAAAAAGAAAAAGAAAAAAGGAACCATTTTCATAATAGAGCACATACAACCGTAAGAGAGCTATGACAGCTACTACAAATCTAGATTACTGGCAAAAACTCCAGCTTTAACAGCTACTGCAAGACTAAAGAAACGTGTGTAAACAGTAGTTCGATCGACCTCCGTTTGATTTGAAAAAGAAACAAGCGAGATGAGTTAGGGTTTTCGAAAGTTAGGGTTTTCGTATGATTTCGTACGGAGAACAGAAAGAGAGGGAGGGAGGAAGAGAAACTACCTTGGTTCGATCGATGGAGGGATATTCTTGCTTCGATCGCGATCGATTTGTTCCCTTGTTCGTGGTTCGTCGCCTGTGTCGCCTCTCTCTCTCTCTCTCTCTCTCTCTATCTGTATTTTGAAACCAGCGTGAAATGAGGATTTGGGTAACCCGTGAGTGTTGTTAATATGACCCGGTTCTATTTTTACCCGGATATGACCTGCGAGTTAGCCTTTTTTTCCCCAGCCGTTGGATCACATCCAACGGCCCCGATTGAACTCCCGGATTTTACTCATTTTCCAGGATCTTGGACCAGATCAGGAGTGTATATATATATATAATGGAAGCCGATGTACTAAGGACTCCCTTAGCCAAAATTTGGTGCGGACCAAGCCATTTTTCGACTTTTCGGATCAAATTTGACGATCCGAACCGCTCAATGTTTTTAAAATGCATTTTCCAAGGTCCATGCGTTTTTAACAAAAATTGATCGGATCAAGCCTTTCCGGGTATTTTTTTTTGAAGATTTTCCGCGTGGACCCTTAAAAATGCATTATTTTGACGATCCGAGCCGTCCAATGTGTTCAGAAGGTGTTTTCAAGGGTCCACGCGGGATTTACATTTTTTGCGAAAACTGCTTGGATCAAGCCCTTCCCGGTATTTTTTTTTGAAGATTTCCCGCGTGGACCCTTGAAAACACCTTCTGAACACATTGGACGGCTCGGATTTTCCAAAAATAATTTGCAACACAAAAAAAATCAATTTTTTCTTGTTTCTGGGAGGAGTGGACTAGAAATTTTCCCTATATATATAATATAGCCCACGGTTCACATCCACACCTCCCGGAAATAAGAAAAACATGACTTTTTTTGTGTTGCAAATTATTTTTGGAAAATCCGATCCGTCCAATGTGTTCAGAAGGTGTTTTCAAGGGTCCACGTGGGAAATTTTCAAAAAAAAAAATACCGGGAAGGGCTTGATCCAAGCAGTTTTCGCAAAAATACCGGATTAGAACAAATTCCTATATATATATATATATATATATATAATATAATCTTCTAATCCGGACCCCCGGATTGAAGGTTTTTTGATTTTTTTTTGTGTTTGCAAATTGTTTTAACAAAATCCGAGCCGTCCAATGTGTCCAGAAGGTGTTTTCCAAGGTCCATGCGGAAAATCTTCAAAAAAAAAATACCGGGAAGGGCTTGATCCATGCATTTTCGCAAAAATTGTATATTTACAATTTTTGCGTAAAAAAATGCATGGATCAAGCCCTTCCTTTTTTTTTGAAGATTTTCCGCGTGACCCTTGAAAACACCTTTTACATTGGACGGATCGGATCGATCAAAAAAAGCTCGGATCATGGAGTCCCGGAGTCCCGGATCCCGGAGGAGAAGTGGATACTATATATATATATAGAGTCCGGTTTTAGTCCGGGAGTCCCGGATCCGGGACTCCACTTCCCGATATTTTTTTGACGATCCGATCCGTCCAATGTGTTCAGAAGGTGTTTTCCAAGGTCCACGCGGAAAATCTTCAAAAAAAAATACCGGGAAGGGCTTGATCCAAGCAGTTTTCGCAAAAAATATATATATACAGTTTTTGCGAAAAACTGCTTGGATCAAGCCCTTCCCGGTATTTTTTTTTGAAGATTTCCCGCGTGGACCTTGGAAAACACCTTTTGAAGACATTGGACGGCTCGGATTTCCCAAAAACAATTTTTAAAAGCATCAAAACACCGAAAAACCCTTCAATCCGGGAAATCCGGGATCCTTGACAGGATCGCCGGTGTGTATATATATATATATATTAGAAGCGTGATTTCCAAACACGCTTTCAGACGACGTGGTTGACAACCCCGCTTTTCCCTTCCCAGAAGTTTCTCAGTGTTCGTCTTCACACACTGCGATTTTTTAACTTTATTTATTACACGGATTTTGCCGATTTGCAGGATTCCCTTGGGCTTGAGGCAATGAGGCTCAACAGTCAACAACCATCATCTCAGCTTCCACAAGAATCACAAACCCAGAACCAGTTCGGCGGCGAAATCCTCCGTCGAGAATCGCAACAAATGGAGCAGCAGCAGAATCAGGGAAACATCACGGTCAAACAACTCAAACCCAAAAGGAAAAGGCACGACAACACCAAGCGCAGGAAATTGGAGACCAACCCCCAAACCATCTTCGCCCTTATGCTCGCATCCCTTCTCGCATCATCTGCTTCCGCCACTATCACTAACCCTAACAACAACAAGAAGAAGAAGAAGAAGAGGAAGAAAAATTACTCGCACAAACCAAACTCTTATCATCATCAACTCCAACTCCAACTCCTAAACCAGCTCCATCTCTCTCTTTCTTCCAAAACCCATGATTCTCCTCCTCTCATTCTCAATTTAACCCTACCCGTTTCCATCCTCTCCTTGCTTCCACTCCTCCTCACTTCCAAGTACTAATATTTTCATTCCTTTTTAAGGACTTGATTTTATTAACTTATTGATTACGTAGTTTTTAGCTGAAATGAGAGCTAATATGTATTGTAATTTTTTTTTTTATGGCAGATGTGTTGAGGTTGTGCGTAAATGCACGAAGTTTGTGGGGGCGGCTTCGTTGTTTTCACTAGAAATGAATGAACAAATAGCTAATGACGAAGAAACCGTGAAAGGTCTTATCTTTGCATTGTCGAGATCCAATTGGAGGAAGACGTCGATTGCGGCTTGTAATGTTGTTTTGGATATGGCCACCACGTCGTTTGGGCGACAACGCCTCGTTGAATCTTCTTTCCTTGAGTATCTTATGTGAGCATTTTCCTCTTATCACCCTTTGGTTTGCTCTTCTTTTGCTGCTTTTTGTGCTTGGGATTTTATTTTTTAATTTTATGGTTTGATCGGAATGCTAATCCTGCATAAAAAAGGACGCTTGAAGTTTCTCTTCTTGAACAGTTGGTGTGAAGGACTAAATTCTTTGCAACATGTCCTTTATGCCTTTATAGTACTATTCAGAAGAATTGTTAGGAATTGGTTGGGCCAAAGAGCTGAATTCCCTGCAGGTTTTAGAATCCTTGAACCAGATGCTGGGAGGGCCCCATATCCCATTCGAACCCTTGGTGAGGCTATGGTGACAGGCTGTTCCTCTTCTGGGCAGTGATTATCTCGCAAAAGCTCCCGGTGGTTACGACCTTAATCGGGACAGATAGCCACAGATGAGCATTCCATAGTGACTAGGAACCCCGTTTGGTCATGCCAATGGGGGGAAGCTAAAATGAACACCCCATCGCATGCTTCTATTGAGCAAAAAGGTGAAAGTATTAAGAAGAATTGTTTTTTGTTCGTATCCATGTTATTCCCATGCCCATGCCCCAAGCCCACAAACAATGCCAGAAAAATCGATATGGAAGTACTTTGGTTGAGTGATAAAAAAAAAAGTACTTTGGTTTGAAGGTCAATGACCAATGACAAGAAAAATAAGAAAAATAACATCTCAAGAAGAGGTCAATGATTGCGTAGAAAATCCAGCAACTGGAACCACAATGATGCATGTATGTTCTCGAGTTGTGTTCACTGACTTTAAGCTGCAGAGTGATGTTTTTTTTTTACCTTCCCCCCCATCCGCTGTTGGCATTGTAAAACTTCTCCAAATAAATGTCATTATGTATTGCACCTGTTATAAGGGATGATGGCTACTTAAGCTGGATGATTCCTCTCTAAGGCAGTTGGGTTGGGTAGAAACTTAGAATCTATATCATATTGTTGTTTCTGTTTATGCTTGTAATCAGCCAGTTGGGAGTTGGTTAGACAATGCCAGAATGGGTGTATGGACAGTTGAATTTTATGTTGTAGTCATTGAGTTATCGATCTAATGACAATTCAGTTCATAATATTTTCCTCTCAGAGATGTTCTATCTCTGCGAATCCATTCACCTGTTGCAATTGTATAAGGGAGATGCCATTCTGGATTTTCAGCTGTTGCCATTACCTAGGCATTGTTACTTTGGGGAAATTTGATCAAACCGGTGTCCTAAATTTCGAGGGTAGATTTTGCAAAAACGGTGCTGCCATTCTTCCTCCTTGCCTTTTGTTTTTGATTTTCTTCTTTTCTTTACCACTGGAGCTTCTTCCTAATTTTGTTGACCTAATTGCCAGTCTGCGAGATAACCTTCTTTGTGATGTTATGATCAACTTTTCCTCTACACTCTCTAGATGCATTTATTGACTACTTCTTATTGTTAATCTCTCTCATATGCTCGAATAATTCTGACTTAACATCTACTAGTTTTCGCTTCCTTCAGGTCTCTAGACATTCAAAGGCATCGGCTTTTCTATATAATGACGAAGAAGGAAGTGAGGGCAGACTTAGAATAGGGTTTGAGGAAGATGAGCTTCCAGTATTGCTTCTTGATGCAGCAATTACTCTCATCAACACCTGCTCAACTGAAAAACTGGAGAAGATCCCAAAGAAGCTCTCAGAAAGTTTGTTGGCTGACTTGAAAAAGTTATGGGCTGAAGTTCGTTCACAAATGTTAACTGGCACCACCACTATCCTGAAACGCAGCCAAGATAGACGTTTCTGTGTCTGCAATTTTAGTACAAAAAATCTGGCAGAAAGCATTTTCAGACTCTCCATTGGTGTGGATCAGCTTACCACACCTTCCAATATGGACGCTGTTAGGAGATGCATTTTCAGCAGGGATGGCTCCGGTTTTGAAAATTTCATACTGAAGGACTGGGAGGTGTCACCTGTTCTTATAGGAAAGTTCTCAACGGCTTTAAATGAGTGCACTGATATTTTTAGTTCTTTTAGGCAGTCTCTGGATTTCAACGTGGCAGTTCCTTCTTTTCTTTTGACGATTCTTGAAAGTCTTGTTTCTTGTCCACCCATTGCTTCAGATGAGCTAGACATCCTTTGTTTCCTCAAGGAGTTGAAAAGTCATTTGGGTTGCCCTATGATATACAAACAGGACATAAGAGTCTTGAAAACACAGAATTTAAAAAGAGAGGTGCACTTTTTTCAGAACCCACAGTTTCTCCTTATGGATGATATTTTGAGATGCAAAGAAGCATATGAAGAAGGTTACACAACCGCGCTTCGTGGCATGGAGTTCCGCTTTGAGAGTATTGCTGATTTAGCGGAGGAGTTGGCATACCTGTTTGGTCAACCATCAGCAGGAGTGAATATGTATGTGACGCCACCTAATTCACAAGGTCTGGCTTGTCACAGTGATGACCACTGTGTTTTTGTATGCCAACTTGTTGGAGTTAAGAAATGGACTGTTTTTCATCCAAAGAGTCTCCAGTTACCCCGGTTGTACGAAACTGTTGATAACGCACATGAGGCTGATAGGTTGGAACTAGATGGATCCGAACATTTTTTGCTGAGAGAAGGGGACGTTTTGTATATTCCTAGAGGTTTTCCTCATGAGGCGTGTACTGTTGTGGATAATGACAGTCCTAATGAGACTGCTGAGTTGTCCTTACATCTGACGCTTGCTATTGAGGTGGAACCTCCATTTGAGTAAGAACCCGTGCTTTTCTTTTTCTCTCAATTTTGTTTACAATGAATTGATGGATTTTACTAATATAAATTTTGCGTTATAGATCCCAAATGCCCCAACTGGTGCTCACCGTATTGTATACATGTATATGTATGCTACCTTTGAGAATTTGACTAACAAGCCCTGTAGGGCCATAAATGGATCGGAAGCAGTTACTATAACTTTTTAACTATCATCTTATCCGTGAGATCAAATCTTTTCAACGTGTGCGATGGTCCATTGACTGCATTCTAATGTGTAGCATTGTGCAAAACTGAATTGGCAAGAAAATATGGACCTGGAGACGCAACATTTTTCCAAAAACAACCTTGATTCCCCTCTCTATGTTTTAAACCTCTTATAGATATGTTTCTTTTTTTCTTGTTTCCTGGGATTTGTTCCTTGGTTCCCTTCTTTTCGTGTAGTTACATTATTGGGTCAAAAAAGCATATCCTCATGAGCTTGTCCTGGAGTCCCAATATTTCTGATCATTGATGTGCTATTTCTTCCTTCTAATGATTTTTGGATCCGTTGTCCGTGCTACATGGGAATATTGTTAAGGGCATTCATTGACTAGAACGTGCTAATTGATTGAAAAGCATTTGTTCTGCAAACTGACACTGAGCATGGCACATGTGGACGGGCCCATGTTTGTGGCTACATCATATGATTTGGACATTCTTGGTAATAAGATAAGAACATAGAGTTATGGACCCAATGTCCCAGAAAAATCTGGCCACTGATGCCTGTAGAAACTTATTTCAAAGGTATTGTATGTAATCATTTTGCGGTGCAGAGGTCAATTTAGTGAATTGCTTGAGCCGATTGGAATTACTGTTAACTGGGTCATGGGGAAATGCCAACCTACACGTTTATTGAAGTGAATCGAAGAACATATGGCTTTTCATTGTTATCTGTGGAAACTGTCCTGCAGAATCAAGTTAGCATTTGGTCATACTTACAAAGTTATCCTATAATTGTGTTGATCTTAATCTCGAAGTTGGTCCAGATTAAAATTGAATGTTTGGAACTGTTTTGTTGGCTGCAACTGCAAGTCTATGCTATAGAAATGCCGTAATGGCAATCAATTGTTATAGAGAAGCAGATTTCTGTCACAGAATTTCTGGTTAACTAGAAGAAAATTACACTCAAGTGATATGAGTTGGTATACATGTGCTTATCCGGACCCTTTATTTGATACACAGGTGGGAGGGATTCGCTCATGTCGCACTTCATAATTGGTATCACAATCTGAAGCAATCTTATTCTACGTCTTGTGTTTCATTGTGTGGGAGTCTGAATGCTATTTCTGTGAACCTAATGCATGTTGCAATCATGCTAATTGGTGATTCTGATCCTACCTTCCGCAAAGCTTGCTTGGTTGGTGCAATCTCGTTATTGTCCGATAGCAAAGATTGGCTTGATCTGAATCAGAGAGCAATTTTCAGCCATTTGGTTGAAACCATTGATGCTAGATCAAGTTTCTCAGATGCACTTCGGAAAGTGACACAGTCTCTCCAAGAAAACGAAGATCCATTACAGCAAATAAGATGGTTAATGCATCTTGGCAATGAAGACAAAGTTATTGAGGTACAAAAGTGGAATATTCCTTCAGTTGAAGAATTTGAACGCCTTATTCTATTTTCCCATGAGCATGAAGATGAGACAGAAGCTGCATACCTGGAAGTCAAGTCCAAGTTCTGCAGTCAAGCCGTTTTTGAGGATGTGGAAAAGTGCTACAAGATATTACTTGAGAAGTACAAAAGGTTCGGAAACAATATACGAGTGGGATGCTTTCGTTGCATTGCAATTGACAAATCGCTGTGGCAATTATCCTCTACTGCATCGATACGTATTCTCAGGTATTTTTGACCTCTCAGGTACATTTTTGCATGACGTATAATCCTAAGTTACCAAAGTAGAATCATTTACATTATCATGATCATTGTTGCTCTAGTAGGACAGTGAATAGGTAGATGAACACAGATTGAAAAGAAAACCAAATGCGGAAATCCAACCAGGAGTCGAATTTATCTATATATGATTTAGCAATACTACATTGTTATATTCATTTGCTGTAGGCGCTTCTATGGTGTGGGATGCTTCGGCGTTGGAGCCGGATGAGTCATCACTCCATGATAATCAATGTGGTAAAACAGCTCCTCTAAGCCCTCTTCACTTGTTGAAAACTCGGTCATAGTTGATCCACCAGGCTTAATCCTCATCTTTCTGACCTGCACTTATCAGGCAATTAAGTTAGGTTTAGCCATGTTTATCGGTAAGGAAATGGCATTTAGAACCCTTTTTGCAAGGATTAGGTATGAAAGATTTCAGTGCTCGGTTTCATTTTGTACCTGGATTTTGTGGTATTCGCTGTGTTGGTTGGAGACTGACACCATTGGTTCTCTCACGAGTCGCCTTCCTCTCATTAAAGAAGAAGATCCAACGCATTCAGACACACAAAACAAAGCAGTTGCAATGAGGCACAGAAATATGACACGCATGGATTTCATCATTTTTTTTTGCCTTGAATAGAAGAGCTTTCTTGTCTTCACTTTTTTCCCGTGTATGTGTGAGATCATGGGTAGTTTACAGTATATATATCAGCCTCAAGAGTGTGTGTGTGTGTGTGTGTGTGTGAGAGAGAGAGAGAGAGAGAGAGAGAGAGAGAGAGAGAGAGAGAGAGAGAGAGAGAGAGAGAGAGAATAATTGAAATATTGAATGATGAGGGCTTGTGGGGGAGACATGTTTTAGGCCATACCTGTGGTTGTCAGTTGTCTATGATTTGTGATGGTTATTTGTAGGAGAGGACACTGAGGCCAATCCAAATGCCGTGAAGATTCTATTTCTGCAGCTCTCCTCAATTCTTCAGATTTCTCTCTCTCAAACAAACAAACACTGACTTGAAATGCTTTGGTTTTGTTTGGGCATATGAAAGGCAATGAAATGAGGTGAATTTGTTGGTTCCATATGAGAACAGAAACATTCGCAGGCTTGTGCAGTTACTAATTCCTCGTCCTCACCAATGAAGCCTAGACTTTGGTCACATCATTTTTGTCTGCATTCGGCATGCTGCCCCGCCCTCTCCCTCTCTCTCTGTCGCTCGCACAGAATGGGGTAATTTTTCCATTTCACATGGATAAGAAGACGTTTCTCCGTTTTTTGGGAAAACTCAATGGCCCTGGCGGTTGTTGCGCGGGCGTGACAGGACTTGTCGACGTCCAACGTGTAACAAGGCGTGAGCGCCTCAACTCTGACTTCTAATTGTAGCGATTGTGTTCGGCCCCAAGGGCGAGGCCGAATGATGGTTCGTGGTTTGCCTCAGTGCGAGGACTTAAAATTTCCCAACCGTGTGAGAAAAGAGAAGAATCAAACTAAATCAACTTCATTAAATCGGATTAGCGAAGTTGAATGGCGTACAAGGAAATGAAAAATGAAAAGGAAATTTAAAGGTACATTTTCTGGAAATGTAAAGATAAATTGGAGAGAAGCGTTGGGCTTTGTGGTGTTGGAACTTAAATAAACATGCTAATAAGATAAATTTGGCCGGAGCCGAAAGAAAGATAATTTGATAAAGGAAGCGCTGGGCTTGATGTTGTGTGAACCCATTTTTTGTCTTCGAAACTTGATTTTATAGGCAAAGAGTGCACTGAAAATGGATTTCCCGCTTATCTTTATTGTTGCCAAGTGTCCCATGAACGGCACTTCACTAGTGTAATGGGTTGTTACCAGCAGTTTCGGAAGAAAATTTACTTGCCAATTGAAGAATTGATAAAATGGCCTATGAATATTAGGTCATCCGTTGTTATAAAACACAAAAGTGTAAAAAGTGAGACCCAATTATGTGAGTTAAGTTGTTAGGTAGTTTATGTATTTTTGTTATAATAGGTGTAACTAATATTGTTGTGTAAATGGGTCCCACAATTTTTTAGTTTATTTTGGGATCCCACTTTATTCCTTCCTCTCCCTCTCTCTCATACTTTTTACCTTTCTTTTTTGTGAAATGATACATCTACAACAAGTCTCCAACACACTCACATGATGTGTGGAACCAACACACACTTCACACTCTAGTGTGTGTGGGCTCTACACACCATGTGAGTGTGTTGGAGACTTGTTAGAGCTGCTTGTTGTACATGTATCATTTTTGTTCTTTTTTCCCTCCTGTCAGACCCACCCCCACTCCCAACGCCTCTCTCTCGCTCTCTCTCCTCACTCGGATGTGTGCCTCCGAATTTTTTTTTCACTTTTTCACCATGGGTCCCACTTGGGGTGTTACTCCTGTTGGAGTCACAGTTCACTTCTGCCCTAACAATTTCTAACCTTTGCCACACTTTGACAACCTCCTAACTACACTACTATGGGTCAAAAAAGAGAAAATGTTAACTAACTGTGGTAATGACTGACTAATATGGTCATTTAACTCCACAACTACAAATGGCTTTATCTAAAATCCCACAAATAATGGGCTTCAACTGCTTCTCCTTGAAACGTGGGCCATTTAGTTGAGTCTTTTTTAAATGGCCGAATAAATATAAAACATGAGCCTAATCTTATAAAAAACTAATCGGGCTTTGTAAAAAGAAATAAAATTAATGTAGCCCATTAATTTTACAAGTGAATTTGGCCCTTTAGGAAAAAATGTCAAATTTGGGTGTAAACAGAAGAAAAAGGGAGTGCCAAATTTTATTTTATTTTTTCCTTGAATTATTCGGCATAGGTAGGATATATGAAATTGTAAGGATAAATTCATTAATCTCTAAACTGTTTCCATTTGAGTGATCTAATTTGATTGTTTAGGTAATTTACCCAATTGAACGAAACAGAAACTAAAAGGTGCAAAATGAAGATTTTATAAAGTTGAAACGATATTGCACTGTAAGATAAACTATAATCGGGTTGGGCTTCTCCATAAGCTGCCTCGAGAAATGGGTCACCGTGGCCCAAATTGGAGGACTTATTTTCCGGCCCAATAAACACTTGTGCCCTATGAGGCAACTGACTGCCCTGTGTGGGCTGAAACAAAGAGATTGGATTGTCTTATTTACACCTAAAATTTGGGTCAACTTTCACCTAATAAGCCACTTAGAGCATCCCCATTTGATACTTTTAGAAACTTCAGTTTCCGTTTGTTTGACGGTAAAATATTTTACCTTTCCGGTAAACTATCTTATATCTATTTTCAAGTGTTTGGTTGTGCAAACGAGAGGTAAGTTGTTTTTTAATGTAAAATCTTTTCGGGTAACGGGCTGAAAAGAACTTACAGTTCAAACTACCGGAATTCCTTTTCACAGCTCCTCCCTTCACAGTTCCCACAGCCCAATTGACAATTTCCCTAAGCTCTTAAATTCTTGTAATGAAAAGAAAATAGTAGCACAAAGTTATTAGAAAATACTCAAATAAACAGAAAGGTAGTACAATAACAGGTTTCCAACATTTCTAAATGTTGTAACCTCTCACTAACTCCAGCAATGTGTTTAAATTTTGAGTTGATCTCCCTTTTGGTCCAACAGCCTTCAAAGCAAGCTCTTTGTACTTTCCAATTTGTTCCCTCAATTCCTTCCCCTTTTCTTGGGACAAAACCAGTTCAAGGGCAGACATTGTGCAACTTTTTGTGAAGACTCCACCGTCCACTCTCACACCAATCTTCCACACAGTTTCCACCATCCACATGTCCACCTGCTGATCCCCGAAGAACGGCCTACCGATGATCGGCACACCAGCCACAATGCTCTCCAGTACTGAATTCCAACCGCAGTGGTTTATGAAAACCCCAATTGAGCTATGTGCTAAAACTTGCACTTGAGGAGCCCATACCACGATTTTTCCTAGCTCACTTGTTCTCTTCAGGAATCCTTCTGGTAAATGCTTTTTGAAATTGTCTCTGAGAGACCAGAGGAACGGAGTGTCGCTAGCTTCTAGTGCTTCAGCTAATGCCGCTATCTGTGCAAAATACAACGAAAAGTTACTTATTTGTAAGATTATTTGTTATCAACATACTTACATAGTACACAGTATATGATAAATTGTAGTCAACTACCTCAACCGGTGGCGGTGTAGCCACTGATCCAAAGCCGATATACGCTACTGAACGAGTTTTGTGCTGGTCCAGCCACGGGATACAGCCGTATTTGTCCAAGTTGGACGACGGTGGTGGTGGCGGTGATATTGAGTTGAACGGACCACAATTGAGGAGCTTCTTAAATTTCGACTCGAGAACTTTGTTGTGTTCAGGCTCTAATTCTTCGAAGGAGTTTATGGCAACTGCGGTTGCTTTGTGCAGAACTTGGCCCATATTGTACAGCATCATTGAGAAGGGTGATTCTAAGTTTCCATACACGACTCCGCTGGGCAAGTCCCCGAGTCGTACCTCCGAAAATCCCGGGACGAATTTCACGATTTCGTTTTCGCGTCCCGCAATGTCTGTTTGTATCAACAATTAAGTAGTGAATCAAAGATTTAAATATTTAATAACGGATCAATTCTCTGAATCGTTCCAATTTTATCAGATATCCCCGAAGGCTGAAGTGATAACGTATCACTTCTCATTAAGATTATCCCTTTTTTTTTTTTACAAACTCTGCACAGAAAACAGAGTTTCCACTCTGTTTTGGACATTTAATTTGTGGAGAGAAACTGAAACCTAAATGAAGGTAAAAAAAAAACATTGATGAATTTAAAGAGACAAAAAGATTCTAATTTAAATTCGTCAACCTAAACCTTCCAATATCGTTAAACTAAGATGATGTGTAAAATAGCATGAGTATCGTCCGTTTCTCATTGCAGATATGTCTGTTTCCGATTCACGCCCGAAACTCGACCCTTACAGGTGATATAGGCACTTTGAATGTGTTTTTTTATTTCGAAAGTAATTTTTAGAATTTCCCAATTCGCTACAATTGGATTCTTGCTATTTATCATTGATACTTCCGATACCGTTACATCACAAGTGTCGTTCGAGAAAAGATAGAGACACTAACACTTGTATCAACAAAATACAAACTCTCATGTGAGAGTTCGTGCAATTGTTAGTACAAATGTTGATGCCTATAGCAAATACCGTATTTCAAACCTTGCCCAAATAACTTACCATGCATGCCCACAGTTTCCCTAATGAGATCAGTATAACAATGAGCCGACAGAGAGCATGCCCCTGACGTCCAAAGCGTGATCCATGGCACCCCCATCTCCTCCGCCAACTCTTCCGTAAACCACAAAAACGCATCCGCCACCACACAGTCAATCCTCCGCCCGATCTCCGCCTCTGCTGCCTTCATCCCCGCCTTAAAGCTCTCCTTCCCCGCCGCAAGAAACAAGTTGATGTCCTCATGGTGCTTCCCTGAGAACACGTACCCCTCCGGCACCCCGTCCGACACGACGTAGGGCTTTATGTTGCTGTCGGGGTTTTCGGATGGGAACAGGGTTTGGATGGATTGAGGAATGTTGAAGAAGGAGAAAGTGACGTCGGGGGCGGCGGAGGCGAAGCGGCGGATGATGCTGAGGACTGGGGCGGCGTGTGAGGAGAATGGGAATGGGAAAACGGCGACGTGTCGGTGTTTTGAGAAGTTGGACATGGTTGTTTTGAATTTAATGTTTTTGGTGGTGGGATTTTGGTTTGGTTTATACTGATTGAATGAGAAGAGACTATAAGTAGGCAAATTGGACAAAGAAAAAGTCGTTAGAAAAAATGGTGGTAGGCTCGTGGGTAAGTGAACTGGTTGTTGGACTTGGGAGTATAAGGTTGAAGAGAGTGGCGGGCGTTGGCACGAGGGCACAATTAACCTTCAAATAGACATGGTGCATAGTGGTGTTGAGACATTGTCGTAGTGGTAACGAATAACATGCATTTTGCATTTCAGAATTTGGCTAGTAACAGTCTCTCGAGTATAGGGCCACTTCTTGGGTGGCCTTTTGGTACGTAATTACACTGAAATCGCCACTTAGGGAGTGTTTCGCTAAGGGTGTTTTCAGAATAATTTGGCTGGTAATAGTCTGTCCAGTATAAGGGCATTTTGCATTCCAAACTATTTTTTGTTAGTGGAACACTCCCTTAATCCACATTATTCAAAATCCTTAACTGCAAGCTTCTCATTTCAATACGGGTATCATATTAAAATCATCAAAAAACATACATGTCGACATGTATATCTATATTACAATGGAGAGCGGTTTTTGTCCTAGTCATATTTTTTGTCTCAGTCATCATATTACATTTTATCCCTTTCTTTGCCAACTCACTCCCACTCTCTCTCTCTCTACCCTTTTCCTCCACCAGCCCTCCAAACCCAAAATTTCAAACCACATTCTCTCTCCCCTTTTCGAAATTCAAACCACATTCTCCCTCACCATGTCCTCTCCTTCCCCCTCTCTGAAATTCGAAGCACCAAAAAGAATAGGCACGGGCACGTGTAAGGGTCATCATCGGGCCGGCCCAGCCCACGAACTTCCTGCACAAGCTTGCCCGCGGGCCGGTCTTAGCGGGCTTTTTCTTTTTAGCGGGCCGGGCTATCTCTCAATAGATGAAGCCCAAGCCCAGCCCACGGGCTTATCCTAGTCGGGCTAGCGGGCGGACTAGTCTTCGGGCGGGCCGGGCCGGGCTAATTAGGTGGGCGGACTCTCTCTCAAAATGTTTATTGCCTTAAGCTCTCGGTTTGAAGAAGTGGAGGTTTCAGTGAAAATGGAGAGGGAAGAGACGTGGAAAAAAATGGTTGAGGGTTTCCGAGACACGGTTTGAAGAAGGTAATGACCCTCCACACAAAAATTCTTCGTAAATGTCGGGAAAAAAAATTCATTGTAAGAGTACTTTTTGATTAAACGGAACTCATGTTGTTGCAAACCCATGCTTTCCTGTCGAAGAAGTGGAGTTTCAGTGGAATTAATAGGATTTGGTGCAGCCACCCACCATGCTTTTGTGTTTTTTTTTTTCATGCTTTTTCAGTTTTTTAAATCTTGGAATCAGAAAGTGGGCTTGGGAGTTCCCCATAGTAAAGTGGGCTTGGAATCATTCCAAAAAACCTGAGCTATTTTATTACATATATGTATATTTGTTACTAACCCATGCTACGCGTGTATAGTGTACCGGGCTACGGGCGGGCTAATATCTCAGGCTTCCGGGCCGGGCTAGTGGGCGGGCCAACGGGCGGGCGGGCGGGTTGGAGCTAAAATTTTCAGGCCCAAGCCCGGCCCATGGGAAGGTCGGGCTGGGCTAGCCCGCCCATTTGACGGGCTCGGGCTCGGGTAAAGCCCGACGGGCTTGACGGGCTTCGGGCGGGCCGCGGGCCAACGGGCGGAATGATGAGGCTTAGGCACGTGCGTCGATTGCTCAAGTCGTGCCTTCAGGCACGGGCATGCACTAGTACTTGTACATGGGCGGACACACATAGAAGCAAGAGAGGACAACTGAGCCCACTGAATTAAAATTTTCTGTAGACATGTACATATATTTTTGGACATTTTGGTAATTTTACCCCAAGACCCTATACTCTATTCTCCAGATCTTGTCCCAAGTAACAAGAAGTATTTACAAACTTGCCCAAATAGTTCACCGAATTTCCCCCGATTGTTTCCTTTCTTTGCGGTCCTACCGTTTTTCTAACACACTCTACCTCACATGCGAAAAAGCTGAGCACAGCCACACAACATATAATTTTTTTTTTGTCCTCCCACTATTTTTTAATTCCCCTCTTCTTCTCTCACTCTCTGTCTTTGTGTGCCCAAAGTAACATGACATATCAATTTTTGCTTGTATATATTGAATAGATCTCTTTTGGTTTAGTATTCTAATATACTCCCTCCATCCCATTTTGGTAGTTCCATACGAAAAAACATGCAATTTTTCAGATAAAAAAAAAGTACTTCCGTTCGTAATTTTTTTTTACTTTTTCTCATCAAATCAAAGAACTAATCGAGATTATTAATTTGGTATGAAGAAAAAATCATGTGCGACAATACTTTAGTTTTTTATTTGAAAATTGCACTTACTTTTGTAGGAGACCATCAAAATGGGATGAAGGGAGTATATAAGATTCTTGACCCCGCTGATGATAAATTTTGCGTCCGCCCCTATACTTGTACCTTTGTTTCTCCCAACCTCTGTCTTTTGTTCGTGATAGAACATGGGCCATCAATGGCGATTGGTCCTCTTCTTTTTTTGGCTTTTCCAAAACAAAGGGCCAATTTTAAAAAGTTAACAAAGAAAAGTGTGTACTTCTTTCATTTTTTGGGTATAATTTATGTATTGTTCATAAAAAGTTGGATTTCCAAAATATGACCAACAATTTGGGACAAATGGAGTAATTTTTTTGGATTGAATTTACGGCCGAATGGAAATGTCAAACTGATGGAGGACCTAGGGCTGCAAATGAGCTGAGCTTTAGAATGTTCAGGTTCGCTTGTTTCGTTTTTAAACGAGCTCGAGCAGAGCTCGAGCTAAATGCAAATTTGACAAGCTGAGCTCATCTAGGTTTGAGTCGAACTCGAGCATGTTATGAGCCTTAACGTGGCAAAAATATAAGATATTTCAATAAAATTTTTATTTTGTACATAAATAAGTATATACATATATAAAATTATAAAATCACATTAAAATTTAAGTTTGTAGTATATTTAAAAGTTTATACATGGACAAATTATAAAATTTTCATGATGTACATGTAAAAGTTTAAACATATTCAAGCTTATTTGTGATATTCTTATGAGATATACATATATATTTTCTTTTAGTTTTCCAGAAACATTTTTCTACGTTTGTCAGGCTCCATTTGTATAATTTTTCTTAATTACTATTAGTTGTAACCTTTTTTTTTTTTATTGATTGAGCTACAAAATATTTTCTAAAAATCCACAAGCATTGAGTAAAGACCATTTTTTAAATTAGGCGAGCAGGGTGCCTTAAAAACTTTTCTTGTTCGTAACCTGGCTCCCGGACCCAATATTTCCAATAACACGTTAAGCTTTTAGTTGAATCGGTCAATTTCACAGCTTACCTGGTAATAATCTTGTTTCACGAGCTTGATTCAGTTCTAGAAGTAATAAGCAGGACCGTACTAAAGCTTAAGCATATTTTTTGTTGGTTAAATTTTTTTATTAGGGCCACTTTGTATAGCACCTAAGGTCTTTTGACATCTTGTCCCATAATTAGCATGCAAGAAAAACTTTTCCAGGCTCTCATGCTGATGTTGGAAGTATTCAATGGTTCCCTTCTTAAGAACTAAGCAGAGGAGGTAATTGATAGTAGTACCATTTAATAGCACAAGTTTGAAAATGTTTTTCACTTGGTATATTCGTAGGGAAAATGCTAACCTCGGTCAAAAGGGTAGAGGATTATATGTAGAAAGTGCATAGATGTCCGAGAAAAGTGTATTAATATCCGTGAAATTATATTGATATATGTGAAATGCGCATTGATGTCTGAACTAGTTTGTCATTTATACATATTATGCTCCACCTAATGGGTTCAGGTTAGCAAGACCCTATTCGAATAGGACTCTGGGTCGTTTAAAATGATGGAATCAAGTGTAAATATTAATTTTCAGTTCAAAAAAAAAGTTTAAATGTTAATTTTCACAAGCAATTCTTAAGATGTTTTGACGAGAGTTGTTTGCTTTCAATGGACATCCTCCATAAGCACTCCCTCTGTCAATCTGTCCCAATTTCTGTGTGAACAAGTTGAGGAATACAACTTTTAAGGGAACACAATCTCTGCAATGCACTTAGGAATCTTCAACTTTTCAAAACTACCCTTCAGCTCAATTGGTCCGAACTTTGTGATCGTATAAGTAGTAAGTTAGGGGGGTATGATGAATAGGAACCACGTTATTATGCATGAAAGACCAACTCTGTAGAGCAACTAAGTTTTGCTGCTCATTTGTCCAACAAATTCTGCACAGTTCTTATGGCTTAATTAGCTAATGCACAGACTTTGCACAAGAGAAATATGCATTCCCGTGTGCTTCATACCTTTTTTCTATAAAATTAATAGTGTTAAGACAAGGTGCATAGAGGTGTTGGGACATTATCGGAGTGGTAACGAATAACGATGCATTTTGCATTCCAAAATTTGGCTGGTAACAATCTGCCGAGTATAGGGCCCACTTCTGGGCCAGCCTTTTAGTACGTAATTACAATAAAGTCGCCACTTAATTCCGGCTCAACCCAAGATTTCACCAGCCCTTGTATTTCTACAAGGGGGGAAGCAAAATTACATCGGAAGTGAGAAGGAAATCTTATGCAATTCTGGAAATCTATCGATATTCATTTCCTAATTGACTGCATTCTCCCAAGCATTTGGTTTACTCTACCACCCACATTATTCAAAATCATTAACTGCAAATATACCAAAACCGTGCGATTGATAATATATCAAAATTAAAAAGATGCATTGAGTAGAATGATACAAATTTTATATACAATCATCAAGAGAGGATCTATGATTTGCACTTCACATGGGGCTGATTAGGGGAAAAAATAGCGACCTTATGATGACCATGTTTAGAGTACTATGTGATGTGTCACCAATGGTAATTATACCAATACATTGGCGACATTTTACATGGCCACCAAATGCGATCACCGGAGTATTAATGGAAAAGAAAATTCCGATATGATATCTAATAACAGACTTTGGTTCTTCTAGTAGTTTTATTAGAATGTTTTGGATAAATTGAAGAACTAAATAAGAAAAATTGGTTAATGCTTAATACTATGTATCCGCGACAAGTTGGCTCATAATTCAACAATAAGAACCATTAAAGAATTTAGTACACTAAGAGCAGAATTGGCCCAAAAATATTTGTCATCATGGATAAAAAAATTAATTATTTCCCTTAGTATGGCATAAATAAATAAATAAAATACAATTATCTGTTTTATCGACAAGCTAAGAAAAAGGGAAGAGAGAAACACAGTTTTAGTCTGGTACTACGTAGTTTGGTGAAGTAATCTTCTTGTTTTTAAGAACAGTAAATTTTGTACAATCCTTACCCGGGGACCCTGTAGCGCACTAATGCACTGCACATCCAAAAATGTTTTTAATGGTCCAGATTCGCAAACGTTTTCTTAGGTCAAAGTACTTTATTACTGGTAATAAAGTTTCAGCGAATCCGGACCGTTGATTTTTAAGATAAACGACTGTGATATGTGTTGCATGATGCAGGACATTAAGTGCGCTGCACCGTCCCTCCTTCCCTATCATTCTCTCTTTTTTTTGTCACATAAGAACAAAAGATGGTAACAAGTAGGTGTGGGATATTTTTGTGGTATTTAAGAAAAATATCCAACTCGAGAATAAATTTATCCAACGTTTATTACAAACCAAGCCTTTTCCCTCTTTATACTGGGTACATTTGTGGTGAGTTTAGATGTGCATGGGCCTAACGGAGAGTCTTGCACGACCAGGAAAATGGGTTAAGGCCCAAGATGATTAAATGAGAATATCCATAATGGTTAACCTAACTTGGTGCGCGTGTAGATTCTAAAACAACTCCGAACATAACTACGTGTTCGGAGCGGTTCCGGAATTGTGATCTAAAATTGCATGGGCTTAGGGGCAGTGGCGGACGCAGGATCGCCATTTTTGTCTAATTTGCGGGGGTTACTCTTCAGTAATTTTATAAAAAAATCTAAAAGTGTATTAAAAATATGTCGAAAATTGGGGGGAGTGCAGGGGCCGAACACCCCCTAGCACCCCCCTGTCCGCCCCTGCTTAGGGGTTCGTGCAGAAAATGCACTACACGGTGCAGTGCGCATCATCCGGCCGTCCATTTCGATAATGAACGGCTCGGATTTAATCCAAACAACCGACGATCAGATTCAATTCATTGCTCAGAGTAAATCCGAGCCGTACATTGTCGAAATGAACGGCTGAATGGTGCGGTACACTTCATGCAGTAGTGCAGTGCACCATCCCCCGAGTCCTAAAATTGTGTTTCTAGCACATTTCATGAGAAGAAAAAGAACTATTGCCATCTAATAAAGCCTAGCGGAGTTCTATGATATATGGAAGGTCCATAACCTTTCCTTTACAAAGGGCATATATCTAGAAAACAAACCATAAATAGGAATATTCAACCTTGTGAAAGAAAAGGATTTTTTCCATCAGCAACAACTGAAATCTGGTCTCACAAAGTATTATGATCAGGGGGGAATTTTCACCCTTTTGGGACTAATCACTGTTATGGAATAAAGTGTTGGGTGCATGCTTGGCCCTTTTTCTAAGGTTTTTTAATGTATTTAATATTCAATTTGAAAGTCTGGGAAATGTGTTTAAGATTCGATCCTCATTATCAAATCCTTGGTCAACATTCATGAATCGCTTATATATGCCACGTGAGTAAATAAGGGTTTTGTTTTTTTATCAGAAGTAATTAAATATGGTTGAAATATACCAACCTATGTTTGTGAAAATATTTAGGAACCACAAATTTATCATATTTCATTTGTAGTCACTGCATGCGAATAGTCCACATAAATGAAAGGGAGCCGATAATGCCACAAAGGCTTTTTTTAACTGTCAATGAGCGCATTTGGTAGTCATGGTAGGACAAAGGAATCAATTTGTCAATGGCACATTTATTAGTCGTGGTCGTGGCAGTAAAAAAAACGTCTTCGTGGCATTATCGGCTCCCTTGCCAAAAATAGAAAACAGAAACAAAAAAAACTGAGTGAGCAACTCACTATAGGTGCATAGTGAGAATTTCGGCCGTCTATTCTTATTTTGGACGGGCCGGATCTTAAATAAAATGTTTGCACGAACAGTTTATTTAAGGTGAAAACAGTTTATTTAAGATCCGGACCGTCCAAAATACTTTGGATAGCCAAAATTTACTCATTACAGGGTGTAGTGACTACAGGACCCCGCTCCGAACAGGGTATAAATATTGTGAACACCATACTGTTATTCCGGGGGGGGGTGCTAGGGGGGTGTTCGCCCCCTGCACTCCCCCCAATTTTCGACATATTTTTAGTACACTTTTAGATTTTTTTGAAAAATTACTGAAGAGTGGCCCCCGCAAATTAGGTAAAAATGGCGATCATGCGTCCGTCACTGCTGTTATTGATATGTTAATCATGATCAAGGGCAAAACGAGGAACCAGCTGGGATCATGATGCTGACATTTGGATATTTCTACACCATACTGTTCTATGATATTAGGCCTTGATTGGCTATGGGATGAGAAGGGGTATAAAATTATACCCCTTGGTTTAATCCCGGTCCCACCTCCTTATGCATGGTTTGGCAAATTTTTGGGAGGGGTATAAATTTATACCCCTCCCAGATTAATGTCTGAGGGAGGTTAATAAGGGGTATAAATTAGTAAGGGGGGGTGTTATTGTTTAGTACCCCCAATACCCCCTACGAAATTACTCGAATACCCTCCCTTATACCCCTCCCTTTACCCCTAGTTTTTTTTTTCTGTTTTTGAAAAGAAACCGAATGGCATTGTAAATGTTTTACGAACTCTTGTGATTTCCTTCAGATCAAAAAATGAAGTACTTTTGTGCAAATTTTTTTAATTTTTTTTGCACCAAATTAAACTACTAATTGAGATCTTTAATTTGATACAAAAAATTTTGATAAATTTTATACTTTAGAATTTGACATTGTTGGCTTGCTTTGCAAAATCATTTCCAAACGAAAAAAGGCACACTAACGAGTTGGTTTCGAATAACTGAACACTTTCGTTGGTTTCGAATAATAAATATTCTTTCATTGGTTTCGAATAAATATTCTTTCATTGGTTTCGAATAACTGAACACTTTCGTTTTCTTGTTTATTTGAGTAACTGTTACTCACGAAAGCTAGGATTTTGATTCTTTAAACAAGTTAAAGATGTTCTTTACACACAAAACAAAAAAAAAAACTAGTTAAAGATATAAATTTACTATAAATTTATCCCACAAACTTTTAAAATTACATCATACCACAATTTGTTAGGTCCTTATTTGTATTAGACATTTTTACTTCTAATTTTATACACATATACTTTAGAATTTCACATTGTTGGGGAATAACATAAAAATTACTAATTAGTTATTATTAAACAAGTATAACTAGAAAGGAAAAAAAAAAGCAAAAATTAAACTTCGAAATATTATTGAAATGAATAATAAAAAAATAATAATTGAATATTTTAATTTTAGATATAACTAATAAAAGGAATTATCTATTAAAAAGTATAATTAATTTAATTACTATTGTGTTTATGTATTTTTTTATCATAAAATCTAATATGACTGTTCAAGGGCAAATAAGTCATTTGCCAAGTTTTTACATCATCTACCCAATTTTATCCCCCTTTATCACAAATTCATCCAAACCACATACTATTTAATCCCCCCTTCATAAATGTCACATCACTGTGGGTTCACCCTTACTAAATAATACCCCTTACTATCTTATCCCCCCTTACTATTTAATCCCACCAAAACGTATCCCGCATCCAATCGGGGCCTTAGGGCTATCCCGGATCAGGAACACGATCTATTCGTTAAGAAAACCAAATCTTCAGTTTGTTTGGCCCCTAAGTGGGCAAGATGGTTAGCTCATTGATTAGCTTTGCGGTAGATTAGCTTCAAGGATCTTTTTTTGACATATTTCAATTAATTTTATTATACCGAGTTTGCCAAATAATGAAAAACCTTGTAAATTAAAGGATATAGACAATAAAAATAACACAAATACCAAGAGTAGACAAACCAATTAGGATGGAAAAATACTTTTAATGGTAAAATTAAAAGTTTGACATGTTTTGAATCTTTTGATGGTTGTTTATAGAAATGAGACATCCCAAAATAGAAAGTAAGACACTTAAAATGGGACAGAGAGTATATAACAAGGGCGAATGAGGGCCTATTGCTCACAAACAAAGTATTTTTGTAATAGATTGCTAAACGGTCTTTTCATAGATCGTAAAGGTTCATCGCAAGGTAGTCCAACAAGCGCATCGACAGATAAAACAGGTTGTAGATGATTTTATTCTTCGTTCAACTACAGGAGAAAAATACTTTTACTTTCGATGGCTACCCTATCGGGACCGAGATGTGACCATGGCAATTGCCATGCATGCCCTGCACATTTAGATAGTTTAGTTTCTTTGCTTTGTATTTTGCTTTCTGTAAACTGTTTACCATTTCTTTGCAGGAAGTTCTTCTCAATATTTCTCAAAAAAAAAAAATAAGTAACAAACAAAAATAAATGGTACAGATTTAGGGGTTTGCTCACACTTGAGATCTTCGAGTGAAACGGCTGTGGGAGGTGTTGAATATGCCCACCGAAGTGGAGCAGGCAGTCGGTTGATAAAAATCGGGGTGCGACAAGAGAGGCTATGAGGATTAGTCTGAGGTGCGCGTAAGCTGGCTCAGGACACCTTGCATTACCACAAAAAAAAAAGTAAAAAAATAAAATGCTACTTCCAATAATTGAACATAAAAATAGTTAAAACCATGCTACTTCCAATAATTGAAAAGGATGGAATAAAAGTGAGAATCTCTGAAAATACTTTCTCTAAAGTGAATAGTTAAAATTAACCATGTGTAATAATCCTCTACAAGGAACATAAAAAAATTAATGTTACCGGCCCAGAAGAAATGAAAAATGCGGCGTTAATGAGCCTAAATGAATTAGTATATCCTGCCCAGAAGAAATTTAATTAGCAATTTAAGTAGCCTAAATATATACCTACCCCAGAATAACCTGTTTATTAGCCACCTTCAAAAAAAAAGAAGAAGAAGAAGAACCTGCTAAACACGTTTTAATTACGGAAAAAGAATTCAATTGAACCTTCTCTTAATTAAACTAATCCACTTTAAATTTCCAAATGCCAACACTTAAGCCAAGTACTTATTCGGATATTAAGTTAATTGTTATTAAATTCAATTCAATAACATCTTAGAAAAATGAACTCCTCAAGTTTAAGATTACTGTACAGTATGTGCTCGTTGAATGATATGAAAATTGTTCGAATTTGGAGATCAATTTGGTACCTGTTGAATTCGACATGGTGTGTGAAAACTTTATATCCAACTCAAAACCAATTGACAATGAGTGAAGAGGTCCCAGCATATATTAAGTGATCACCCATTCCACTCTTAGGCAATGTGGGACAATATTTCTTAACATCTCCCTCGCGTGCAGCCGCATTTGAGGTCATTCCACTCTTAGGCAACGTGGGACAATATTTCTTAACATCTCCCTCGCGTGCAGCCGCATTTGAGGTCTGTCACGTGTGACCACTTTTTGGGTCCTATCATCGTGCAGCCTTTTTGCTAGTCTGTCATCGTGGGTGTGAGATTGCGATTTTTTTTTTTAAATGTGGAGTGGAATAGGCCCCGCTCTAATACCATGTGAAAATTTTATATCCAACTCACAACCAATTGGCAATGAGTGAAGAGATCCCAGCATATATTAAGTGATCACACATTCCACTCTTAGGCAATGTGGGACAATATTTCTTAACAGGTGCATGTACTATTATTTATCCAAATGGAGAGTGCGCACATTGAAATTAAGTGTTCTACTAATATGATCATCTTAAATAAGACACTTAGCAAAATTAATCTATTTTATTTTGTATCTATTGTCCAAACATTAATCAATTTTATTTTTTGCTAATTAAAAAATAGTTTTAAATTTATAACTTCCAATGAAACTAAAAGATTGATAATTGTATCATCTATATTCTCAACACAGTCCCTCATGTGTAGCCAGCCTCTATAAGAAAGGCTAAATAAGCTAAAATAATATCATATTAGATCTACCAGCTCATATAAATCCATAAGCTAATAATAAATAATACTATAACTTTATTATTCACATTCTCAACCAGTTCCAAGCTTTTGCATATTGGTAGGAAAATCAACATGTCTGGCTCAAAAATTCCACTTCATGCAAAGTCAACAAAGAATACTCTGCGTGTCCTTCTAGCCTATATTTACAATGGAATAATATTGGTTTAGACTAAAAACACTTGAGCATTTCCTGCCATAGTTTTAATTAAATAGGAGTTATAGTCGCGTAAGCAGGCATTATGTGATTGTATATAAATTGGTGATAAAGAGCGAGTCAGAATACACTCATTCCGCCCCATAAGTTTTGAGTGAATTTTGTAAATCGATCAAAATTAAAAATCTCAATTAATTCTGTAAGTTGTTATGGAAAAATAACAAAATTACGAACTCAACTATGGAACGGAAGGAGTAGCATTTTTGCCATGACGTATGCAAAGTATGACAACATTTCAGATAGTAACTTTCCTGCATAAGACCTTGCTCAATTTGCCAGGGAAAAGAGCTAGAATCAGAATTTTTCTCTCAAATAATGCATGAGGAATCATTTAAAGATGGTGCCATATATCCGATTTTGCTTAGAAACGACGGGTAAAACTTTGCTGTACTCTTGATTTGATCAATCATGCATGTAAAGCTAGCATATACTCCTCGGTTTTGCACACTCATATTCCATAATAATTTCAAACTATATTTGGTAATGTGTACTGTATAGTTCCACGCAGGAAAAATTAACACAAATTTTGCATATGCTACATAAATTTTTCCCGTATAATTTTCTGGAAAAAAAAAAAGAACTGACGGCTAGATTTCTATCAAACAATATATTAACTTTGCCGTTATCGTGTTAAAAGTTTACAGATTAATTGAATTGCTTCTTTTAAATAATTCACAGAGGCAAGAAATACAGACTGGAAGGTTCTGATTTTTAAAGTGAAATAAAAAACAACATTGATTATCTAACGATAATACAAATGCTATAGAGCATCTCTAGTGCACTACCTAAAAAATATTTGCCAAAATGTACACATATACACATGTAGGTCCTTATTTTGTTTGCTAAGAATTTAGTTAGCTAGGTAATAAATATACATATAGGTAGTCTAATGAAGAATGCACTTTAGTATATTTATTAACTTTAAGTCTTTTTTTTTTCTCTCTCCTCTATCTCTCCTTAAAGTAATTCTCTCTCTCTCTCCTCATTCCCTCTCTCTCTCTCTCTCTCTCTCTCTCTCTCCCTCTCTCTAAGTCTCTCCTCAAATTTAGATAGCTACTTAGGGCACTTTAGGGATTGAGGGGTGCCACCTAAGATTTTAAGAATTCAATTTTTGTGCACTAGAGACCATTTTTTTGAGTTTTTCTTAGGTAACTAGTTATGACATTTTAGGAATCTCTTTTAGGTAGTGCACTAGAGATGCCCTAACACCACAAAAAACGAACCCAAACAATACGTGCTTCGATGTATGCAGTCATAAACCATGCAGTTTGAATTCCCCGCAAAAAAGACATAAAAAAGGTAGGAAAAGTTATTCTTAATCTCTCAGAAGATTTTCTAGCTACTTATGGAATCTGTTTCCCCAGCAAAAATCAGGGTTTAACCAGGGTCCACCCCTATCTTCAGGCCTTACGCAAGTTACAGCTATATAAAGCCATCCTTACACATCCATCAAAATCACCATTTTCCGTCAACGATTTCTGCAGAGCAAAGCAAAGATTAATTATCAGTTCTTTTATTACTTGTTTCATTCCTTCATCTTCGTGAGGTAAGCCTCTATATACCTTGCATTACTAGTAACGAAAGCATTTACCAGAGAATTGGGTAGAAGAAGCATGAACGCACTTGGCTTGTCTTCACCAACAATTCCCCAATCCCATGGGAGAGGTTTCATAATACCCAACCCCTCTTGGGTTGGCCAATCCCATGGAAATGGGGGATTGCTAGTCCCATGGGACTGCTAGTCCGGTCCTCAAGTTACACATCAAACATGAAAATTAATGGACTCACAAGATTGGTAATCCAATCCCAATATCCCATGCTCCATCTCTCTTATCAAACATGGCCTGAAAATGGATTTCCCGCTTATCTTTATTGTTGCCAAGTGTCTCATGAACGGCACTTCACTAGTGTAATGGGTAGTTACCAGCAGTATCGGAAGAAAATTTACTTGCCAATTGAAGAATTGATAAAATGGCCTTTGAATATTAGGTCATCCGTGGTGGTGGAGTTAAATTTGTGTTGTTATATGACACAAAAGTGTAAAAAGTGAGACCCAATTATGTGAGTTAAGTTGTTAGGTAGTTTATGTATTTTTGTTATAGTAGTGTAACTAATATTGTTGTGTAAATGGGTCCCACAATTTTTTAGTTTATTTTGGGATCCCACTTTATTCTTTCCTCTCCCTCTCTCTCATACTTTTTCCCTTTCTTTTTTGTGAAATGATACATCTACAACAAAAGTTTCCAACAAGTCTCCAACACACTCACATGGTGTGTGGAGCCCACACACACTTCACACTCTAGTGTGTGTGGGCTTTACATACCATGTGAGTGTGTTGGAGCTGTTTGTTATACATGTATCATTTTTGTTCTTTTTTCCCTCCTGTCAGACCCACCCCCACTCCCAACGCCTCTCTCTCTCGCTCTCTCTCCTCACTCGGCTGTGTACCTCTGAATTTTTTTTCACTTTTTCACCATGGGTCCCACTTGGGGTGTTACTCCTGTTAGAGTCACAGTTCACTTCTGCCCTAATAATTTCTAACTTCTGCCACACTTTGACAACCTCCTAACTACACTACTATGGGTCAAAAAAGAGAAAATGTTAACTAACTGTGGTAATGACTGACTAATATGCCCATTTAACTCCACAACTACAGATGGCCTTATCTAAAATCCCACAAATAATGGGCTTCAACTGCTTCTCCTTGAAACGTGGGCCATTTAGTTGAGTCTTTTTTAAATGACGAAAAAATATAAAATATGAGCCTAATCTTATAAAAAACTAATCGGGCTTTGTAAAAAGAAATAAAATTAAGGCAGCCCATTAATTTTACAAGTGAATTTGGCCCAATTCGGTCCAAAAATAATACTTTTTGGCCCTTTAGGAAAAAATGTCAAATTTGGGTGTAAACAGAAGAAAAAGGGAGTGCCAAATTTTATTTTGCTTTTTGGCCCTTTAGGCATAGGTAGGATATATGAAATTGTAAGGATAAATTCATTAATCTCTAAGCTGTTTCCATTTGAGTGATCTAATTTGATTGTTTAGGTAATTTACCCAATTGAACGAAACAGAAACTAAAAGGTGAAAAATGAAGATTTTATAAAGTTGAAACGATATTGCCCTGTAAGATAAACTATAATCGGGTTGGGCTTCTCCATAAGCTGCCTCGAGAAATGGGTCACCGTGGCCCAAATTGGAGGAATTATTTTCCGGCCCAATAAACACTTGTGCCCTATGAGGCAACTGACTGCCCTGTGTGGGCTGAAAACAAAGAGATTGGATTGTCTTATTTACACCTAAAATTTGGTTCAACTTTCACCTAATAAGCCACTTAGAGCATCCCCATTTGATACTTTTAGAAACTTCAGTTTCCGTTTGTTTGACGGTAAAATATTTTACCTTTCCGGTAAACTATCTTATATCTATTTTCAAGTGTTTGGTCGTGCAAACGAGAGGTAAGTTGTTTTTTAATGTAAAATCTTTTCGGGTAACGGACTGAAAATAACTTACAGTTTAAACTACCGGAATTCATTTTCACAGCTTCTCCCTTAACAGTTGCCACAGCCCAATTGACAATTTCCCTAAGCTCTTAAATGCTTGTAATGAAAAGAAAATAGTAGCACAAAGTTTTTAGAAAATGCTCAAATAAACAGAAAGGTAGTACAATAACAGGTTTCCAACATTTCTAAATGTTGTAACCTCTCACTAACTCCAGCAATGTGTTTAAATTTTGAGTTGATCTCCCTTTTGGTCCAACAGCCTTCAAAGCAAACTCTTTGTACTTTCCAATTTGTTCCCTCAATTCCTGCCCCTTTTCTTGGGACAAAACCAGTTCAAGGGCAGACATTGTGCAACTTTTTGTGAAGACTCCACCGTCCACTCTCACACCAATCTTCCACACATTTTCCACCATCCACGTGTCCACCTGATGATCCCCAAAGAACGGCCTACCGATGATTGGCACGCCAGCCACAATGCTCTCCAGTACTGAATTCCAACCGCAGTGGTTTATGAAAACCCCAATTGAGCTATGTGCTAAAACTTGCACTTGAGGAGCCCATGCCACGATTTTTCCTAGCTCACTTGTTCTCTTCAGGAATCCTTCTGGTAAATACTTTTTGAAATTGTCTCTGAGAGACCAGAGAAACGGAGTACCGCTAGCTTCTAGTGCTTCAGCTAATGCCGCTATCTGTGCAAAATACAACGAAAAGTTACTTATTTGTAAGATTATTTGTTATCAATATACTTACATAGTACACAGTATATGATAAATTGTAGTCAACTACCTCAACCGGTGGCGGTGTAGCCACTGATCCAAAGCCGATATACGCTACTGAACGAGTTTTGTGCTGGTCCAGCCACGGGATACAGCCGTATTTGTCCAAGTTGGACGACGGTGGTGGTGGCGGTGATATTGAGTTGAACGGACCACAATTGAGGAGCTTCTTAAATTTCGACTCGAGAACTTTGTTGTGTTCAGGCTCTAATTCTTCGAAGGAGTTTATGGCAACTGCGGTTGCTTTGTGCAGAACTTGGCCCATATTGTACAGCATCATTGAGAAGGGTGATTCTAAGTTTCCATACACGACTCCGCTGGGCAAGTCCCCGAGTCGTACCTCCGAAAATCCCGGGACGAATTTCACGATTTTGTTTTCACGTCCCGCAATGTCTGTTTGTATCAACAAGAAGTAGTGAATCAAATTATTGGAAGGGGAAATGAGCAAATGAAATGAAGCAACATCTCTGAGGTAGTTTTAGGGGGTTAGATAATGTCTTGAACCAAATTTTATTAAGAATTTCCCCTGTTTGTGATTCCTCATGACCTGTAGCCTTTAAGTGGTGGATCAAAGATTTAAATATATAATAACGTTATCACTTCTCTGACTCGTTCCAATTTTATCAGATGTCCCCGAAAGGACAACGTATCAATTCTCATTAAGATTATCCCTTCGCTTTTCTTACTTGGTAACCTCTGCACAGAAAACAGTGTTTCTACTCTGTTTTGGACATTTAATTTGTGGAGAGAAACTGAAAACTAATAAATGAAGTCAAAGATAAAGATATTTTCATGTGAAAGTAAGCAATAGTGAAATAGTGACAGTACTTGTTCAAAGTTCGAACAAGAAACATTGATGAATTTAAAAAGACAAAAATGATGTGTAAAATAGCATGAGTATCGGCCGTTTCTCATTACTGATATGTCTGTTTTTTATTCACGCCTGAAACTCGACCCTTACAGGTGATTTAGGCACTTTTAATGTGTGTTTTATTTTAAAAAGTAATTTTTAAAATTTCCTGACTCGCTACAAATTGGATTCTTGCTATTTATCGTTGATACTTCTGATACCGTTACCCCACAACAATTACCGCTTTAGAAAAGATAGAGACACTAACACTTGTATCAACAAAATACACTCTCTCACATAGGATATGTGGGACCCACATATCCCATGTGAAAATTTGTACAATTGTTAGTACAAATGTTGATGCCTATAACAAACGTGGACCGATCGCGTATTTAAAACCTTGCCCAAATAACTTACCATGCATGCCCACAGTTTCCCTAATGAGATCAGTATAACAATGAGCGGACATAGAGCATGCCCCTGAAACCCAAAGCGTGATCCATGGCACCCCCATCTCCTCCGCCAACTCTTGCGTAAACCACAAAAACGCATCCGCCACCACACAGTCGATCCTCCGCCCGATCTCCGCCTCGGCTACCTTCATCCCTGCCTTCAAACTCTCCTTCCCCGCCGCAAGAAACAAGTTGATGTCTTCATGGTGCTTCCCTGAGAACACGTACCCCTCCGGCACGCCATCCGACACGGCGTAGGGCTTTATGTTGCTGTCGGGGATTCCGGATGGGAACAGGGTTTGGATGGATTGAGGAATGCTGAAGAAGGAGAAAGTGACGTCGGGGGCGGCGGAGGCAAAGCGGCGGATGATGCTGAGGATTGGGGCGGCGTGTGTGGAGAATGGGAATGGCAAAACGGCGACGTGTCGGTCTTTTGAGAAGTTGGACATGGTTATATTTTTGGTGGTGGGCTTTTGGTTTGGTTTACTGATTGAATGAGAAGAGGCTATATATATGTAGATAAATTGGACAAAGAAAAAGAAGTCGGAAAAATTAAGAGAGAGAGAGAGAGAGAGAGAGAGAGTGTGGTGGTAGGCTCGTGGGTAAGTGAACTGGTTGTTGGACTTGGGAAGTGGCGGGGGTTGGCACGAGGGCTCATTGTCTAACAAGTTTTGCATGGTTCCTATGGCTCAATTAGCTAATGCGTAGACTTTTCAAAAGAGAAACGTGCACTCCCGTGGTTCATACATTTTTTTTTTTATAAAATTAATAGTATTAAGACACGGTGAAGAGAGGTGTTGGGACATTGTCATAGTGGTAACAATGCATTTTGCATTCCTATATTTGGTTGGTAACAGTCTGTCTTGAACAACCAAGTTTCCGTCAGATGCCTTTTCATGTCTCAAACCCTTTCTCCCTCTGGTTTGATCCCAATTGGGTTTTCTAGCAAAAATATTTTTTTAGGTTTGGCCAGTGGCAGCTTCAGGAATTTTCGTGAGGGTGTTCAGAAATTCTACTACGGTCCTCTAGAAACCATTTTTTTTATAACTGGGCAATCCGGACTAGCTTGCGCGCACCTCGATTAATACCAGAGTCTATGTACACCCCGCCACAAACAAAGACGGGACAAAGCCAATACCCCACGAGAACCATGAGATCTTGTGCAGGTGGCTCCAAAAAGTTAAAAAGAGCCCTCTAGAAACCATAACTGTACATAAACAAAAATAAAAAATAAAAATTCTAATAATACAACAATGCCACCAAAAAACAACAATTACAAGTCAATACGGCTTTGCTTCTACAAGTTTTGGGGGTTGCAATAAAAAAAAGTTTCAATTGCACCATTCTTGATTTTCTTATCACAAACTTGTCCATGGTTCCAACTAACCAAACAAAAAAAAAAAAAAATCAAAGCTATGAATGACCTATATAATAATCAAAATCTATTGTGTCTATATACCCTATGTGTATATTATTAAAGTGTCTCACAAAAAAAGATAGTGCACATATATTAAATTATTGATCTATGTATTTATAATGTAATGAGTAATCACTTGGAATAAGTATAAATAGATTAAAGAGGGAGAATTAAAAGTGTTCTTAATTACCTCTTAGAGATAAATGTGTAAAGAAAAAGAAACACCCAAATTCTCAAATATCAAATTTATACTATTCTTTAATACTATCAAATAGTCCATGGTGAGCTCCGTCATTGGGATTGGGTGTTCAAATTTTTTTAGTAAGTTGTTCAAACATTTTGGATAGACTGTTCAAACATTTTGGATAGACTGTTCAAACATTTTGGATAGGGTGTTCAAAATGAAAGAAATTAATTAATAAATAAATTTGTACATGTATTTTTAATTTTTTTTTTTCAGGGTGTTCGGGTGACCACCCTCAGCTCTTCTTAGAGCCGCCTCTGGGTTTGGCATGTCTACTGTTAATGGTACATAAGTATCAAACAATACGTACCGTACGTAATTACAACTGAAGTCGCCACTTAGGTGTTCCGACCGCTAAGGATGTTTTTAAAATAAATTGAATTTTCACAGTTTTTAGTGAAACACCCCCTAATCCTGGCTCCACCCAAGATTTCACCAGTCCTTGTATTTCCAAGTGGGTGAGTAAAATTATATCGAAAAAGTGTAGCGCACTTAGGTTGAGTTCTCCAATGGATTTTATCAACATTTGATAAAATCAACCCCTGATTTTATCCTTTCGTGAAGACATGTGATAAAATCTGTGAATTTTTGCCTTCAAAAATCTCAAAAATCTACAGATTTTATCAAATGTCTTCACGAATAGATAAAATCAGGGGTTGATTTTATCAAAATCTTGATAAAATCCATTGGAGAACTGCACTGCACATCTAAAAGATGGTATCAAGTAGGTGTTGGATATTTGTGGTATTCAAGAAAAATATCCAACACGAGAGTAATTTATCCAACATTCATTACAAACCAAGCCTTTTCCCTCTTTTTATGTGGGTACATTTGCGGTGAGTTTAGATGTGCATGGGCCTAACGGAGGGAACAGGGCATCATGTAGAGCGGTGCCGAACTACAGGGTTGTAGTGGGGCATCTGAGTCATTAATCGCGCAACCAACGGTTCAGATTTCATCTTCACATTTGCATGATTTGAGCCGTTCATTATTGAGATGAAATCCGAGCCGTTCATTGCTGAGATCAACGGTTCGTGTGCCGCACTATAGAATTGTAGTGCGGCACCACCCTACAGAATCTCCGGATCCCGGAGGGAGAGTCTTGCACGACCAGGAAAATGGGTTAAGATCCAAGATGATTAAATGAGGATATCCATGATGGTTGGCCTAACTTGGTGCGCGTGCAGATTCTAAAACAACTCCGAACATAACTACGTGTTTCGAGCGGTTTCGGAATTGTGGTCTAAAATTGTGTTTCTAGCACATTCATGAGAAGAAAAAAGAACTATTGCCATCTAATAAAGCCTAGCGGAGTTCTATGATTTGGGGCTTTTTCCGATAGCAGCGGTGGTGACGCCTGGCAGCTGTGACTGCGGTGGGACGAAGCGATGCGGGGCTCTAGACGCTGACACCATTCCGTCGTCTTCCTCCAGCCACATCCGTGTGGATTGGTGGTTCCATCGTCACTGTTGTACAATTTTGTGGCTTTTGTTTTGTTGTTGTTTCTTTATTTTGTTGTTGTACTCTCTTCTCCCTTTAGGCCTATGGGCCGTGTAACTTGTACTTCATTTTTATCAATATAAGTTGCATTTTCCCTGTTAAAAAAAAAATGGAAGGTCCATAACCTTTCCTTTACAAAGGGCATATATCTATCTAGAATGAGTCGCAAAACGTACAATCATTCAAATCAAGATTAGAATTGAATTGCCAAATCAGATAGCCAGAAAACAACACATAAAAAGGAATATTCAACCTTGTGAAAGAAAAGGTTTTTTTTTCATCAGCAACAACTAGAATCTGGTCTCACAAAGTATTATGATCGGGGGGAATTTTCACCCTTCTGGGACTAGTCACTGTTATGGAATAAAGTGTTGGGTGCATGCTTTGGCCCTTTTTCTAAGGGTTTTTAATGTATTTAATACTATTCAATTTGAAAGTCTGGGAAATGTGTTTAAGATTCGATCCTCATTATCAAATCCTTGGTCAACATTCATGAATCGCTTATATATGCCACGTGAGTTAATAAGGGTTTTTTTTTTTATTAGAAGTAATTAAATATGGCTGATATATACCAAACTATGTTTGTGAAAATATTTAGGAACCTCAAATTTATCACATTTCATTTGTAGTCCACATAAATTAAAGGGAACCGATAATGCCACTAAGGTTTTTTTATTTTTTTACTGCCAAATGCGCTCATTGACAGAGGACAAATGAGTCACTTTGTCAATAAGCGCATTTGGTAGCCATGGCAGGACAAAGGAATCGATTTGCCAATGACACATTTATATTAGTCGTGGCAGTAAAAAAAACGTCTTCGTGGCATTACTAAGTATTTTTGTAATAGATAGCTAAACAGTCTTTTCATAGATCGTAAAGGTTCATCGCAAGGTAGTCCAACAAGCACATCGACAGATAAAACAGGTTGTAGATGATTTTATTCTTCGTTCAACTACAGGAGAAAAATACTTTTACTTTCGATGGCTACCCTATCGGGACCGAGATGTGACCATTTCAATTGCCATGCATGCCCTGCACATTTAGATAGTTTAGTTTCTTTGCTTTGTATTTTGCTTTCTGTAAACTGTTTACCATTTCTTTGCAGGAAGTTCTTCTCATTTCTCAAAAAAATAAAAGAAGTAACAAACAAAAATAAATGGTACAGATTTAGGGGTTTGCTCACACCTAAGATCTTCGAGTGAAACAGCTGTGGGAGGTGTCGAATATGCCCACCGAAGTGGAGCAGGCAGTCGGCTGATAAAAATCGGGGTGCGACAAGAGGGGCTGTGAGAATTAGTCTGAGGTGCGTACAAGCTGGCTCGGGACACCTTGCATTACCAAAAAAAAAAAAAGTAAAAAAATAAAATGCTACTTCCAATAATTGAGCTGCAACGAAAAGGATGGAATAAAAGTGAGAATCTCTGAAAATACTTTCTCTAAAGTGAATAGTTAAAACCATGTGTAATAATCCTCTACAAGGAACATAAAAAAAATGTTACCCCGATGCTAATGAAAAATGCGGCGTTAATGAGCCTAAATGAATTAGTATATCCTGCCCAGAAGAAATTTAATTAGCAATTTAAGTAGCCTAAATATATATACCTACCCCAGAATAACCTGTTTATTAGCCACCTTCAAAAAAGAAGAAGAAGAAGAACCTGCTAAACACGTTTTAATTACGGAAAAAGAATTCAATTGAACCTTCTCTTAATTAAATTAAACTAATCCACTTTAAATTTCCAAATGCCAACACTTAAGCCAAGTAAAGAGGTCCCAACATATATTAAGTGATCACCCATTCCACTCTTAGGCAATGTGGGACAATATTTCTTAACATCTCCCCTCACGTGCAGCCGCATTTGAGGTCTGTCACGTGTGGCCACTTTTTGGGTCCTATCATCGTGCAACCTTTTTGCTGGTCTGTCATTGTGGATGTGAGATTGCGAATTTTTTTTTTTAAAATGTGGAGTGGAATAGGCCCCGCTCTGATACCATGTGGAAACTTTATATCCAACTCAAAACCAATTGGCAATGAGTGAAGAGGTCCCAGCATATATTAAGTGATCACTCATTCCACTCTTAGGCAATGTGGAACAATATTTCTTAAATAAGACACTTAGCAAAATTAAGACACTTAGCAAAATTAATCTATTTTAGTTTGTATCTATTGTCCAAACATTAATCAATTTTATGTTTTGCTACTTAAAAAATAGTTTTAAATTTATAACTTCCAATGAAACTAAAAGATTGATAATTATATCATCTATATTCTCAACACAGTCCCTCATGTGTAGCCAGCCTCTATAAGAAAGGCTAAATAAGCTAAAATAATATCATATTAGATCTACCGGCTCATATAAATCCATAAGCTAATAATAAATAATACTATAACTTTATTATTCACATTCTCAACCAGTTGCAAGCTTTTGCATATTGGTGGAAAACCAACATGTCTGGCTCAAAAATTCCACTTCATGTAAAGTCAACAAAGAATACTCTGCATGTCCTTCTAGCCTATATTTACAATGCAATAATATTGGTTTAGACTAAAAACACTGAGCATTTCCTGCCATAGTTTTAAATAGCGGTACTGGTTGCAGTATCGGTGTATCGGGAACCGACGTATCAAACGATACGTCGCGGGAATCAGGCGTAGCAGTCACAAATTTTAAAACTTTTTGAGCGTATGAGCCGTTACGGCACAGTACGTATCCGTATCAGAGCCTCCAAATTCCGAGACGAACCGACTGATACAGTACGTATTGGCCAATATGCAAAACTACTTGCACATTGTAGGTGATGGTTCTTGCTACAGTCAAATAATGATGAGTTGGAGAGGTATGGATAGTCAACAGTAAAGACACTGTATGGAAAGAGAATAGAAATATCTAGAGAAAGGGTGAAGAGCAGATCAGGTGTGCACAGAAAGGACTAAGGCAGTGAATTGCTCTCAGTCTAATCCGTGATACCCTTGGTGACCTAGGAGATGGGGACTGACTTGCAGAGAGAATGTTATCCTCTCAAACAGTGATTTCCCTTTTCTCTCTCTAGAAAATGATCTCACCAACCTCTGGCACTGAAAGGGAATGTCTCATATTTGTAGGCGCCCTGGACCAATCATTTGGTGCCAGGCTGTCACCCTATAATATGATAACACGTGTCCTTTCCGTACAACCTGACCGTACGGGTGACGTCATCACCGCGCAGCTGACTCGCGCGGTGACAAGCCATTCCCCCGCGCAGCGATCCTCCTGTTCTTAGCCACCGAGCCACTAGATCTCCCTTATTCCCGTAAGGGCAAGGTCGTAACCTGTTCGGTCGCGCCTATACCGCAGCCAAGCCTCAGGGGGCCCCCGTGGTCCTGCCTTTAGACCGCAGTAGGTATAATTACCTGGGCTGAGTTCAACAATCTTCTCGCCCATGTTCTGGGTTGCACTAGTCGTTTGGGCCATGGGCTTTTCTCCTGTTCGGATGGCTCATGACTACCCAAGCACCGCCCTTACTGGGCTTGAGGTGCGCGCCGCGGAGGCGCCTTGCACGAGAGGGTCCCGCGTCAGTGGCCCCCTTCATGCCCATGTTAGTGGCCCCACCGCGCGGATCCTTCCGGGGTGAGAGCCACGTGTCACGCGGAAAATCGTGCCACCTGGATGACACATGTCATGATCCCAATGGTGGGTCAACGTTGACTTTAGTCAACGGGGGGTCTCGCGCTGACCTCCCCTACACACATCATGCACATACATAACTCAAGAGAGACACAAATGATGCCAATGGATATGAATCTTCGTGTGACTTTTGAATTATTGCCGAAAGAGAGAATTTAAAACAAAGGAAGAATATTATTTGGCAATTGATGTGCATCAGGAATTGATTCCTAAATGGAAATTGCACCAATCCCTTTCCTCCCCTTTCCTCTTAAACCTGAACCATATCCACCACTACTATATGAGCCTACTCAGAAAGGTTTATTTGCCAGTAAAATGAAGGAGGAATGTTACTGTTTTGTATGTACTGTTAATTTGATTTCATAAGATATGCGGTAATCAACTAGCTAGAAACGGTTTTTTTTTTTGGTTTAATTTGTTGCATTATCTTTTCTGTAATTCTAGGAGTTATAGTCGCGTAAGCAGGCATTATGTGATTGTATATAAATTGGTGATAAAGAGCGAGTCAGAATACACTCATTCCGCCCCATAAGTTTTGAGTGAATTTTGTAAATCCATCAAAATTAAAAATCTCAATTAATTCTGTAAGTTGTTATGGAAAAATAACAAAATTACGAACTCAACTATGGAACGGAAGGAGTAGCATTTTTGCCATGACGTATGCAAAGTATGACAACATTTCAGATAGTAACTTTCCTGCATAAGACCTTGCCCAATTTGCCAGGGAAAAGAGCTAGAATCAGAATTTTTCTCTCAAATAATGCATGAGGAATCATTTAAAGATGGTGCCATATATCCGATTTTGCTTAGAAACGACGGGTAAAACTTTGCTGTACGCTTGATTTGATCAATCATGCATGTAAAGCTAGCATATACTCCTCGGTTTTGCACACTCATATTCCATAATAATTTCAAACTATATTTGGTAATGTGTACTGTATAGTTCCACGCAGGAAAAATTAACACAAATTTTGCATATGCTACATAAATTTTGCCCGTATAATTTTCTGAAAAAAATAAAATAATTGACGGCTAGATTTCTATCAAACAATATATTAACTTTGCCGTTATCGTGTTAAAAGTTTACAGATAAATTGAATTGCTTCTTTTAAATAATTCACAGAGGCAAAAAATACAGACTGGAAGGTTCTGATTTTTAAAGTGAAATAAAAAACAGCATTGATTATCTAACGATAATACAAATGCTATAGAGCATCTCTAGTGCACTACCTAAAAGATATTTGCCAAAATGTACACATATACACATGTAGGTCCTTATTTTGTTTGCTAAGAATTTAGTTAGCTAGGTAATAAATATACATATAGGTAGTCTAATGAAGAATGCACTTTAGTATATTTATTAACTTTAAGTCTTTTTTTTTTCTCTCTCCTCTATCTCTCCTTAAAGTAATTCTCTCTCTCTCTCCTCATTCTCCTCTCTCTCTCTCTCTCTCTCTCTCTCTCTCTCTCCTCAAATTTAGATAGCTACTTAGGGCACTTTAGGGATTGAGGGGTGCCACCTAAGATTTTAAGAATTCAATTTTTGTGCACTAGAGACCATTTTTTTGAGTTTTTCTTAGGTAACTAGTTATGACATTTTAGGAATCTCTTTTAGGTAGTGCACTAGAGATGCCCTAACACCACAAAAAACGAACCCAAACAATACGTGCTTCGATGTATGCAGTCATAAACCATGCAGTTTGAATTCCCCGCAAAAAAGACATAAAAAAGGTAGGAAAAGTTATTCTTAATCTCTCAGAAGATTTTCTAGTTACTTATGGAATCTGTTTCCCCAGCAAAAATCAGGGTTTAACCAGGGTCCACCCCTATCTTCAGGCCTTACGCAAGTTACAGCTATATAAAGCCATCCTTACACATCCATCAAAATCACCATTTTCCGTCAACGATTTCTGCAGAGCAAAGCAAAGATTAATTATCAGTTCTTTTATTACTTGTTTCATTCCTTCATCTTCGTGAGGTAAGCCTCTATATACCTTGTATTATTGAGTCGAGATTTTTTGCAAATGGTTTCTTCATCCTGTTGATTTTAGCAATGTTAATTTTCTCTGATTTTATGATCTGCAGAGGAAATGAGCTCAGGAGACTGGATTTGCGGCTCATGCCAACACATGAACTTCAAAAAGCGGGACTCCTGCCAGCGATGTGGGTACTCCAAGTTTGGAGGCGGGGACGTATCATCGTTCAGACTAAATAGGACGGACGTCTTACCGGGAGATTGGTACTGCAATGTCATCAACTGCGGAGCTCATAACTACGCGAGCCGGCCAAACTGCCATAAGTGTGGCGAGACAAAAAATGACTATTGTAATGTTTATGGTGCAAGCGTAGTCGCCTCAGCCGGTGGTGCTCTCCCCGGATGGAAAACCGGTGACTGGATTTGCACTAGGTCAGTTTTACATAAAATCTTGGTGATGACTAAGTTTTTTTCTTTTTCTTTTCTTTCTTTTAACGGGGAGATTTCATTGAAAGAATAACACATGCATATAGAGTACAAAAGGACTAAAAATTTCTGAATTGGAGTCAATCCTTAGGAAACAAAAAATATATGTGTCTGTGTGCACGAGCGCTATTGGTTACACATTCTTCTTTTTGTATTTACAATTATGGTTAATACATTGGATCTAATAAGAATGCAAATATGTTATTTGGGCAGGGTTGGATGCGGTTCACACAACTACGCTTGCAGGATGGAATGTTACAAATGTAGAACTTCACGAAATTAGTAAGGAAATCTACATATATAGTGTAGTGTGGTCAATTATTGTTGTTTTCTTAGTCTAGAAAAAACCAAAAAGAATTTTTTTTGTTTGAATATAATGCATGCTATTCTAAATGCATTTTCCTAATTCAGGTTTGTCATCCTTCTTATTTTTCAGGTGGTTGAACTCAACGAGTCACTATATGCATGCAATAAACACTCACATAATGTAGTAGAATCTGTCGTTCAGTGCCCTTCCAATAATCTCCAATTACCAATTTCTCTCTTTCTTTCTTTTTTTTTTCCGTTGTTCATTTGAATTTTCTTTTACTTCTTCACGTCATGTTGCAATAAGGTTTTAGATTCAGGTTGATGACCATCTTCAAAAGAATAGCAATGGAATTGTACGTCCATACTGCAAGGTGTACTGTCATTGACTAAGCTAACAAGATATCCCAAATAAATTTTCAATAACCAATTAGTCAATCTCTCTCTCTCTCTCTCTCTCTCTCTCTCTCTCTCTCTCTCTCTCTCTCTCTCTCTCTCTCTCTCTCTCTCTCTCTCTCTCTCTCTCTCTCTCTCTCTCTCTCTCTGCGTGCGTGCATTTGTGCATTTAAGTGACATCTGTATCTGTACAAGTCTGTGTGTGACCAACTGCTGATCTAATGAACGCACAGGCTTTGTTATATTGATTTTCTAACAAATTAACATCCCTCCACTAATTATTATATTTAAATGCCGGAAAATATTACCTATTTCTAAAAAACATACCCTGAATGCACATATATTCACTTGATTTTCCAAGTGTGTTGTTTAATATTTTGCTCACTTTTGAAAATGACAATGGCTTGAAGATGTTAATCTTATATATAACCTGTTTTTTTAATTGTTGCTTTCTCCAAGGTGCTTCTACCAATCAAGTTAGAATCTTTTTTTAATTGGTCAAAGAAGAATTTTATAAAGCTCTATATACATCGAGAAGAAAGAGTCAAGATAAGGTATCAACATGACGCACAAACAAGAGACATAGAAATGGAAGATATCATAAAAGAAAATAAAAAATGGAAACCAACCAATCATATTTAGAATCTTGATTCATCCTCATTTTGAGATAAAAAGAAAGATTTGGTCATGATTGAATTAATAATTACTAATAATATTCACACCAGTGTAGAAGATTTGGTCATGATTGAATTAAAAAGCCAGTTAATGTGTTCGAGTCGCCGCACTGCAAAATAAACTAGTAAGATTTATCAATCCACATGCAAACATCCAATAAGGTGTTACGAGGGGAAGTGATACATGAAAGGTGGCTATAGGTTTTAGGGAATCGACAAAGATTTTGGATTCTTTTAGTTCCCCAGTACTTTTTTTTTTATTTGGTAAAATTCAGGGTATTTAAACTAACTTATGTGCATCTCAATTTAAGAGATTAATTTCACTGTCCATCAGCGGCGACCATTTAAGGCCTATGCAAAGTCCTGTATAGATGAGATGAAAAATTAGTTCGAGAAAAAATATCAAAAGATCAAAACTCAGTGAGTTTATATGCTATTTATAGTCTTGAATGTTGCTTGAGGCATTTAAAAATTTTGTAACACCCAATTTTCGGATGTGTTAATTAATTTATTTAATTGAAAAATGATTAACTTAATTAAAATTGATTTCATCTATAATTCAGATTAACAACATAACTAATAACTTCAAAAGATATGTCAGATCATTGCATATTCCAAAATACTGAAGTTTATGTCTGACATTACAACATAATTAAAAGTACATTTGAAAAGATGACAGAGCTCTATATTGCAGATATGGGTTCCAGGCATCTTCCTGCTCTATCACTTGATGTTCCTCAATTCGGAGTTACTACTTGCCTCCCTCTGTCTCCACACGTGACATGAAACGTTAGTGTAACGACCGGCCCCCGCCTTGCACAATATTGTCCGCTTTGGTCGCCCAAACTCCTTGGACTTCCCAGAAGGTCACCCATCCCTGGATTGCTTCAGGGTGAGCACGCTTAACTGTGAAGTTCCAACGAGCTTTGACGCCCGCACGGCTTTAAAAGGCCTTGTGCAAGTTAAGGCATGATCTATTCTCGTATATCACATAGCTCCGTTGCATCCAGGTGGGTCTTGGGCTGTCACATTCTCCCCACCTTAGGATGCAACGTCCTCGTTGCATATTGGCCCAGCGACCTTCCCCCGGGAGGTATAGCACTTAGTTCTGCATAGCACTTTGTTCCCATTCCAGGATTCAAGAGCGCCAGCAGATTCTAGAGGTGGCTCCTACCCCGTAGTCCGGAGTTGTGCTCTGATACCAACTGTAACGACCCGCCCCCGCCTTGCACAATATTGTCCGCTTTGGTCGCCCAAACTCCTTGGACTTCCCAGAAGATCACCCATCCCTGGATTGCTCCAGGGTGAGCACGCTTAACTGTGAAGTTCCAACTAGCTTTGACGCCCGCACGGCTTTAAAAGGCCTTGTGCAAGTTAAGGCATGATCTATTCTCTTATATCACATAGCTCCGTTGCATCCAGGTGGGTCCTGGGCTGTCACAGTTAGGGTCAACAATAGCACCATGACAGACCAACTCTCAATAAATAATCCCTATCCTTCTAATCCACACATATTACACGTATCGGACATCTATTTCATTTTTCCTCTTACTAGTTCACCTTATGTGAATCCCTGTGTTTAGAGTTCTTTCTGTACGCTCTTCTCCTCAGGAACTCCGTTTAGGCTACTCTAAACATTACTAAGTTAGAGTCCTTCCGGCCACCCTTCTCCACAGGGACTCCGTTTAAGTTGCTGTAAACTTCGCCTCTCAATTAGAGATTGAAAATGCAGTTGAAAGTGATGGACGAAATTTGTAGTACTAAAAGTAGATGGAGGGAGGGGTAGGGGATGGAATAGGTGCCAAAATGCATGTAAAATGCTTGGACCAAAGAGAGGTGGAGTTGATAATTGCCAAGTGTGGTGTTATGACCATGGGAAGGGTTGAATGGCAGCATGCATGCAGATTTTCTGCTGCCTTTGCAGAGAAAGAGTGAGAAAAAATAGAGTGGATGTGACTATACAAGGTGATGACACATGGTTTGTACAATAGCACATGGTGTAGTGTTGGTTTGTGTACATAGGTGTAATAGTGAATAATAATATATAAAAAATTAGTATGAGTGGAGAACAAGGGAAGAAAAACAAAGGAGGAGAAGGTGTGGGAGAAGTCCGGATAGGGTGGGGGGCGGCTGCAGGCAGGAAAAAGGGAGGAACCCTAGGGTATTCTAACTTTTAGAGAGAGAAACTCTCAAGGCAGTAGTAAGCCCAAACTCATGAAAGAGTTGACATTCATTACTATGTAGTAAATAAGATTTCTGAGGTGAATTTTTGCTGATAGCTAAGTTATAACAGAGATGATTTGGACACAGATGTGCAGACATATATAAGTTCGCAGCCGTCCAATCAGTACGGTCCCACGTGTATCGAGTGGGGTCCACGTGCATCGACTAGTTCCATGTTCCACATGCTTGTCGATTGCTCGATTTTTTAACTGGCTATCTAGTTTTGAGCTGCATTTCATAGTTTAATGTAAACTTGTTACCTTATGGTAACATGTTCTAGCATAGATATGGCAAGCTGTACATTTTAGCTGCCATGGTCTCCATAGTCAGTTGGGCACCACACGATTATGACAGTTTTTTTTTTTATAATCGGATGTCCGGGCCAGCTTGTGCGCACCTCGACTAACTCCGGGGCCCTAGAGGTAACGACCGGGCATAACTCTCAATGGCCCCAAGAGTTTTGTTGGCAAGGGGAATCGAACCTGAGACCTTAGGTGGAAATAAACCTCTTAGTCTCAAGGTAAGACCACTTTGCCAACCTGTTGGCGTTGTGATGGAGCATCAGGAATATCAGTTGGAATGGTTGGAGTTGGACCAAAGACTCATCCTCAGTGACACTTGGAATCTTACAGAGTATTTATATTGGTATTGCTGCATTAAACACACGATTGAGATGTTTGGGCAGCGTAGCAGTAATTTACAAACTTTTGATGTTAATGTTCATGTATTTTTTGACGATTTTTCCATGTTATGAAGATGTTCATGCTTTCTTAAAACTGGTAGGCCCACAGTTCAACGACATCTGGATTATGGTAGTTCTTTTTCTCTGTTTCTATAACACTAACATATGCAGTGTAGTGTTTCCTAGAGAAAGTACCTAAGAATTCTAATCTCATGTACAAACAATATGGAACTCGAATAAGAGTATAAAAATGACTGACATGTAAGCCAAATGGTAACTTTTTCCGCATCCTCCGTCCCTGGTTTCAAAAGAGATACACAAATAGCTTGCAGTGTTTATATACAATCTTCCATCTTTTGAAGATGCCTTTTTTTGTTAACAAAAGGAATATTGATGCATTCTTTAAAGTAAATAGTAGACCCACAACCCAACCACGTCATTCTATACAGATTTTCTGTTGGTTCATTTTCTCTATTTCTAGATAACTCACTCATGCAGAGTGTCCTGTAGAAAGTATATAAGAATTCTAATCTCTTGTACAAACAATATGGAAATCAAATGAACTGTAACAGTGAGTATCTGGTACACCAAATGGTACCTTATTTCACACCGTCCATCCCTCGTCTCAAATTAGATACACAGACAGCTCGAGGTGTTTTCAGGGCCGGCCCTGGGGTAAGCCCAGCAAGCCTCCGGGCTTGGGCAACCCACCCGGGCAGGGGCAACCAAAAAAAAAAAAAAAACTCGAAGTTATATATAAATTTTATGAAGTTCACATGCATTTCACAAGGCAGCCCCTTGCCAGCGTGGTCACATGCTTTGGAAAAGTTGCTGAGTGTTGGAGTTCGATTCCCTTCTTCTTCGTCTATAAATTTTGCCTTTCCACTTATACAGACCTTTCTTCCCTTTTTTGCCCTCATTTTTTCTTTCCCCTGTTATTTATGAATCATTTTGTTCCCTCTCAATCCACAATTTTACAAAAATCACATAACGTCATTACTTTGCTAGAAATTTTGCGTTTAACAAACACAATAATAATGTAGAAGTGATATCTTACGAAAACCACATAACTCTATTACTTTGAATCGGATCGTGCTCATCATAAACCACTATAACTGGGGCCAAATTTTGATTGATTTTTATGTGATATTTTTTTTCCTGACTTGTATGTCATTTTATTTTTTAGCTTAATACTTCATCCGTCCCAATTTAAGTGTTCCCTTGGGAAAACATAAACATATATTTTCTTGGACATAAAAAATATATTTCCCTACAATTTTTTTAAAATTTTTTTGTACCAAATTAGTGTGTATAGAATATAAAAAAAAATTATAAAGGGAAACATACCAGGGGTTTGAAAATACACAGATTCCTGTAGAGGACACTTTAAATGGGGTAGAGGGAGTTGTAAGTGGGCAACCAAGATTAGAGTCGGACTTGGGCAACCCAAATGTCAGGGCCGGCCTTGGGTGTTTTTCGCTCCAAATTTACTTTGTAGATTTTCATCTCCTCCCATTTCACCATGAGCTAAGATTGTTGATTGTGTCAAGACTGATGAAGTGAACCATGGACCATATATGTTATTATGATATAAGTATTGCTTTTCTTGGCTATTTTTTCGTGTTGCATATTTTTGAGAAGTTACTATAGGTGGCCCAATTTAAATTTCTTTTAAATGTTTTGCTCGGCTAATTTAAGTTTCTTTTGTTGAGGATATAGCCTTCAGATTTTTGAGATACAGTTGAGGTTTTTATTTAACCACATTTGAGGACAGAATGCCTTGGTGAGTAACTTGAGAGTTACTGACATGTAGAGGTTATTAGATTTTAGCAAACTTCGCAGTCGATATTCTGATTACTCAGTTATCTTGCCTACTCTTTTCTTTCATGAACTCTGTCAACTCCTGTTTCTCCTCATCAATTTAATTTGTATGTCTATTCTTTCACTGTTTGGTCTCTGCCTACCTCTGTTTACTTCGGTTTCTCTTTTAGTTTCTGCAATTTGATTTAGTTATTTCAAGCTGGGTCTTTAAATTTAAATTGATGCCATTGTACACATATTTGTCGGGCAAGAATGGAGAGGACATCGCAAACAAGGTATATGCAACTCATCAATGCATATACCTTGTTTGCGATGTCCTCTCCATTCTGATATCTGCAATTTAAGAATGCCTAATACATCTATATATGATTTGCATGGGAATGGGATAAAGCTATGGCAGGAAGATTGATTGAACATCCACAGTGGTACGAGTCCAAGTCAGTAACAAAGCAAGGAGGACAGCAGTGTATTGTGCAGCAGACTTCAAGGGCAAACTACGAGGACAAAATGACTGGTTGGCTATGAACGCTATACTGCAGGGGAGACAGTGTCGACCGGAAAGCAGTTTGTGGAGAGATCTACTGGCCGAGTTGGGTTCAAGGACGAGCAGCAATGGAGCTCCACTCTAAAGATCAGTGACAAAAGTGGCTATACTGAGTACTATAGTGAGCAGAAGGTTCAGCGGGTGAATTTTGAGAACAGCAGCGGCAACACTAGCTGGGGAAAGAACAAATATTAGTGCTACTTCCTGTCGTAATCTTTCTTCTCCTTTCACCGGGAGAGTAGGATTTGATTTCTCTGCTACTTGAATGTTTGAATTTGCTACTTCCCTCTCCTTCCACTGAGAGATTAGGATTTGATTTCAATGCTACTTGTAGGTTTGAATTTGCTTAATGGTCTATATGGTAATATATATAGCTTAATTTGAAATCCAAAACACCACTTCATTGTGGTAACATCTTCTTTTTCCCCAAGGAAGGTGGAATCCTTGGAACATCAAGACTATCTTCTGGAAGATCCCATAATTCCATTGTCAGTTCAATGACTTTACTAATATCATTCAACTGTATATATGTTTTGGTAAAGAGAATAATCTTCTCCTTTGAGAATAATCAAAAAGATACTTCTTCTTCTTCTCCTCTCGTCATAATTTTTTTTGAACTGATATTATTGTTGTAATTGCTGCAACTGCTATTGCCGCCGAGTTTTACCTGTGTAAACCCAAAACGTGTTGTAAAATTTTTTCCGGTCTTCAATCAACATTTTATAAGTTTGATTCGTCTCCACCATAGCAACCGAAAAGTGATACTATGTTTTTAACCATATATAATTGATCGAAAACTAGAATCCTTCATTGAAAAATTTAGGGGGGAAAAAGAAGAAGAAAGAACCAGTGTTTATGAAAAAGGAATAGACTCAAAGTCTTTGTTCTTTAATAAAAATTAGTATCATTGGCTAACAGTGATTACCGTCGAACAACTCAGCCCATGCCATGGGGAGACATGGTCGGTATTCTGTAACCTTGCGAATGCTCTCGAAGACATACCGTGTCTGTATGTGTTTGGAAATACATGGTTTTTATTTCTTAACACAATCTTCGTAGGGGAGAGATGGTTAGTAACCGTTAACCAGACATCGAAAAATACAAGTAATACTAGAAATGTATTCCAATATACTTTCATTCTCTTTTAGTTCTTTTACTAACCTGAAATCTTCAAATTGTTGTGACAAAATTCGAGAATTTGTCCGTGAACGCATTGTATTTTTTTGTCTTAAAATAGAACAATTTCTTGTTTGGAAGGGACTAAATTGGGGGACGAAGAGAGTATATAATGTAGGGGGCGGAGGGTGGGGTGGTCAAGCGGGGTCACCTGACCCCACTGAGATAACAAATTTTGATAGGATAGGTATAATATTTAGTAGAATTTTGTATTTTTGCCCTTTGCATATGATAGTTTTTTACCCCAATTACCTGCCCTCCTTACTACACTAAATCATTTTTCTTTCAACTCTCTGACTCTCTTCACCATTACTTGCCCTCCTTACCGCACCAAATCATTTTTGTATACATTGAGAGGGAGATTTTTTATAGTATCACAAATGAGGCTATTATGCTACGATTTCAAAATATGAAAAATCGCCAAGGTCATTTGTAAACAATGTTAAAGGTTTTAAATGGATGTCTGCGTAGTTACTTTTTGTTTGCATTCAATTGTAACTTTTTGGATGCAGTTATAGGTTTGATTATCCAATTAGTCTACAATAGTGTTTTACTTTTGTATTGTTTATCAAGAAATTCTTACTTGGCCCATTAAATAGTTGCTCCACCCCTGAAAACAAGAAGTAGCCAATACTAATACTTGGCCCAATGGGCTTGTTTTCAAAGGTATTTTCAGCTTCAAACTTGGAGAAAACACAAATTTTTATTTTACCATGTTTTTCAAAGGACTTTACTTTCCGACACATTCCTAGTACTGTATCTAGATTGTGCCAATATTATGAACAGAACGATGCATGCATACCATACATATCCAACTATATGATATATGCATTCATAATATTGGGACATAAACTCCTTAACGAAATTTGATTCTAATGACTAATTTATGAGCTCGCATTTTGGTATTAATTAGTGTTATGTCAAATGATGAAAATTCAAATAGTTTATATCTTACTAGGGGCTGTTCCACTAACAATAAACTGTTTTTTCCAAACACCGAGACATGTCATTCTCTTACAATACATCACATAAAAAACCGTGAAAAGCCAGTTTTTTCAAAAAACCAACTTAGTGGAATTGTTGCTCCACCCCTTAAAACAAGAAGAGGCATTTACACACCGCTCCACTTTTGTGGAGGTTTGCACCGCGCGATCCACTTTTCCGGAAAAAATGCTCTGGCAACTCCACCCCATTCCGTCAGTCCCCTGTCCCCATGTGTCGTCCCATCCCATTAGTCCCCATCCCGTCAGTTTTTTTTTTTTTTACTTTTAATTTTAAAACCTCAAATCCTATGAAAGTGACTAAACCCTAGGGTACCCTATGAAAGTGCCTAAAATCTTAAGGTACCCTATGAAAGTGTCTAAACCACTAAAAATCATATAATAGGAAAGTGCAACATAAACCTAAACTCTAGGGTCTATGAAAGTGTCTAAACCTAAACCCTAGAGTACCCTATGAAAGTGCCTAAAATCCTAGGTACCCCATGAAAGTGCCTAAACCACTAAAAACCTTATAATAAGAAAGTGCACCCTAAGTGCCTAAGCCCCAAAAAAGAGTGATTGACCTTAATGTAGTTAGTGGTAATTGAAAAGAATGATTGGAGTTAGTGGTAATAAATATTTGGTTTTTGTACCGGCCCGTAATAAAACCAAACAAGAGAAGTATCCAATACTAATACTTGGCCCAATGGGCTTGTTTTCAAAGGTATTTTCAGCTTCAAACTTGGAGGAAACACAAATTTTTATTTTACCATGTTTTTCAAAGGACTTTACTTTCCGACACATTCCTAGAATTGTATCTCATGGATCCGGGGTGGGTATTGTGCGGTAGGTGTTGTGCGCCGTGTTATGCGGTAAAACGACGTAGTTTTTGGCACACCTCTGAAGCTTCCAAAGACCTTCTTTGGAAGAAGGAAAAAGCCACTACAAAGTGCCTAACCCTAAACCCAAAGTGCCTAAACCAAGGTTGTGAATCTCGTACCGTACCGGCCGGTACGTACCGGATTTACTTAAAACCGGTAACATCACCCTATAATTCCGTCCCGTCGTCAATTTCGGTCAATACCGGTCGGTTCCGGCCATTCTGGACAATACCGGACGGTATGAAGGTACCGGTTGTACTGCCCGAGATTTTGAAACTGAAGGAGAAAGAATCTCCAGAGAGAGAGAGAGAGAGACCTGAAGTGATCGGTGATGGAGCTGTGCCGGCGTCGATCGAAAATTTTGGGGGTGGAGGTTCTGGTTTGATCTGCCTTTGTGAATGGCAGATCTGGTTTTGTTCGATGTTTTGAGGAAGACAGAGAGTTGTACTGTGGTGAAAGGGGAAAAAGAACAGCTGGATGCCAATGACAATTTGGATTTAGTATATTTTATACTCTCACCTCTCACACTTAAACGGTACCCTGTCCGGTACGAGATTCAGAGCCTTGGCCTAATCCCAAAGTGCCTAAAACCACTATATCCTACCCCAAAGAGCCTAAATCCCCTAAAATTGAACCTCGAAACTAACTCTCCATACAGGGCCTATTGAAGTGTACCAAGAAAATGAACAAAATTACGTCGTTTTACCGCACAACACGGCGCACATGTACCGCACAACACCTCCCCCGAATTTGTATCTCATGACGAGATTGTGCCAATATTATGAACAGAAAGATGTATGCATACCATGTTGGGGTGCAGACAACCTTCAGCATTACCGGGGGTATGGGGGCGGGAGCCCCAACGATATTTGAGGGATCTCGGTGTGTAATTTCGGCCATAGGTCCGCCTAATTATTTCGTTGTTAGTGTGTAATTAGGGTTATCAGTTTTCAGAGAAAAACAGAGAGAGGCAAGAGAAAACGCAGATCTCAGAGAGATTGCGAGAAGACTTGTACTCTTGATTTCGATTTCATAGCGGACTGGTGTGGCTCCCGTGGTTTTTCCTCATGTTGAGGTTTTCCACGTATATCTGTGTCTCGTTTTTTTTTTTTCCGTTTTTCCATTACGCACGATTACTTGATTTTCTGTTCTGTGATTCATTGTTTCCAAGATCCATAGGGGTGTTGTGGGGTTGCGAAAATCCTAACATACCATACATATCCAACTATATGATATATGCATTCATAATATTGGCACATAAACTCCTTAAGGAAATTTGATTCTAATGACATTGATTTGACTAATTTATAAGCTCGCATTTTGGTATTAGTGTTATGTCAAACGATGAAAATTCAAATAGTTTATTAATTTTGACAAGAGTATGATTTATGGCATCAAAATTCCGGATTCTGATGTTCTATCCTCTGCCCAAGCTTTTGGCTGCAAGCAAGGTTCTTTGCCCATCAAATATCTGGGCCTCCCTATTGGTGCCAATCCCAAAAAATCTTCCACTTGGAAACCCATTGTGGATAAGTTGAAGAAAAAACTCTCTCTGGAAGAAAAGACATTTATCAATTGGTGGACGATTGGCTCTGATCAAATCTACTCTTGGTAATCTCCCGATTTACTATATGTCTATTTTTAAGATGCCAATTTCAGTTGCTAAGACCATTGAAAGACTGCAAAAGAATTTTCTTTGGGGTGACTCTTCTGATAAGAAAAAACTCCACTTAGTCAAGTGGGACCAAATCTCTAGAAGCAGACACTTTGGTGGTCTAGGAGTTAAAAGACTCCTAGAACACAACACTGCCCTCCTTGCCAAATGGTGGTGGAGGTTCAACAAAGATAAGGAGGCACTCTGGGTCAAAACAATTTCTGGGAAATATAATCTTCAAACCTCTTGGTGGCCATCTCTTCAGAATCAAAGAAGGGCTTCTACTCTATGGAAAAACATCTGTGATATCGCCAATCCAGATTCAGCAATTGGGGAAATCATTAAAAGAGGCTTCAGAATCAAGGTTTTCTCAGGAAACGCAACTCAATTCTGGACTCATACTTGGTTGGGGGATTTGCCCCTAATGCATACTTATCCTAGGTTATATCTCATTTCTACCCAAAAAGAATCATTGGTGTGCGAAGTTTTTGACTCTATCAATCGTGATTGGGATCTACAATTCAGAAGGAACCTTTTCATTTGGGAATTAGAAGTTCTGGCTACTTTGAGAAATCAATTGAATTCTTTTATCATTAACAGCTCAAGAGACGATTGTCTTACCTGGTCTTGGAGCTCCAATCTCCTCTTCTCAGTGAAATCGACCTACTCAGAATGGGAGAAACAAGAGTTTCAGGAAAACCCCAACTTGCTCCACATTTGGAAGAACCTTTGCCCTGCCAGGATTGAAATTTTTGCTTGGCTAGCTCTGCAAAATAAAATAGCCTCCAGATCTACCCTTTCTAGCCGCAACATCATCTCTATTAGCCAAGACTTATGCCCTCTTTGCCTATTCCCTGGAGAATCTCCTCGTCATCTCCTCTTGTTATGCAGCTACGCCTAGAATGTTTGGACCGCAATACTCAGATGGTGGAAATTGGCTTGGGTTTGTCCATCAAATATGTTATCGCTCTCCCAATTTTGGTTCTCTACCCCCTTCAAATATTTGGAAAAGAAATGCTGGTGCTGCTGCTTCTACTCGGTCATTTGGTCAATCTGGAAAGTTAGAAACGACCTCATCTTCAATAATAAGATCTTTCCATGGGAAGATTGTGTTGAATTGGTGAAAGTTAGGGTTGCTCTCTGGGTTAAAGGTTTGAACAAGCTGAGTTCCTACACCGTGGAGGATTTTATTGGCAATCTCGACGCCATAAGACGTCTCAGGATCTAATTTCATCTTTGAATTCTGTCTTCTGTTTGTTTTTTTGTTTTCTTTGTTTTGTTGCTTTTTCCTGGGCTTCAACTTTTTGTTGACCCCTTTCCCCCTCGATGTACCCATTTCGAGTTTTAATATATCCTTCCTCTTGCTGATCAAAAAAAAAAAAAAAATTCAAATAGTTTATATCTTACACAAGCAAATACGTGTGTATTGTAGCACTTCAAATAAGACCTAATATTTGCCATTGATTTTGGCAAGATTTCGAAGAGTTTGTTTGGCATTTGATTTCATTTCCACTGAGGATTTTAGAAGGCGCAATTCTCTTCAAAATGGGCTTTGTAGTCGGATTACTCAGTCTTTGGCTTCGTAGTCAATTCTATATATTCTGGATAAATCGTGGTTCCATTATTTTTTCTCTACTCTTTTTTTTCCTACATTAGTTGTGTTTCTGGATTACGTCATGCATGTCAGTTTGGCTTGTACCTCATTTGATTTGTAGGTTTTAAAATTAAAACTGAAAAACACACTTACCCAAATTGTCTCGATTATTGAAACATTTGCTTAATCATTAAGCTCATAATTAAAATTTTTTTTTTTTTAACTTGTCAAACAATTGAATAACATTTCATTGATACGAAAAAGTTACGAAACATCAGATCGGGCAACCATCCCCTGTAGAGGAGAGGAGACAGAAGCCACAAAGGAGGGCTAAACTCCTACAAAAAAAAACCAGCACCTCTCACAACTCAAAATCCATATTTGAACTAAAATGTTCACATGCTGTCTTACTATGATACAAGTCAATAGTCATGGCAAGTAAAGATTCGGCAATACTACTAATACTTCGTATTGTGATCACTATGAGTCCGACAGAATTCCATAGACTTTAACAAATATACCATCCACTTTTAGTTCGGTCAAATAAACGATCCTATAATGAGATAACATCAAAAAATAAACGGTCCTGTGAGGACATAACATCATTATTCACAAGCTTTACATGCTAGTGATCATCTTCTCTCCTTTTTATTTTGAGATTGAAATAGTACTACATGCACCACCCCCATATCATCTCTCACTGTAAACCATAGCTAGCCTACAGTTCATGACCATGGTACCCTCCCTCAGATTGAAACACGGAAGTCGAATCCCTAGAGTTCGACGAAGCTGATTTCGATTCAAAATTGTCAGCCCACCAAACCAAACCATCCTTCGGGCCATCCATCTCTTTGAAACAATCAAATTGAGCTTCAAAATCATCTTCTTGTTGAGAGAAATTACCACTTATTTTGTTGTTCACAAGATCGTCTAGCTCAGCTTGGATCCTCGAAAGACTCGAAATTCCTCCATTTGTCTGTAATTCCATGCCAACTCTATTGAAAGCATCCTCCAATTCATCAAATTTTGAATTTTTCACTTCTGAGTAATCTTGTTGAGCAGTGGGAGGTTCATAGAAATCAACATGTTGTTGCATCAAAAGCATAGGGTTAAGGCGATCGGTCGATAATTGGAGGCTTTGAATCATCTTTTCTTGTATGGGATGCAACTTATTAGGCCAAAATGCAGGGTGGTTGTAAAGTGACAAATTAGGGTTTTGTAGACTTTGAAGTTGCATGTGGAGCTGAAGTCTTTCTAGGGCTGAGTTGCTTAGGGTTTGTTCCGCACACAAGTTTTCTAGCCCGTTTGATTCTTTTGGATCATGTGTTGTGGCCATTAAGTGGTGGTTGCTAGAAATTTTGCGCCTTCCAAGCAACTTTTTCTTGAGCTTTGTATTCCAGTAATTCTTGATATCATTATCTGTTCTTCCCGGCAATTGAGCAGCAATTACTGACCACCTAGTACATGAAGACGGTTAAGAATCAGCCTTTTAACACAAATTAAGAAACAATATTTGCACCAAGTTCATACAAATACAACTTCAATTGGAAAGTTCATATCCATGACGGTACAACAGTGGTGACTCCAGAAATTTTTATCGGCGGTGTCATATTTGTAACGATCTAACATAACATTTTTACATTAAAAGACAACATGGAAGTACTAGTAAAAGAATGAGATCAACACCATTAAAAAAAAAAAAAAAAAAAGAGCACGATAAATATGAACTATGTTTAATTACCTGCAATATAAATTATGTAGTATCTCTTAAATTCATGTTTTTATGTTACAGTAAAGCATATATAATGTCTTTTTTTGGTAAAAACAAAACAAAAATGCGTGCAGTCTTGTAAAGGTGCTGGTAAATGTATCCAATAAATTTCTCCTTAAACCAATTCTTTTTGTGAAGTGCAAAAGTACTACTAGTATGTTAGATACAAGATCAGTACATAAGTCACGTAGTATGGGTATAAATAGATGTTCAAAGAGGTGTATTTAGGAGTTTCCTTTGAACAATAGTTAAACTTGCATCTAATTTGACACTCCGACATGCACATAATTGTGACTACCCCTTTAAATTGTGACAAAATTGTGACTAGCCCTTTAACTTGTGTGACAATTTAAAGGGGTAGTCACAATTTTTTGTCTCATGGGGTCGCCGGACCCCACTGTTCCCTTAATATATAGGGTACAGTGTGGTGCAGTAATGGCGATTTTAAAGACACGGGGTGCTCTTCAATTGGAAATCAATTCTATATGAAATTTGTTAGTGTAGCTAGTATATACCTAAAATATTTTAGTGAATTGGGAGTTCAAGGAATCATGATTCTATGACAGGAGGATTAGCATCATGGACAAAGGGGAGAGAGGCGTAGGGTACTACCTGCTGCCAATACTAATATAGAGGTGCAGATGAGGTTGTCTTCTTCTTCAGAGAATCCGCCATGCTTGATGTTGGGCCTCAAGTAATTCAGCCATCTCAATCGACAACTCTTTCCACATCTTTTAATCCCTGTTTATATACTCCTATTAATTAATTAGCTAAACCCATACACATCTATATAACATCCTAATAATAATTATAACTTCAAGATCATCGCAAATGATAACCGTGTGCAATCAAACAATTATAACACATGAAGAGAGAGGAATCCGGGGGGCTTGTTGTCCCCAGGGGTTGGCAACCCCCATCCGAGCCATCCAATCGTGTTTTGGACGGCCCAGATTCGCCCCCGGGTCTGAGAGCAAGATAGATAAGAGTATATGTATATGTCACATACCAATCTTCTGCGGAAGAGCAATCCAGTTATTGCCAGTACCATACTTTTCGATGTAAGCCTTGAGCTTAGCATCTTCTTCAGGAGCCCATGGACCCTTCTTCACGTTTGCCTTATCACAACAAGGAGCTCTACCCATCTTGATCGAAAATTGTTGTTGTTGTTGGCCTGGGAAATGTTGGATGGAAGACCAAGCTTTTTATAGGTAGGAAGAGTGGGTGAAAGGGTGATATGATCAGTATCCTTATGAAAAACAAATTAATTAAACAAAGTATAGTACTCTCTCCTCAACTTCTTTCTCCTTTCAACCTTCTATCTCTAGGCTTAATTTTTCTCTCTCTCTCTCTCTCTTCTCTCTCTCTCTCTCTCTCTCTCTCTCTCTCTCTCTCTCTCTCATTTGGATTAGTTCAATCAGCCATTAACCTCTATTTTTTAGAATTATAGATGCGACCAGACAGTGTAGTACACAGATTTTCTTCATGCTTATATATATTAAATTCAATAGCCCTTTTTCCCCCTCCATTAGTTTATTAATTATGAGAAAAGTAAAGTTAATATATAGAGACACCTCTATCCTCTTATTTTGTCCCCAATTTTCCTTGAAATTTCGATCCATTTTCTAGGAATTTAATGCGGTGTTATATAATCATCCAATAAAATATTGCTCCTTCTACTTAATTATGAAGCTAGTTACAATTATTGATGTATCCCATAATCACGCAAATTTTGATTAAGGTACTCACGAGCCAAGCTCGAGTAGTTTCATTTATTTGCACAAGAGAAATTTATACTCAGTTATTTGAATAGAGAGTTACATGAAGTTTATTGAAAATATAGGGATCTTGAAAAACACTTTAATAATTCATTTTCCCCAGCAATAGGGATGGGCATGGGGACGGATCGGGGCCAGAGAGTACTATCTCCACCCCCGATCTCCAAACCCTTTTCTCATATCCATCCCCTACCCAATCCCCAACGGGGCTTCATTTTCATCATCCATCCCCACTCCAAATGAGAAACGGAGATCCTCACGGGGATTCGGGGATCCAATCATTGTTTTTAAAAAAACTGATTACTAGAATCCCAGTTACAAGTTAAATGTTAAAAATATTTTCCGACCATCACAACTAAGGACAACATCAATTGCTAATTTAGTAGTCACATTCAAAGTCCAAAAATTTCTAAAGAAAATAGGAGCAGAAGCAATCCTTGCATGTTCCCAACAATTTTACAACAGCAAGCAACTACGATGAAAAACAAGACAATATCAAAGCACCGGTCACCGAGTATACCGGCAGCTAATGACATATCCTATCCAATCTCCAAACAGATCTCCATATTGCCGATCCGTTCGGATATCGAATTCGGAGGAAATGGACAACCCTACCTAGCGACCTAAATGTCCTTTCCAGGGTTTTCTGAGTTGTGATCGAACCCATCAAGTTTATCATCATGGTGTACATGAGCATTTCATTTTTCTACCAAACATAATTAATCACTTTGTCTTCTTTAATTAACTGTTCATTTTCCCTCCCATACATTTTACATCATTGAACACTGTTTAAAACAAAATATCTTTACATGTCTCTAAATTTGGTTGATTTACATGACGAGTCGAGTTTGACGAACTTGATTAATTTAGAAGTCTTAACCTTGAAATTTAAAAATTAAAATATTTAATATAACCCATCTACGCGTTACTAACCCAATTATCGGGTAAATTTCATCCCAACTCATCAAATCGTTGATTACGGTGTCGTGGGTAACTTATACTATTATAACACAATAATTGGGATCCGGGGTGGGTGCTATGCAGTAAGTGTTGTGCGCCGTGTTGTGCAGCAAAACTACGTCATTTTGCTTGATTTTTGTGCACACTTCCAAAGCTTCCAAGGGCCTTATTTGGAGGAAGAAAAAACCATTACAAAGTGCCCAAACCCAAAGTGCCTAAACCCTTAACCTGAATTGCCTAAACCCAAAGTGCCTAAATCTAAGTACCTAAACCTATTATACCCTACCCCAAAGAGCCTAAATCCCCCAAAATTGAATCCCAAAATTAAAACTCACACTTAAAATCAAAACCTCTTGGATACTAAGAAATTCCAAATAATTGCCATCAGCCTGATTTAAGAAAACGCAACAAACTAGGGTTTTGCGCCTCCCATCCCACATAGCCATAATTGCCCTAGTTTACGCAAGTTGGCTAGGGTTTTACTATTCAAACACATAGAAGTTACTAAAACATAAAAATGTAAAAAAACAAAAAAAATATTAAAGCCTAAAAATTAGTTAAAATTTTTATCAAAAGTTAATAAATATAAATTCATTGACCTCGGTTTCCTTCTACAATAATTTTTCTTAACGTTATCATAATTCATAAACAACAAGAAATAGGCCCAGAACCACACTAGCAGAGAAACAACAAGAGGAAACAATCAAATTTCACAAATTCCCTCATAAACTAATCTGTAATTCTTGACTTCCATTGACAAAATGCTCGAATCTTAGGGACGAAGAAAACATGCTTCTGTTTGTCTCTGTCTCATTAACAGAATCTCTCTCTCTCTCTCTCTCTCTCTCTCTCTCTCTCTCTCTCTCTCTCCATTGACACTGCATTCCATTTTGTCTACGTGCACGGTAACTAACACGAAATCGACCTGAAAATATGTGCATTAACATAAGTTAATTCTTTTTTAATAATTAGATGTCTGAATTAGCTTGCGCACATCTAAACTAATTCAAAACTTTGAAGTTAATGACCGAGAAAATCCCCTATGACCCCAAGGTTTGGAATGTGAGACCTTCATGGAATTCGAGTCCAAACCTGAGTACTTGGAAATCCGTAAAATAATTCCATTACCTACGATATAGATGGACACAAATCAATACGATTTGTAGCTCCTTTTTATTTTAATGCATCATCAACAAGACCACTCTTTAAATCCTTACGTGAGCTGGTGAGGATTATTCTTGATAAGAAGATAAGTATGAGTCAGTATCCGCACGGGAAAATCTACAATATACATCTCTTAAATGGGTGTACCGTATTTACCTGATATGTGATTTAAATTTTTTCATCTCATAAAGATTCATAAGATTTTGATGTGTCTCATAACTTTTATATTAAAAACTTATAACTTTTCAAAAATGTGATTCATTACATTTTCACAAAGAATCATAACATTTGTTTCTCGTAACTTTTTAGCAATAAAATTCATAACATATTCACTAAAAATTGTAACATATTAGTGTGTGTCGTAAGTTTTATTCTAAAAACTCATAACATTTTAGAGGTGTTTATGATACACACCTAAATAATGGTGCATCGTAGCCTTTTCCAACCAAAATAATGTGAATGATTGGTGCTAACTTTATTGACTTCCGTTGATTTAATCTCTTCATTTCTAATTTAATCTCTCTCTCTCTCTCTCTCTCTCTCTCTCTCTCTGGGTTTGTGTGTGAGAGATACAGAGAGAGTAGGTGTGACCTTTTTATGGTTCATGAGTCAAGATGACCGTACTTTGAGGTACTAGGACTTCAGCCATTGTTTGAAGAAGGTGGTTGCATAGTGTTTTTTTTTTTTTGGACGGCCAATTCAATTCACTACTCTCCGGCCCTTTTTAAGTGATCACTATTAGAATACGTGCAATTTCAAACCCCTAAAAACATATTTCTTTACATAATTTTTAAAAAAATTTAATACCAAATTAAAGTACTCAAATTTAAATTTTTTAAATTTCTTTACTTTAATTTGGTGCCAAAAAAATTTAAAAACATGTTACGAAAGTAGTTTTTAATGGCTACAAAATACACGTTTCCCAATCCTATCCGAGATCAAAATAAAGTCAATTTATATATGGTTCTCATAGGGAAAAAAATTATCATAACAAAATTAATTTAACGAAAAACAACATACCGTCCAGCGAGAGCAATTTTGTTCACCTTCCTTAAAAGAGGGTGAACAAAACCCTCTCTCTTATTCGTTGAAACATGTGGGTCCTACCACAAAGTGATGTCATGCTTACCAAAAGTGTATTGCAGAAGTAAGCATGACATCATTTTGTGGTGGGACCCACACCAATTCAACCAATAGGAGAGAGGGTTTTGTTCACCCTCTTTTAAGGAGGGTGAACAAAATTGCACTCCCGTCCAGCTAGCTCAAGAAAAAATAAAAGATTCTTGTCAGATCCATTAGTTAGTTAGACTCATTTCTTTAAAAGGTCTGAAAACTAGTCTCAAGAGTTAACATCTTAAATACGAGTGGTAATTTTGTGTTCCAAGGGGAAGGACACATTGTGCCAAATACTTGGAAAAAAAAAATTCGGTGCCGAGTGGGTACGCCACGTGGTGCCGAGTGCCGACTGTCAAGCAGCAATTTCGGCTGTTCAAAAATGTTTTCAACAGTCCAGATTTCTCTCACTCTCTCTTCTCACTCCTCTTTATCTTTTCAAATCTGAGTCATCCATAACACTTTTGGACGGCCGAGATTGCCGATTAGGCACCACGTACGATGGTGCCCGCTCGGCACTGAAAAACCTCTCACATATTTAGCTAATTTGGTGATTTGAATGTAATAAGTCACTTAAAATCTGCTAAATTGCTAATGACAGCGTGTGAAGGCCAGCTTGGCAGTTGGCACTAACCCCATTTCATGAACCCTGAAATTAAAGATGTGGGCCTAGGAGCCCAAGAAAAGATGCCGTAGGCCTAGATCCATAATACACCATTGCCGTAGTCTAACTCCAACAAGGTATCAACTTCCTCTCCATAAGAATCGAACCTATAAGTCTATAACCAATTAGACAATTGCTAGACAAACTTTCAAAATTTGCTCTAGACAAATAGTTTTAACGGGATTACTAACGAATCATATTACAATCGGTCATTCGACGCTCGATACCTTTCGGGGATATAGAACTAAATATGTGACAATCAAAATGTATAATATATATTCCTGAAGGAGACCCTCATGACTTTGCTTCTATGATTATTCTGATTACTCATAAATCAATCAAAGTCGTTATTATCTCCAATGCACTTTTTGTACTATATATAATCAACACAGACGCTACAAACAGAGGCAGTTGCTGAGCTCAGTTGGGACTTGGGAGTACTCCTAATCCCTCAATCCTCAGCTTTGTTTTCTCCACAATTGTCAAACCATTGCCTTGTTTCAACTAACCCATCACTTTTAGCATCCAATAAATTGACTTTCCTTCTTGTCCCTTTGGCTTCACAGCATGGAATATGTTTTTCATTTTTTTTTTTTTTTTTTTTTCGCCAATGTATTGAACTTCAAATTAAGCAAAAGGGTGTTTCTAGTTCTTTGGCCAGTTCAATTTTGCAATTTATAGAAGTTTGAGCACACTCTTTCCTACTAGTATTTTGGTTGCACGTGCGTCGACAAGAAAGAAGTTGTGTCATTAGAGCGAATCATAATAATAGACAACCCTAAACCCGAGAACCCATCTCGACTGGGATATGAATTAGTAGATCATACAAGATAGATTATGATCTACTCCCTAATTCTCCTACTCGACTGGGCGGAGCGGGTATCTTAATTGCCCTAACATAAAGCAACTAACGATAATTATTTATCTTTTGAGTTGTTCTAATCCATCATCATCCCTTACTCGATTGGGCGAGCGACCCGAAGAACCCACCTAGTACGTAATCAGCGAGTGTGCGTTAGAAGTTTTGACTTGAAATAAAAAGTCTAGTTAGTGTATTAGGTATCAACACTTTGCATTCTTTCTGGAGGGGGAATAAGTGATGGTGTCATGGAGTTTGACTTTTTTTTTTAACCAAGTTGCATGGGTGATCCCATTGACTTGCCCTTTTCCAATAATAAGAACAGCAAGAAAAAGCTTGAGAATGACACCAATGGCGTTTCTTGGTCACAGTGAATAAAGTCAACCAGATGTTTGAAAAAAAAAAAGGTCATAATACTCGTCTAAAACATACAACCAAAAAACATACTTGTTTAATACTTATTTAATTTGGGTGGTTAAAGAGGGGGGGTCCAACCAAAAAAAATACAGTGGGTCCGGTTTCAAATTCTGATATGAAATTGCAAGCACATCTAGCTTTCTTTTGGACTATTAGATGATGATCAAGTGACTCGGGTACAATGGTGACCCAGAGATTCCCATGTATGTCACAAAAAATAAAACAAAGAATCATAGTGCTAATTTAGATATAAACCAGTCAAAACATCACTCTTCTTGTTTAGTACCCATGCATGGTGTCTTTTTTCTTTTCCTTGACAAATCCACCATGTTCCTGCATTTTTTTCTGTTCTTAGGTCAACTTCAAAAATACATATACTTGATCAGTTCAATGCAGTTACTGAGATAACGTCGGCATCAAGCAAACTCCCCTCCCCATAAGCAGAGCTTTAAGCCAAATCCCAAAAATTAAATTTCAGAAATTCGAAAAAATAGTCTCACTTTATACATCTCTAGAACCAGGTTCACAATGAACGCATAAGAATGTTCCGAGGGAAGACACTGAGAAATCGAAGTAATAGATGAAGTTTATCAGGGTATAACAAAATATAGGTCCCATGTCTCATCTAAATACTATCAGGATAATGCATCATTCTCCAGCCAACATAAAGCTAGGAATACTAATATCATCCAACTTATATACATATTCTCTTATAGCTGGTCAGTCCCGCTTCAAGGGCAGATAATAAAAGACCCCCATATAAGGAAGAAGCTGTACCACCATATCCAAAAATAATAACCCACCTGCACAATATTTAAGTTTAAAATTTTCATCATACCTGAGAGAAACCACATCCATGAAAAGCAATGATTCAAAAATAGTGAGGTCTTACATTCTCGGCATGCAATCGTCGTTCTCCTTGGAGTGTGAGTAGTTATCATTGAAACGTCCATTTCAGAGCACATACGATTGCACTTCATTAAGATAAATTATACCTTTCCATGCGAATAATAAGAGGTAGTGGAGAAAATGAGGGCAGAAAAACGCATTACTAGCCTGTAGAATAGAGGACAGTAAGCTGACTTAGAAATGCATAAGATAGTCATCTTATTTTCCCTCTTTGATAACCCTCATCTAACCTTCAGGCAAGCAAGTGAAATTGATTGCTCGGAGATCGGCATTATTTCACATTGATTGCTGCAGCCATATTTCTCAACCTCTGAGAGATTTCTGAGAACGATGGCCTCTCTGCTGGATCAGAGGCCCAACAGCTTTCCATCAATGACTTCCATTCAGGATCACACCATGTTGGAATTTCAGGGCGCAAAGAGTTGTTCACGATTCCTCCTAAAATAGGAAAAAAGGTACCGATGAAGAGGAGACAAAAATGAACTAATACAATAGGGTAAAGGGTTTCATTGGGCATCATAAATTAAACCAAGACCTTATTCATTAGACTGTAAAAACAAACACTGACTGAAGTGCCGGAGTTAATAAGACAAAGTGTTGCTACATGCAAGAAAAGAAGCCCAATACTTGGGCACTCAAGTAAGGGTTTTAGCTATTAAAACATGGTGCAAATTAAATACACATGCCGAACACTCGACAGTCACACGGTTTTTTAATTTATAAAATACAAGTGTAGAACACTGGACACTCAACCAAGGGTATGGGATATTATTGTGCAGTTATCAATAAAATAGGGGAAAAACCCCCAAATTAGGTTATAGTCATTACTATTGATAAGCATAATACGTAAATTTATAGTCTTTGCAGTTGTTTAAGAAGCTCGCGACAATTGAAGATGATTGACATAGAGTGCTTGAAACAAGTCCTAATAGCTCTGTGCCAATCCCTCTTTGAAAAACAAATTTGTCCCATCTGCTAGAGTTTCAACATGTTGATAGCATAAGCGAGTGACAATTCACACTTTCAGTACTTCATGGTTTTCCCTGTCCATTCTTTTAGGAGCACATGGAAGTAATTTCTTGGCACCGGATGTGCTTAGTGGAAGCTTCAATTGCATCAAGGTGGATTGGACAGAAGACCATCAAGTTAGCTTTTAACAAGTATTCAACTTGGAAGCGACTTACTAGTCATCAGAGAACTTGAAAACAAGATTGACCTTGGAAGCATGCAAAAGGAGCTTAAAGTATAGTAGGGGCGTCTGCTATGGTTGACAAGCCAATGGACATGGACAACAGCACCATTCTGGTTGACCACCTGTGTTGTCTGATGGTCAATTGGACAACAATCTTCATTGATCTCGTCTCGTTATGTCATTACAGTCATTTAGGCCAAACTGCTTCACAGGTCAACCGACACAAAAAATGATCAACAGCTTTATGTCGTTTACTTGGTCTCCTAGACCAAACTGCTTCCCAGGTCTATCAACTCAGAGTGGAAGATTTAATTTGTTTTCTGGACTTCAACTTAAGGTATACTTCCAACTCGTCAGAGAGAAGTACTTGGGTGGACACTCGTCGCCTTCAAACATTAGCAAGTTTATCTTGTTTAGACTATTTCCTAATCTCATTTATACAATTTTGGAGTTCTACTTATTTGGACTCACGTAGAGCTGAAGTTAATGGTTTTCGGTTGAGCCAAGGAAAACGTGCTACATATTTGCTCTTTTACCTTAAAACCCGTTGGTGAACCTACAAAACTACTTGACCCTTGGTGATAGTAAAGGCTTTAGGTGAAGGCATTGAAACCCTTTGTGGAGTTGTTGGATTCGAATCTAATGTAGGATGCCAATAGTGGATTTAGAAATGGAGCCCAAATACTATGAAAGACCCTAGTTTTCATGATGCAGGACAAGATATACACCCCTATCACTTATGGAAACATTATTTTTGTAACAATTTTTATTTACGACTATTCTTAGAAGATTTTATTTGTGCTGCCTTTTCCGCACGTTCCTAGTTTAGTTTTCGTTAGATTTTATTTTATTTCCTTTTAGCTAATAGTCTAGGTTTTCAAGTAATACTTTGCTTGGTCGCCACTCTAAGTAATTTCCTTTTAATTAGGACTCCTACTAGTATAAATAAGGATGTAGCCTATGGGCATATTTAGCTTTTATTCAATAACAAATTCAGAGTTAATCTCTTTCTTCTTGTGGATTCAAGATTATTCGTGGATTCGAGTGCCTATCTCGTTTGGAATAGTACGCTAACTATTCTCTCGTGAATTCCGTTGCGTCATTTCATCTTGCCTTTACCTCCCTTATTGCATATTGAATGTATAGAATATGTTGAATCCTTTACACTCAAATGCACATAGCCACAGCACTCTCAAGGATTTCAGTAGAACCCATGGAGCAAGAACATGTCAGTTTTTTTCCAGGCATTGAGTAGGGTTTAAAAAGGAATTCAAAAACCACAATTGTCCTCAATCTCCCCCTCAAATAACTACGGAATACAATAAAGGAGTATGTTCATCATGATCGAATAACCAGATAAAATATAAGAAAAGTGAACCAGTATATGGTCCCATATGGAGCATACCAATTATAGAAGCACAATGCAAATCTGCATATGGTTCATCTCCAGTGAGCAATTCCCACATGACAATCCCGAATGAGTAGACATCAATCTACATTGTAGGAGAAAATGATAACCAGTCACACACAAATAAAAGAAACCCCCCAAAGTTAAAAACTTCATGCAGACGGTAATTTTACCTTTTCTGTTACCATGTTACTCTTTCCGCTAAGAAGTTCAGGTGCCATCCAGGGTAAAGTTCCTCGAACGCCCCCTGATACTAATGTGTGTTGTTTCACCTTCGACAAGCCAAGGTCACCAATCTGCAACAAATGCAAATATTGGATAAGCAATTACGTTCTCACGACGAAGCAAAATTAACACAAGCCAAGACATCAAATCTATCACAAGCTGGTATTCTTATCAAGCTTCCAGCCTGAACTAATTAACAGTTACAGAAAGCTGCAAAAGAAATTCTGAACATGCAATAAGATAACAATGGATCTTTCAACTACAAATAAAAAAATAAAAACTAAAATTATATCCTAAAAAGCCTGATGAAACGATAAGACAAGAACCTAGGAAAAAGTTATGTCACCGAAGCATAGTATACCTTGCACACTGGCCGATGTGGATCTCTCATATTTACTAACAAATTTTCGCACTTCAAATCAAAATGCACAATATTCTTTCCATGCAAATACTCCATCCCAAATGCAGCATCCATAGCTATGATGAGTCTCTTGCGACGATCAATTGTTCTGTAAAGCAATAGGGGCAATCAAGGATACAATGTCAAAGTTAATATCCAGTTTCCATTTAACTAATGAATGCCTTTAAATGCAGAATGCATGCTGCAATAGGTACTAGTTATCCACGACCAAGGGAAAAAATTAGTACCGGTCCTTTTTCCGTAGAAACTGTTTCAAAGATCCGTTTACCATGAATTCTGTCACAGTTGCTAAAGATCCATCAGGACCATCACGAACTATTCCATAGAAAGAAACAACATTTGGATGATGCAGTGAGCTTAATATCAAAGCCTCCTTCCAAAAGTCTGCAATCTATAAATCAGAGCAACAGCCAAAGTTAAATCAAACTAGTAAATAGTAAATACTATGCCAACAGCAATAGTCAACTCCAGAGAACAAAAGAACAACATTTTGCCCCAAAATTTCATGACATGGTTAAAGCAATAGCATTCGATGGCAACGGTAGAATGATTAGGGTATAGCAAATACCAGTCGTTCTCTCTCAGAAGGTCTACCAGCAAAGCAGCTGGCTTTGATTCTCTTTATTGCCACATCCGAACCCTTCCACTTCCCGTAAAACACAGCACCGTAAGTACCTGAACCTAGTTCTCTTATCTCCTCAACATCGTCATTTTTAATGGTCTAAATAAAGAAATGGAACGACATCAGAAAAACTGAAGCACATGATGCGAAATCACAAAATAGAAAACACGATATGGACATGTATGTCGAGACAGTACAGTGGAAAGGAGGGATTGAGATCATAAACACAAAAACGCTAGTGGGTACAAGGTGAATTGAGGCACAGAACACAAACCTGTAATCCACTAGCAATGGCTTCAGCCTCAGCCTTAGATGGCTCAATCTTTGAATTGTTTGGATTATCGTTGTCAGAGTCCAACTCTACATCCCCGTGCACATCCTGAAAAAAGAACAAAGAACATTTTAAACGGACAAATATTACCATAACAGAAATTCTGATGCTCTACAAGGAAAAGATGATGTGAGATCTCACCGCTGACTCCAATTCATGTTCAGGGGAATTAGCATCTTCTTGAACTCTAGCTTTCACATCATCAACACCTTCCAGTGCTGCCTTCTTTACAGATGCAATCAACTCAGGTAAGAAACTCAATCGGTCACAGAGTTCCTTAGTTTCAAGAGGAGCATGAGAACCGTTTTCATCTGGTTTAACAATGCCGCTGCACTTTTCAGAAGGCCTTAAGCTATCAGAATGGATAGACTCGGGAGGCACCACTACCTCTGCATTCTTGTTTTTCTCTAGAACAGAGATGCTCAGTGTACCACAGTCTTTAATTTCTTCTGCATGATTTATCTCTTTTCCTCCTCCACTAGCACCTTTCTCCTCCACCGTTGCTGATTCAGTAGCATGCAAATCATTTCTCAAACCTGGACCAGAAGTTGTCAATGAAACCAGGTTACCGCTCACCAAAGTTGATGGTGAACCCGATAACTGCACAGGTTCCGTGGGAGTGGCCAAATTTAACCCATCACTTGGGAATTGAACATTTTCTGCGAAAAGTGGGTGCTGATTTTCCTGAGTATATGCATAAGGGTTCAATTTTAAGGCATGGCCATAAGAATTGCATGGGACAGCAGACCCATCAAAGCCTGCCATTTTCTGTGAGGACTCAACCCAAGAATTTTGATTGTCCGCTCCAATACAGAACCTCGGACTAGTGTCCAATGCACCCCTGACAGATCCTGGAGTAACCGTACCATTTACTAGCTGAGGCAGGGTAGCTACTTCATATGAAGGAGCCCCGTGCAATGGGTTATGAGCATGTCTCCACAAAGTATGCCCTGGTGTTGGTGCTGGCGCTGGTGATGGTGATGGTGCTTGTACATTTGGCACATGGTAAAGACTATCTGCCCCATAAACATAAGGCAAATTCCCATGCCTAGCCCCACGGTCATCAACAGAAGGAATATGGTGGACGTGAGATCCAGAGGCGAAAGCTTGGTCATGAAACATTTCATTTCCCAATCCAGACCTAACAAACCGCTGGTCTTCCGGATGAACATAATTAGGGGCCATGTGATGAGGGCCTTCTGAAATACTGTCCGGCGTAATAGGGATACCATCCACTATGTAGTGATCATTCAATCTCACAGCTACAGGAACATGAGACCTTGGCTCATCAGGACGAGGATTTGCTTGAGGCTGCAGAATCCATCCTCTTTCATGATTATGAAGCTCATTATAAATGGGTCGTGGATAATTTTGCTCTCTGGGGTGGAAACCATGGTGAAATTTTGGGTCTGTATTCAACACAAACGTTTCCCGATTCGGAAGGCACTCGGCGCATGGACTAGCGACCTGGTGAAATCCATTGTTGGGCTGCTCCAAATGTGGTTGTTCTCCGTGCTTCCAAGAGGAATCGTGATACGGTTGATTTCTTTGGAAAGTCACGCGACAATGTTCACAAACGCTATTTCCATCATAGATGGTAGGATTTCCATGAAGTATGTTACCTGGGAAACCAGATCTATCACCTGGAGTCGGACCAGTGGGTAACCACGCTTCATTATCAGAAAAATGTTGCTGGTTATCATATTGACGATTCATTTGTTGCCGGCCATAATCCTCAGACATTCTGTCGAAACCTTTGTCCAAGAACTCCCCATACGGTGCATGGTGCCTTGCAGAAGAAGGTGAAGTTGGAAACTCCACTGCTGTTCTTGGATCGTGGTTCCCAGGATGCCTAGGGGAGTAGTATGCAGGACTCCAAGGAGGCTCCATTTGCTGGTGTTGTCCTGTACCCATATGAGGTATCGTGAGTTGCCTCAAGTTAAACTGTGAAATAGGTATATCATAATTCCTCTGGTTATGAAGGCTACTCTCGAGACTCATCTGGTTAAGGTACTGCTCTGCAGCATGGATTTCATCTGCCATTGATTCACTAGGCAGCTGCATCCTAAAGTCTGATTCATTAAGGCTATTCAGAGCATCTACGTACCTCCTCTCCGTATCCCTTTCTGCCCCATCAACAAAATGGGAAGAAATATCTTGGTCGGGATTTGAAAACAAAAAGATCCTAAGTCTAGTGAACCCGTCTCCAGAACCCACTTTATCATACTCCTCCATCATATTGGTCACGTCGTCATCATTCACTACGGACACCAAAGCGTCAAGATCCTCATCAGGTTGTTGATACTTCAAAATAGCTGCCCCATCATAAAGGTCCCTCATTTTCGCCATCAGCTCCTCATAAGTAATGTCGCGTGGCACACTCACAATTCGCGTTTCACCACCCACATACCTCAACTTCCCATCTTGGGGACGTGGCAAAATACTACCAGAGAAACTACATAAGAACTTCACACGTGGGTTTTCGTCATTAGAACTAGGGAGCGAACCAGGGGTGGTGGTAGGGCTGTCCATCGAATACTCAACCAGATGATAGTGTTGCTGCTTCCGCTCAAATTGCAATGATGATTTTCTCAAACTTGCAACTTCTACATAACACATGAGAATCTTTAAGTCAATAATAGCTCAAGTGTCCTATTACCCCAATAACAGGTACCATAACCAGTCCCTCAGCCATTTTATGCGAAATGATTAATTGGTTTTCAACTAAAATCCCCTAAGAATTGCTAAAAACCTTTACCATTTCCTAACAACAATAATCATTAACACATAATCAGCTGCTCCTATTTGATTTCATAGGTGCACTATCACAGATATATCGAATTTAGCTCAATCCCTCAAATTCAGCACAAAAACCGTACCAATACAACCCTAATCTCTTGATCCAGATCCTGTCAACCAGTTTTCGAAACGTAGAATTACAAGAAACAAAGTACCTGAAATGCGAATGTAGCTTTCAATTCAGAAAACCCAATCCAATAAACACAACCTCAAATCCGTGCAACCCTAGTCAATCTAGATTCAAGAGTACCTCGAAACCAAATCTTGCCTCACGTTTTCGATTTTTTTTTTGCCCGTTGCGGGTTTTCTAAGCAGGTTACGATCTATATCGCTGACAGTACAGAAGAGAGGGTCTAGAATATTAAATTACATATATACATATAAATTAATATTTGTGGACGATTAGAACATAGAGAGAAGAGAGAGAAAGTTGTATAGAGAGAGTGAGGGTTTCGAGGCTGTAAACGAAAAGGGAAAATCTTCTGGAGAAGATGATGACGGAGGAACGCCATCGTTGGGCTGCTGCGTTGCCAGGTAAGTCAACACGTGGCGCCATATGGTTTCACGGAGGCAGGGCATCTATTTATCTCCACAAAGGTATATACCCCTCACGCGCTTTTGTTGAACATTCATCTCGCCAGCAAGGATTGTGGAACTATACACTTATTATGTACACTTGTACCTAAGTGGTGCTATGGTCACGTCTATACTCACAGACAATATCTATGGCTCGAACAAGACATTTTACTGACCGGTCGGGAGCCCCTATTATCACACTCAGGGGTTGCTACGCTGATTGACTCCTCCCACTCATTTCTCAGATTAAAAAAAAACACACATTTGTCTCCATGAGAGGCAGTAGCAAGGGTATATGCGGGTTCGATCAGGTTCAATTTTGGGTCTTTGTGAGTCCCTACTAGGTTCATAACGATGATCGAAGTCGTTCATTTTTTAAAATTCATCAAGTATGTTGTCCAAGTAAACAATTAACTTGATCGAACATTGTTGGTGTAGTGGACCGAAATATAACGGTCATATGGGTCAAGGTTGGTTAGGACTAAAGGTCGGACCATCAGGCAAAGTAAAGCCCATCTCTCGATAGGACCATTATCCGAGCCCCAATGGGGCTGTACCGAGATGATATGAATCGGTAAGAATCGACATCTTGGCCGAGACAAGATTGATTCGAACGAGTCACCCGAGCTGGGTAAAATCGAAGTGACTCACGAGGAATGCGGAAGGCAGTTCAACCGACACGTCACAAGTGACATCATCCGAGGCGGTTGCCGTGTGTGTGTAGCTCGTGACGGGCCATGTGCACATAACCGTGTCCTTCGTACGTCATCGTGACGATTGCCAAGCGGTTATCACACGTGTCACTCTGTGATTCGTAGTATTCACATGCAATCATAACGAACTTGGCTCGTGACATAGCGTGAGGTCATCCGAGCCGCGCATAAGATCTATACTTGTGCTTGGAGCCCAAGCCAAGGGAGCCTATATGAGTGAAGAGAAGACAACCCTAGAAAGTACACAATACAATACACTCCACTTTTCTCTACTGCTTTGGTACTTCTCTCTCTAAGTTTCTTACTAGATCGTCGGAGTGTCTTTCCTGACCAACTTCCGGTCAAGTTGGCAGTAACGGTGGGTGCTACTTGTACAGAGGTTCCAAAAGGAAGCAAATCTCGCTGATACGATGGAAAAGAGTTAATCCAAAAGAGTCATTTGAAGCAAAACACCACAGTTGGTTACACCAACAAAAGAGATTTTGCACAAGAAAAAAATAGGGTCTAATTTATTTACATCGACGACATATTCAACAAATTCTACAAAATGAACAATTCCAATAAATATTGTGGGTCCATGAGGGGCCTACAAAGTCCCAAAATTGGATTGGACTGGAAGACCAATGAAAAATTGGACAGGTCCTATACTACCCTCGGTTTTGGGAAAAAAATTCTTGCCTTCTATAAGTATTTATCACTATCTAAATAACTTGATATTTTGTACAAATCAAGAAAAAAAAATTAAATTCGAGATTCGAATCATAAAAATAATCTCAATGACTTTCTATTGAAGAACACAAGATAGATGAAACAAGTCTTATTTCCTTTTTAACAAAAATAACTAAGCTTGGACAAAGCCTCATCAACCTTTCTATTCATATTTTAATGAACAATGTGCAACAAATAGTAGAACACTCTCATCGGTAGTGTCACCCTTCTATGTAAATATTGACTTTACCAATGACGAGAGCATCGAAAAATTTAAAATATAGATTAAAATTGAAAAGGTCCAAATAAAACGATCCTAAAGCCGATAAAGACTGAGAATTTGACACAAATTCAACAGAATTTTTTTTAAAAAAAACAAAGAGACCCAAAACAGTGTAATAATGTCGAATTTTTTTTATCCAAACACGTACTTAGTCTTTTTTTATTTGAGCAAGATTCAAATTTGATATAGTAGTTTGAAACGAGGGTTTAGTGTGAGCTTGAGAGAGTATGTACCCAATTTTGTGGGTTTGAGTAAAACACTGGTTAGGGCAAGAGATGCTCCAAGATATCGTCAATTGGAGAAGCTTAGCAGAACAGTTGGAAGGGAACGTTGTCTACCTCTCTGCACAGTCATTATTCAGTTGTTTTGGCACTCCGATGTGATTACTTATGAAACACATGAAATGAGGTCATAGATGGGATTCTGACGTGACGTGACGTGACATCACCTCACCAGAATAAATTAATTTTTCCCCCTCCAACACACAATCTTCTGGCTTGTTGCGTCATACCTCAAAAGACACTCCCCGGGATAATATTTTTCTCACTCCCCTCCTTGTCAAGTCTACCAATGGCAACCACATATTTACATCATTGACAAGAAACTTAGTTAAAGGCGGGACATGAGACAGCTCTCCATATAGATTGACCTTGGGAAAGTTGATAATATCTAGAAAGTTCTAAACCGATAATCTTAGGAAGAAGCAATTCCTCGATCTCATGCATGGATACGAGGTCAACCCCAATCGTCATTTGTTACACGTATCATTAATCAGTCTTTAGCCTTTACTCTCATTAGTCACTTGTTTGCTGGATATTATAAAAATAAGGAAACATGGATTTCCACAACACATTTATGTGACTTCCACAACACATTTATGTGACGCTATCTATGCTTCTTTTTTAACATCTGACACTATTTACTTGTTGTAAGATCCATTGTCGATAATACTGTGTCACACAAACCCAGTGTGTGTGTTTTTTTGCAAAATGCTAGTAGTATCTTACTAGCATTACTCTGACAAAAAAACATAAAAGAACCCGACTTCTGTGCAATTAAAAATCTGGACTGCAAGAAGCAATTGTACCATCTTATCTTATTGGCAATAATAAACTCTTAGCGGTGAGAAAAAAGAAAAAAAATTCTTAGCGGTGAGAACCTTTGAGTAAACCTACGGGTACAGAAGGTTAGGGACAGAAAATGTACCGAGCTGCTTGGGGTACCCACTTTTGGGTCCCACACAAGCGACCCGAACCGTTCATTATTCTTAGAACATTTTTCCGAAGGGCCCCACAAAATTTCAGCTCAATCGGACGGTTAGAAGTGCTTAAACCAAAGTCCCACCGTTCGGATCGCTTGTGTGGGACCCAAAAGTGGGTCCCCCAAGCAGCTCGGTACATTTTATGTCCCTAACCTTCTGTACCCCAAGTCGGGTCCATAAAAAGTTACTCCCTACTCATGCTTGAAAAGATAGCAAGAAGTTACGCAATTTCAGTTCAGAGGCTAAACAGTGAGATTATTCCATGAGAAGTTCTCTAGCCAACAAATTTGAACAAACTTGAAATTGGATATATATGCTGTCTATATTAAAAAGTGAGATTATACCATGAGAAGTTCTCTAGCCAACAAATTTGAACAAGCTTGAAATTGGATATATATGCTGTCTATATTATTGGCAATCTATAAAGAAAAAATGCATATAAAGAAAAAATGTATGGCCAAAGGCTTTTTTGAACTTATGTATAGCCAAAGCCTAACAACTAAGATTGTCAAGAGCAGATGCATAGCTATGTGAACGGCATAGCAACTTAGAAAAAACGAACTAAACCTGTAACAAAAATGTCAAACATTCTGGATGCCAGAGACTTGCTATATCTTGTTCAGCTTACGAAGAACAAAGTATGGGAAGAGCTGTACACTTAAACTTTGGCAAAAAAATAGCCGAGGGAGTAATTGGATTAGATGCACTGCACTTGTCGCTTATGCAAAACCGATATCAACTTCTGCATCATTGAACGAATTTCTTTATTTTTTGTTTCACTTTTCTTCCTTTTACTGCAAGAAAAGCATTTGAATAGTGTATGTAGCTCACTGGATCAAGCATGAATATGAAACGGATGACTTCAAAAACTATGCCAAAGCTTGAGCCATAATTGAACGCTGGGAAAGTTGTTGCTCGTACAGTTCACGGAAAATACGATATTTGGCGTCGTGGTATTTCTTCACTTTTGGATCTTTTGATGGATGGACAACCTGCCAAGATTCAAGGATACAAAAATAGCAAAAGTGTTTAAGAACACTAGAATATGAACTTGGGTGAGCTGGAGAACTTAAAAGACGTGTGGGCTTAGCGTCACAGGCCAAGACTGCCACTCGCCACTGTGCAGGACCGAGGTAAATGCCATGAAAACTGGTCATGACACTTGGCCTTGAAAACCCATGTTAGAACTTGGTGCAACTTGCAAGCACAAACACCATAAACGCACACAAAAAAAACCTGAAGAGTAAATTTCTTCAACAACCTTATGCTCAGTTTTCTATTATTCAAATAATCACTTGGAAGGGCATAAGAGGTTCAGGTCACAATGATGAGATTTGAACATGGGCATAATGCCTAGTAAAGGAGAGCCTTGTCCATCAAGCCAACCCATTGGTCTACATTAACGTAAGTTGGTCGGGGTAAAAGCCCACCTACCGGCAGTTCCAAAAATTAGGCCAGAATTGGAGACTCTTAAGTTTTAGTCTATCATAACGTAGGCTTCAGCAGTATAATTTTATGATCACACGGGACCTCCCGTGTTCAAACCGGAGTCACACTAGCTAGCCACAAAATGCAAGTTTAGCTGATTGGAACTATACCGTACAAATTGTCTCAATCCTTCCTATTAAACAGAAAAACAAGATGTGCAGATCATCAAAATAAAGAAGCAAAGAAAGCAAGTTTTGACTAGAATATACAATAACATTCCAGGAACTTAAGCCTAAGCAGAGGATGCAGTCAGGCAAACTCTTTTTCCTCCTATGTCATGATCCCTCATAAAAGGAACAACCGAGAACCTCTCCCGTCCTGCCTTTTCAAAGTGAATAAAACCTAAACATACGATGAAAAGAAGTGCCAACATACCTGTCCAGCTGCATTGAGTGCCTTCATAGCCTCGTTCAGACTAGAATACTTCTTTGCAGCAACAGCACCAAGAATGGCAGCACCCAAGAGCACAGATTCACTTTCTCGAGGCAAAATAATAGGATAACCTGTGCCAATGACAAAAAAATCATGCCTTAGTTCTGTCAATGTGCGGATAGTGAAGCGAACGGGCCAAAGAAAATGCACTATCCAAAAAGGTGGTACTAAGAATTAGGAAAGCTTATTTTGGTTAAAAGAAACCTATTTTGTGATTCAAGCTTCCAGCCCAGAAATGGAGAATCGCATCCATTAATACATTGCTTCTGTGTCAACCTCATTAATTCATTTAACATGCCTACTTTGTTGAGGGTCATCACCGACTCTCCGGAAGTCTCCAGATGCTTCTGGAATGTTCCGGGCCTCCCTAGAATATTTTGCACTCTTCCGAAATGGAATGACCCGGGTTATGCTAGAACCTTCCGGAATCTTCTAGACTATGATGGAGTGGTCTAGGTTTTTCTTGAAGCTTTTAGATTTGTCCTAGGATTGTCCTATTCTAGAGAGTTCCTCAGCTCCCTATAAATACGGATGGGCACTCATTTGTACAAGTACGTGGTGAGAGCACCAAGTGTGTGAGTGTACGAGTGATGTGTCTTTGAGTGGTGCGTTGTTTACAAGTGAGTGTACTTGTGTAATCTTGTGTAGTGTAGAAGTAACTATTAGTTCAAGTATATTAGTTTAGGGTGTCCAACCTCAACAAACTAGTGGTATAAGAGCAGGTACAAGCCTTGGGGTATGAGAAGCAGTTTGGCAACGATCGGTTTAGTGTGAGAATAGGTTTGACTCATGAATGTTTACGGGTTCACACTGGTTGTTCGAGTCACGGAAAGGGCTACTAAGGAGAGGGCTAGCTGGAGCAGTGAGCAGCAATAAGGTGGAGCCGTCCAGGAGGGAAAAGGGTACCTATTGTCGGTTGAAGCTACCTAGAGTGGAGCCGCCGAGGACGTCGATTGTGGAGGTGTGATGATTACATAGTCAGGACCAGGAGGAGCGAGGAAATTTGGAAGGTTATGCCAAGACGTCGTTCATAGAGTCACAATGGGGGTCTGCGAAGAGTGCGATGGTCAGGGATCGTTGGTAAGGCCACAGAAAGGGACTGTCAAAGTGTAACGGGGAGGCCGTGGTTAGTGAGGTCAGTCGGAGACTGTGGAGGGTGTCAGAGCCGGGGATTGTGTTCGAAGACGTCTTTGGAAGGAAAATGTTGTCCTGGATTGGGAAGCTGGTTGATCAAGGAATGCGGTAATGGAACGGTCAAGACCGTTTGTGGTGGCACGATAAGCCTGGAGCAGTGAGCAGCAATAAGGTGGAGCCGTCCAGGAGGGAAAAGGGTACCTATTGTCAATTGAAGCTACCTAGAGTGGAGCCGCCGAGGACGTCGATTGTGGAGGTGTGATGATTACATAGTCGGGACCAGGAGGAGCGAGGAAATTTGGAAGGTTATGCCAAGACGTCGTTCATAGAGTCACAATGGGGGTCTGCGAAGAGTGTGATGGTCAGGGATTGTTGGTAAGGCCACAGCAAGGGACTGTCAAAGTGTAACGGGGAGGCCGTGGTTGGTGAGGTCAGCCGGAGACTGTGGAGGGTGTCAGAGCCGGGGATTGTGTTCGAAGACGTCTTTGGAAGGAAAATGTTGTCCTAGATTGGGAAGCTGGCTGATCAAGGAATGCGGTAATGGAACAGTCAAGACCGTTTGTGGTGGCACGATAAGAGAGTGCACAATGTGGGAATGTGACACTTGTTGGTGACCATTGATTGAGGTGCCCGGAAAAGTTCTGAGAACAGATGGATTGTTGCATTGCATGATTGGATAAAGGATCGTCCTGTTGTAGCAAGTCATGGACCGATTAAGGATTATCGTAGCGAGGTCGCGTCAAGATGGAGAGTCAACACTTACTCTCCACAGTTTAAGAATATTCTAGATAAGTCAGAAAGTTTCGAGAGGGTTCAAGAACATGGGAGAATCTTCTGGAAATTCTAGAATGTACTGGAAACATGTAGAATATTGAAGAAAGTTCTAGAATATCCTAGAAGGTTCTAGAATGTGGGAGAACCTAGTTATCCGAAAGAGTCCGAAAGGTTCAAGAAGATTCCAGAAAGTTCAAGAAGACTATAGAGAACATTCCAGAATCTTCCAGAAGATTCTCCCATGTTCTTGAACGCTCTCGAAACTTTCCAACTTCTCTCGAAACTGTCTCTGTTCAAAAGTAATGGAAAGAAGTGGATGAGTTTACTTTTCTGCCCTTCACTTTTGAAATTGATTACTTGTAATAGAAATAGCAATGATGATGTCTTGAAGGGTAAAAAGAGAAAACAAAGTTATGGCAAGTGTAATGATTATGTTCCCTTAAGAAGTTGGAAACCCCAAAACGGACCAATAAATTGGAATGGAGGGAGTAAAATGGAAAATTTTAGAGTGACTATGAGAGTGTTATTTCACTTGTCTTTTCTGTTTTGTGATCGGGAGTGTTATTCTACTTCCCATGTGGCAAATGGAGTGACATGCAAGTGGTGTGCACTCTATACTCCTCGCACCAGGTCAGGGTTCTAAGTTCAAACCCCACAAGCCTCATCACTTTTCCCAAGATTAGTACTCCTTCCGTTCCTAAATAAGAGCCCCATTTTCTCTCTCTTGCTATTTTTCAAATCAAAAGATGAAGTACTTCCGTGTATCATTTTTTGAATTTTTTTGCACCGAATTAAAGTACTCGTCAAGTACTCTAACATAGTGCGAAAAAATTCGAAAAATGATACACGGAAGTACTTCATTTTTTTATTTGAAAAATGGCACGACTTTTCGTAATGGACTATTAATTTGGAACGGAGGGAGTAGTAAAATAGAATTTGCCTTGTCAAAACAAAACAAAAAATAAACGCCACATGCAAAACCTTTACAAAATTCCAACCCATACACAGCTCAACACACGCGCGCTTGCTTCACAAAGAGAGAGAGAGAGAGAGAGAGAGACCGATGATATCTGCATGCTCTTGAATAAAGATAGGGTTCTTCGCAAGTCCACCACATGCAAGTAGCGTGTCAATCTGCAAACAAAATTGTTGTTGTTGAGGAAGTGAATAGGATGGGGAAAAATGGGAAAAATGTGCCCTGACATTAGATGACAATATTGGTATATTTTTCTTCAATTGTTAGAATTTTGGGAAGTGTAATACTTAATGTGAAAGTGAAGAGAATGGGTAAGAAAAAATGGGAATCTATAACTGCTCTAATAGTTTCTGAATGGAGAGAGATATAAAAAGTAGATTATGGCATTTCCATGGATTACATGGGGGGAATCTAGCAAAAGGTAAAGGACATAAATCAGGATAACTTCGAATATGGGAGTATCTGATTGTTCTCTAGTCTTTGTAAAGGATTCAACTACCAGGCCTCTGTTAACAGATGTAAAGTATCTCTTCTATGAAAGGTAGTAAACTTTACATAGAAAACGGCACATGATCAAGAAGACTGATCTGAAGTAGACTTGTTGCCAAAACTGCAAAACTTGTGGAGGATGAATGAAATGTTTTATTCTTACCTTGTGCTCATGTGCATTGCAGTGCTCCACAATGTGACGTGTACCATATGCGATACCCTGCACTGTGGCAAGGTAAAGAAGTGCCAACTGTTTTTCACTTGTGTCAAGGGTTAAGCCACAGACAATACCTTTCGCCTTAGGGTCTGCAATGGGAGACCTGAAACAAAAAGAAAGCAGCATTTATGAATAGAAAAGAGTCCAGAGGCTACAACTACCCAAGTCAAGCTTCAACCATTTTACCTGTTTCCGTGGAAGTCAGGAAGGACATGTATATCATCAGTCAAAGCAGCAAGAAAAGGAGATCCCTTGTCATGCATCATTGATTCCAAAATCTTGTTAAGTAGTTGAAACACAGAAATACCTGGATGACCGACAGATCAATTAGGAAACACGGTATTTCAACAAAAATAAAATAAAATAAGATACAAAAGCGAGATTTGTCACATATTTGATCCAGTAAACAAGTGTTTACCTTGAGAAGCAGCACGATTTGCAAGGTGAGGAGACGCAACATGGTTTTCAATTATATGATCCAGCAATGCACCAGTAGCACTCTGGCCACCTTCTGTCAGCCAATACTCAGGAACCATCGCTAACAAATATTTGGCAGAGAGGAAAAATATGAAGTTATGAGTCACGAATATCATCTTAAAATGCTTACAAGTAAGAATCCAATTAACATTTTGTGCCTCTCAGTGTTCTACACCATGACCACGCCCTGATTGGAAAAGCACTTAAAAGGGCAGGCAAAAAAGCGGAAATTTCATGCTAGACAATGACCGTTTAGTGTCCAGTTAAAAAAATAAAATAAAAATTAGTGTGGGTAATTTCATATTGTATGTAATATTATTAAACATCCACAATTTTTTGGAATAAAATCACCAATTACCGTAATAAAAATTGAATTAGGCTTTCTTATACCTTTTTTTTTGTAAATAAATGCACAATTAAATACTTTTAGAAGGATACATAGCTCAATTAATGTGCAATAGTCTCAGGGTTAAGTCTCGAATTAAAAATGCGCATGTTCAAGATGTGGCAGCTTTATTTGGTTTTGAACTGTGTGGCAGCTTTATTTACTAGGTGTGCATGCGAACAGGTGAAGTGTGTATACGTGGCGACATCTGGTTCATCGAAAAAGCAGTGCGCTTGTAAGTTCGCGAATTAGATTAGTTGGAGCCGCGATTTGCGTCCGGCTTCGCACTCATTTTCTCAATCCGCGAGCTAGGGCTCAATGCAGTACCCCACATGCACAAATTGTGTGACTAGGTTATGGACCATCTGTTAGAGTAGCTGTCCTCCATATCATTTCAAGGTCTTGAGCAATGTAAAGATACAGCAAAAGGAGGGGCAAAAAACAAAAAGCAACAAAGAAATCACAAGACTAACAAAGAAATCTAGAGCAAAAGTGTGTGTGTGTGTGTGTGTGTGTGTGTGTGTGTGTGTGTGTGAGAGAGAGAGAGAGAGAGTGTGTGTGTGTGTGAGAGAGAGAGAGCAGAGAGAAACTATTCCTAGGCTACATGTCAATGCGACGAATGCGATAATATTGAGTGAATAGATAATCTGCCTATTCATAAATCACTAGGCCTTGTGTTTAACTTCTTTTTAGGAATCTCTGTAACAGAGCTCACATAGATCAACAACAATTGTAGCCATGAAACTCATATTAAGTTCCAAGGTCATACCTGACCAAAATGGTCCCCACACCCCTGGGATGAATAACTTGCTTCTGGATATAGCCATGTGACAGGTAGAAGTTCCACAGACTAAAACCATGCGACAACATATGGCTTCCTGGTCCATATCTGGACAGAAATAGTTTGTGAAGACAACAAATTCACACCAATAACTAGAATATGAACAAAAAAAAGTACAAGAGCACTTGCCTTTATATTCAGGATCTGACACAGGCACACTTTCCATCACCCCAACACCACCAGCATGAGCATCAATCAGCGAAGTTCCCACAGGAGTTCCAGCTACCAGACCCAATTCCTGTAATTCAAATTCCTTCTTAGCAGAATAAAGCAAAAACAAAACCAGCACAGTATATTACAGTCATATCATGGGAATTAGCTTCCAAACCCAAACAGTGGTGTGCAATTCTATCCCTGCTACTAAGTATGTCCTTGCTTTATTAATAAACCTCAAGGAAGCGCCACGTTGAATCAATATGAATTCTTCAGTACAAAGTTTCTTGCCTTTGCAGCAGTAGGTGTTAAACCGGAACCCAAAGCATGGCCAGGAAAAGCTACACTTCGTCCTGTTTACATAAAAAGAACAACTAATTGACTGCAGACAAGAAAACAAAAGTAGCAGATGATAACAACGGAAACCTTGCAGAATTTGCCACAAAGAATTGTTCTTTTAGCATGGAGAAAAATATGCTTGGTTTCTAAAAGATCTTATCAACCTGAAAAGAAAATACAGAAATGAATTTACAAAACGAAGCTTTCAAGGATACCTATCTTCGCATGATGTCCATCCACCAGATCACCTAAGCCAATCTCCTCCCAAAAGTCATCATCCCATCCGCAAGCTTCCATATCTCTGGAGTCTTTCTCGCTGATTTGTTGCATGTGTGCATGACCAAGATAGGTCCATTTGCACACGGTGGTGCACAAACTCCGAGTATCATCTCCTGTTGCTCTAGGTAAATAATGATAATTAGGACATTCGCTTAAGCCAACAAAGAAACTTGAGTTTCTGTCTAAAAGAAAGTGAGAGACACAATAAATCCTAATGACAGATTAACAATTAACTCTACCTGTATGACAACCAATCACTCAAATCCATCCATCTAAATACCATTGACCAGGATTCTTGCAAATTTTCTTTCACCCATAAAAGCTGGAAAAAATGCATTAAAAATATTCAACATGTGATAATCCCAAAATCAAAGAAAGCAGTAAGTTTTTCCAAAAAAATAAGAAGAGTAAAACATATAACCAAAGAAAAAAAAAAAGAAAAAGAACCAGTGCTCGTGTCTGACTAACAAAAGAAGGCCTCTGATACCAATGATGGGGAAAAGGAAATAAGAATCGTAAAATACATGACAACCAAATGACTGAAGTTCAACATGATGAAATAGAGAGACTTATGCTACAGTTCTACACGCAGCACAAGTTACCCAAATATTGGGAAAAAATGAATTGAAATGGTCATCACAAAGTGGTGATAGTTCAACTAAATAGCCTTTAAAATTCAGTTCCTAGTGAATGCCATCCCTAACTTTGCGGGCATAGTCGATCGGTGGATTGGGATTACCCTATGATCTGGACTGGATGCGTATCATTCTTATGCAGAATGTGATTAAAGAAATGAAATTTCAAAGCAAAGCATAAGAAACCCCGACATTAACTGCTAGGTACCTTCGGTGGTTGCATTTCAGGGGAAAGAGCCCCACCACAGTACTGTAGGACAGTTGAGTTATATGAATTGATCCTCTCAGCTTGCTTTACAGCTCTGTGGTCCATCCACACTATCACATTTCTTCTTGAATCACCACTCCAAGAAACTGAAACAGGGGAGCCTTCAGAATCCACAGCAACTGGGCACAAAAAAACATTTTGTATGAGTTATATCCAGGCACATGCATCATACCTCGGAGTTGAAGAAACTTATGCAATATAGTTCCAAATTACAGAATGGTTTACGATAGACCGGTCAAAAAATACAAACCGAGCGAACAAGTCGCCGCAAATCCCAGACCAGTTACTTCTTCCCCAGCAACACTTGCAAGGGAACATGCTGATTTCACAGCAGCACAGATTGAATGCCAAATATCGGTTGAAGATTGCTGGATTTGGAAACAAAATTAGAACATTAAAAGATGTATAAAAAAGTATCCAAGCGCATGTATTCCAACTTCATATTCTTTCTTGACAATTAAGTGATTGTAAACATGAAATGCTGGCTGTTTTCCCAAGGTTTCATTGCTCGCCAGAGCCTCCAAACTACAGGTGATTTTATGCCCAAATATTAGTTTAAAGACAAGAACAAGACTCCATGCTTAATACCCATATAAACAATAACAGCATTTTGATGTTTATCACCTCAACACAATCACCTTCCTTCCATATCTGTATTGGGCTGCTAGCAGAACCTAGAAGTTTTCCATCCTCATCAAACAGACCTGCATCAAACAGCAACACCTAAGGAACGCATAATAGTGTCCAAGGAGAGTGAATATATTGTGCTCTAACTTCAATTACAGCGAAAATGATCAAACCAAATTGAATTGTGCAAATCAGATTTCTTGAAAAATATAAAGGTAGGATGAAGAATATTGATAGGCAAAATCTAATCTGATGTTCAGCAGTAATCCAAAAAGCTGTAACTATCAAAGGATAAAAAAATAACAATCCAACAAGGCTCATAAATTTATCTCATATGAGTAAGGATAATGATTTTGGCCCTCCACTTTCTTATAACGGCACACCAAAATTTTGTCTTTTAGTACTTGTGTTGGGTGTATTTTTTGCACTAAAAGACAAGTATTGGAGTGCCATTATAATAAAGTGGAGTGCCAAAACAATCTCCTATGAGTAACTCCGTCAATCAAATGGAATAACTGCATCTGAATTTTCTCCTTATACTTTTTTAAACAACCAGTAAAGCTGCCAAGATTAGTATGCCTCTGATTGAGTACCTGATTACAAAAAGCATAAAGCATTTCATTCCCAAGATCAAATAACATTAACCGAGAATCAGCAACAGACTTAACCATGTGGTCCATGTCAATACACACCGAATTCCCATTCCAATATCATATCTTAGCATTCTACTTTCCATACAATCTCAAAAACCCAGCCAACCAGCATCTAGATTTTTGTTTTGAGGCCAAGAACAGCCACTTTGTACTTTAAATGCCAAAGCCTAGGTTGTGGGTGCAATCTACCACTCCCTGAGACCCAATAACGGCCATCAATTGGGTGTACATTTTATAGTTTAACTGACTTCACAAAACAACCGTTGTTTAAATCCAAAGGTGATGTTTGGCAGAAGCATAAGTTTGGTGCTCCGTGCGATTCGATTGGATTCGATTACAGTAACTGTTCGTTTGTCGTGATTCGTAAAAGCAAATCCAATGGCGAGCAATTTTTCAAGCCAAAAGATGGCAAACCATTTTTCAAGCCAAATTTGGCACAACAAATGGCAAAATACTACTCTAGCAAGCCAAAAAAATAGCTTTGACTTGAAAAAATGACTCAAACCATTAGAGATGCCGTTATTGTCCAATCCGGATGGTATAGTGTGGCTGTCAAACCTGCCCAAAGCAGCTTAAGAGCCACAGCAATGGAACAGTAAACATCAAGCAAAAAATCACAGCCATCAACGAACGCGGGGATCAACCAACCAGTAGTACCAAAGCTCAAAAATGAAAAGAGAAGTTTAAGCCATAAGGACAAATGCAAATAGAAGTAATGGAGGAAGGTGAAAAAGAACCTGCGCGAGCGCTGCCGGTGCCGACGTCAACGCCGAGGAAGACGGAGCGGCGGGGGACTTCGAGGGGAACGGCGGTGGCCATTTCGACGGAGAATCGGTCGCGGTGTGGGGATGAGTCCAGCAGTGGGGTTGAATCGGACCACGCACTTCCTCCACCTGCCATTATATTTTCGATTTTGTCTTCTCTCTCTATCTCATTAACGACTCTAGTCTTTGTTTCTCTACCGTAAACCTATCTATCCTTTGCTAATTTGGTGATGATGGTCGTTAATCTTTGTTTTTATTTATTTATTTATTTATTTATTGAAGTGAGTAATTCAATTTAGCACTTAAAATTGAATATTTTGAGTGATAGTCAATTAATTACACTATGTAGTAATTTTTTTTATCTTGAATCAACTAATGTCCCTTTTATTTATTTATATATTTATTGAAGTGAGTAATTCAATTTATCACTTAAAATTGAATATTTTGAGTGATAGTCAATTAATTACACTATGTAGTAATTTTTTTATCTTGAATCAACTAATTATGTTTGAGATGTGATAAGAGCATCTCCAGTCTAACCCATTTTTTTATCCATGTTTTGTGTAAACTTTGGATCAATCGTTTCGTTTGGCATGTCATCGCCAATGCTATATTTGAGATTCTCAAGTTTTCCCCCCTTTAGTTCTTAACATTGAACTCCTTTTGTTCTTAATCCATTAATTCCCCTTTAACCCGTCTCTCCACTTATGTATACAATATGTTAGTAGCAAAAACATAATAATAATAACGCGCATTTCACACTACATAAAAATTGAGTTGTCTGTTCAAATATAGGCTGAAATACTCATAAAAATCAAATAAATTACTACTAAAGTTTTAAACTGAATTTATGAGTTCATGTGACCACCCTTTTCTTCCATCACACTGCCAATACCACCATTTCACCACATCCACCACTGCCACAACCTTTTCACCGTAATCTACCACTATCACCGCCATCTTTCACCACCAACACCACTTCAACCACCTCCATCTCTCCACCACCTTCTACTACCATAATCACTCACCTACTTATCACCACGATTGCACTACCACTCGTTATCGTCACCATCAGCACCATCCAATCACTACTACAATCTCTCCACCCCAACCACCCTCACCATCCTTCCAACCTCTACCTCCACTACATTATACCGTTACATTACTATGACTATGGACCACTCGCTACCATTACTACCACGACCACAACATGTGGTACAACCATCAATTGCGACCATACCACTACATACCTTTCCATCGCCAACACAATCCTTATCGACACACTCAAACCCAACCCACCCATTTACCATCTCTAATTAAAATTTCAAGAGAACAAATTCAAATAATATGTTCAAATATTTTCCCCTGTGTTTTGTATTGAACCATTTTTTAAATTGAGCTCTTAACATTTTTATCAAACAGCTTTTCTGCTGAATAAAATTATCTTTCAGTTTCTAGTACTTAATTTTTTAGCTTTTGTCTTTATTTTTCAACTTTATCAAATAGCACCTAACAAGTACACATATAATATGGACCCATAAAGAATTTCCAATTCTCATACAACAAAAGTCTCATTGCAATTGCACCTATGATTTTTTGTTAAATTTTTTTATGTATAATACTTGGAAATTTCACACTGCAAAAGTTCTCATTTTTCATACGAAGATAGACTCCCGTACATATTTTACCTTATTTGACCTTATTTGGAAAAGAAGAAAAATAATGTTTTGCTTTTAAGGATTAAGATAATCAAGCGTAATTTGCCACTGCACCAAAAAAGTAAAATCTATATTTTCAATTCGAACATGTTAGAGAATTAATAGAACATATGGGTAAACAAAGTCTTGAAATTGAGTCTCACCGTAGGGTTCTCTTCCTCGCCTCCTTAGATTAGGACAAAGTAAATTTCTTGCATATACACGCATACAAAAATACTGAGAATAACAATGAATTTCACAGTCTTACTTAAAGAAAGAATTCACCGCAAGTAAAAAGCTTACAGGCTCATTACATAGCCTAAACTCAAGCTCCAGGCAGTAGGACCCTTGAGCTTAGGGCTAGGTTCTGGCCTAAAGTATTGTAGAACAGTGGGATCCTACTCCGTTTATGTTATTTTAAAAAAGAGTAAATTCCGTTAGCAATGTTACGAAAAATGTTTACTAAGATGCAAATAAATTCAATAACAAGGTCAACCAAAATGATAAAACTAGTGCATAAACAAAACTAAGTAGTAGGTACCATCATTGGTGAACGGTGATACCAAATTTGGGTTTAACTTGAAAGGATTAGTAGCGCCAAATAACAAGAACAATGCTGACAACAATTCTGAAGCCCCAAAAAACCATTCCGGACTGAACGAAAAATAGCCAACAATGTCTTTTTTCTATTTTAACAAATATGAAAATGTACAGAACAAATCATTTTCGCCCTATAGCATCCAGAAATAAATGAATTAACAAAACATTAGAAAAAGCCATCTACCACCTTGTTAATCCATTTCTTCACCAACAATTTTATTTTTTACGACATAAAAAACAAAAACCACCATTTGATAACAACCGAGCTCTATACATCCATAAGTTAGTAGGTCACTACCAGGTAAAAACTCTTCCATGGCAAAGATAATGTCCTGAGTGAAACTCAAAGAGAAGCTTTTATTTCATATCCAACAAAAATATTTCTCCATCCATCAACGGATATGGTGGTGCCTCAATGAAGATATCTTAGTTCAAATTCCCAGCGGGATTTTTGTTCCATGACAAGTAAATGGATCCCCAATAGGCCTAAATAAAGAGAAAAATAAATAATTAACTCAGTAACCGGACTAGAGAGAGATAAATGTTTTTTTGGGGTGGTGTGTTTTAAATTGGGGTGGCAAATGCCACCTCCCCTTTGAAGCTCTGCCCTTGGTACGAAAGTGAACAAAGCTTCTCTTGAACAAACCAGTGTGAACGACCATCCTTCAGGCAAGCGGCACCGTTTTGGGTAGCCAGGAAGAAAGCGTGCAAGGAACCACACGCTTTCGTGCCCTCCATGACGACCACCCTTCATTCTTTTAGTAAATTACTATTGAAAAAGAGCACTATAAAAATGAATAATGGAAAATATTACCATGTGCCAAGTGGATTTATGTTAAGGTTAAAAAAATGTCGCAAAATATGTAAAAAATGTGTATAAAAGTAAGGGTAAATGTATAAAAAAAGTACACCTATAAACAGTTGCAATAATTTGTCCAAGGGAGAGTGAGGTTGTGGGAGGCTGATAAGGGTAAATAAATATATTAAAAAGTACTCCTATAAAATGTTGCAAGATAGTTTATAAAAAGGAGAGTGAGGTTGTGGGAGGCATTTATCAGGCTGACACTTGGTACTCAGTTAGAAATGAACGGTGCAAATTTTTGTTCTTGAATCGAATGGTGATTAGGGTGTTTGAGAGCTTACTTTTCAACTTTTCATTTTTAACTTTTTGAGTTTTTGACTTTTTGAATTATGGTCAGAATGTATTTTCAATTTGGGTGGAGTGTTTGGAAGAAATATGCAAAATGCATTTTGTAACATGAGTAGTGTTTGAGAGAGTAATGATAAAAATGAGTTATGGATAGATTGTTTACCATTTTGCCCTTATTTCTTTATTATGATATTAAAAATGTGTTTGAATATTATTTTTAGGAATTTTTTTAAACTGATATTAGGAAATATTATTGTACCCGTGTCCCGTTCAATTTTAATTTATTTTTCTTTTCTGGAAAATATTTGTTCAAACCAAACCAAATTGATTCTATTGAATGGTATGCACTTTTAATCCCAACTGTGCACCTATTTGTGCACCTTATTGTATGAAGTAGAGGATTTTTTCCCCACTGTAGATTAAAAGTCTGGAGAACAAAAGGAGCCCTAAATATTTGCTCTTACCCAGCGCCTCTCATCTGAGAGCCCTGGCCTCCTTCAAGCCTCTCAGCCATGGCAAAAAAGGAGATCCAGAGGATGAATGGTAACATACACTCCTAATCAGCATTCTCTGCTGTAAATCATCAACCAAGACCCATTTTGTATCTCTCATCTCAGCCTTCGTACTTGTTTTTTTTATTATCTAAAGACCCATTTTGTATCCTAATCATCAACAAATCCAGTAGTTGATTAGTACAACTTGTGCTCAAACCAACGGAGATTCAGGGGTAGAATGGGAGAGAGAATTTGGGGGAAGTTGAGAATGAGAAATAGAAATGGAAAAGGAGCTCCGGAGCTCCTTTTGGCTTTTGGCTTAGAATTTGCAAAATGAAAAATGAGTTATGAGAGAATGTGTTTTGGGGGTTATCATCCAATTTCTTCTGCTGCAGCGGCTTTGTCGTTCTCTTCTCAACGCTGACAAACAAGGGCAGCGCAGCGGCGAGTCTCCCAAGTGTGTCTCTCCAAGTGAACCCGACGTCGTCAGTCGTCAGTCGTCACCATAAACTCCTTGGGTTTTCGCCGCTCAAATCCAGATCTACGGCCAACGGAGCATCCCCAAGTTTAACCACTTACATACTCGGGACTCCCTGGGCCAAGGGCTTTCATCTTCTTCAGGCCGTTTGTTTTCCGGTGCAATTTTTCCGGCGAATTTTTCCGGCAACTTTCCGGCGAGGTTGCCGGAGTATCTACTGGCCTCGTTTTCATGGTACACCTCTCTCTCTCTCTCTCTCTCTCTCTCTCTCTTTTGTGTTGCGCATATTGTAGGACAGTGAGAGAGTTGTTATGGGTAAGCGAAAATCAGTTACAAAGCTAACTCTACGGGACTTTCACGACCAAATTGACAACGCGTTTGGGTATTCTGATGTTGAAATTGTTTCTATTGACGATGAGGATGAGATTTCAGTAGTGCCCAAAAATGTCACTTATTTTTTCACTTATAGCTTTGTTTGCTGACACGATGAATATGATAATGGCAGATTCCTTTGAGGGCGACTAGGGGAGATGTTAACAAGTTCTTCTCCAGTGTATGCAAGGTTAGACTTCTAGCTGCTGTTCTTACATTTTTATGTTCTTTGTTCTGATCTCCAGATTTGGTGTTTTCTGTATTATTTTTGACTGTTCGATTTTGTTCTTAATGAATCCTCGTCTAGGATTAATTTGTGCTTCTGTTACTTGACTTGTGTGGTTTGGACACATTCAATGTTTGTTACTGAGATGCATATCGTAGTAGTTGCAAATGCCCCCAACGTGCTACTGGAACATGGAGAATGCATGTATAGAATGGTGCCGTGTATTCTCCTACCCTTGCAAGTATCTGTTTCTCTGTTCATCTCATTCAGTTTTCTTATTCCAGGTGAGGGATATCGAATTACTTTTGGACCCGCATAGACTCGAAAAGGCAGTGGGGTATGTTCCCTTCCTACTAGAAAGCATCTTGTTTGTTTTCTCTTGATCAACAACTAGATATATGTGATATAACGAGAAAAGTATATTAATTATGCAGTATTCTTTGCTACTGTTGTTGTTTTCTTCTTTCAAACTCAAGTTTAAACAAGGCTTTGATGCGCACTGACATTGTCCCCAATCTTCTCTCAACAGACACTTTTTTCGCCTGTCGCCATGCAGCAGGAGACTTCAAACCAGGTACCTTGGTTATATCATGATGTGGGTCTGATTTAAGACGAGTCATTATGTGGATTTGCATCGAGTCAACTATTATACTAACTTGTGAACTGGTAGTAAAGCAGAATTTAGTTGACGAGTATCGAGCAATTTATTACTTTACTATTTAAGAACTTTGAACTCTTCTAGGTTTGGTTGATCTTTTGGAGTTGATCAACAGTTTTTAAGTCAGACCAAAATTCAACTTCTCACAGACACAATTTTAGTTTGCATCAATGGTATAGGTTCAAATTTATGCGGAGTTTCATTTCCTTGTGTTTTGGACTAAAGTGCAGATTTTTTTATTAGCGTAAGTTTTTGGGAGATCTTGCTGATTATTAAGGTGTTAATGGCTAAAATGGAAGCATTGAAAGCTTCTTTCATCATCTTTTTGTAATGCCTTTTGTAATCCATGCGGAATATATTACCATAACTGCCCATACATCAACACATTTCTGACCGTCACTGTGAAGCTCTCTCTCTCTCTCTCTCTAACCACCACCTCAACTGCTACTTCTACCAATTCTGATAGGGCAACCCCAATCTTCAATCCTTGACGCTCAAAATCTGGGTGGAAACTTCATCAAGCAAGACTCACGAAATGTAAAAATGTTTGTTGTGCATTGGCGGAAGGTCTATCAGCTGGATTGTGATTAATCACATGTTTCACCAATTCAAAGAATTGTTCAAGGTCATCAATGATTCCATTAGCCAAATCTATCACAAAAAAATAGTATTTAATAAATTATTCCTTTCTATCAAACATTATCCGCATTTTTTAGCAATTTATAAATGCATTAAATAATTAGAAACATTACCCGAAGGCGCATCTCCAAAATTCAAAAATTTAACGTGAACCAAATCGCCTGATGTGCTGAACCAAATTCCATATTGTACATTCCCGTGGCAACACTGATGATCGCGTAGTTTCCTTAATGCATCCAAAAAATTTCCGCACATTAAAATGGGCAAAGAAAAAGAAAAAGTTAAACTAAAAACAACATAAATCTATAGGGTAGTTTTTACTAACACTCCTCCATTTTTATGAAATATTGCATACCCTTTATGAAAATGTGTGACAATTAAGCCCATGAGTTACTTGACTGGTTGACTGTTAGTGGATTGTAAGTAAAATAAGCTGACATAACAAAAGGGGGACAAAATGGTCATTAGGAAATCTGGGAAAAAAAAAAAAAACTAACGTCATCACAATACGTCTGAAAAAACTAAAAATAACCTTGAAAACTCTTGCATCTTTTTTTTAATTTTCGTCCACTTCTAGTGTTTGATGGCCCACACTATACAAATACGTGGACAATGAAAAAATGCAAAAATCTTTCGAAAGATCAAATATGTCCCAGGCTCATTCAACGAAGGAAAAGTCGGCCCCTAAAAATAGGGGTAATATAGGTAATTCATCCCATATACTAGGCAACAACAACGAGCTTTGAACTAATGTAAAAAAGGTAATTTACTTGAGAATAAGATACTAGTTGAAATACATACTTCAATACATTTTTGATCACTGGTCTCAATCCTAAGGGCACCAATCCTGTGGCCGAGGGTCTGACGGGGTTGTTGTACTCAAACAACAATTTCGGTGTATTTGGACGAAACCGTGAATAAACAGTCTCAGTTGGTAGCTTGTTGTAGACCACATCGACAAAATACTGTCCCCAGCAAGTGAATCGATGTGTTCCCAGAAATGCAGAGGCCTCCGTCTCACTAACGCATGCATCTATGCTGTGTTAATTCCGTATATATTTTTGCGCTTCTTTTGTTTCTAGGAAATCGGATGATTGTTATCGGAGTAGAACCAGCATGCGAAAAATAAGCTTCACCGTCCAAGATGTATGGTGGTTGATGCTTAAACACGGTAAGCATTTTTCCACGATCATTGCTTAACCAGTAGGATAATGTTGTTTGCTGGGTACCCCAGTAGTAATCATTGTAACTGATATTATATGGTAGTTGCATAGGTTGTGGATGAAACACGTTCTGATCCATGTAGTGAGAGAGAGGGAGAGAATATGGGAAAAACTAACCACACCGACTGATCTTTGCCGAAGATCACTTTTCCCGTATTCTCTCCCTCTCTCTCACTACATGGATCAGAATGTGTTTCATCCACAACCTATGCAACTACCATATAATATCAGTTACAATGATTACTACTGGGGTATCTAGCAAACAACATTATCCTACTAGTTAAGCAATGATCGTGAAAAAATGCTTGCCGTGTTTGAGCATCAACCGCCATACATCTTGGACGGTGAGGCTTATTTTTCGTATGCTGGTTCTACTCCAATAACAATCATCCGATTTCCTAGAAACAAAAGAAGCGCAAAAATATATACGGAATCAACACAGCAGAGATGCCTGTGTTAGTGAGACGGAGGCCTCTGCATTTCTGGGAACACATCGATTCACTTGCTGGGGACAGTATTTTGTCGATGTGGTCTACAACAGACTGCCGACTGAGACTGTTTATTCACGGTTTCGTCCAAATACACCGAAATTGTTGTTTGAGTACAACAACCGCCGTCAGACCCTCGACCACAGAATTGGTGCCCTTGGGATTGAGACCAGAGATAAAAAATGTATTGAAGTATGTATTTCAACTAGTATTTTATTCTCAAGTAAATTACCTTTTTTACATTAGTTCAAAGCTCGTTGTTGTTGCCTGGTATATGGGATGAATTACCTATATTACCCCTATTTTTAGCAGCTGACTTTTCCTTCGCTGAATGAGCCTGGGACATATTTCATCTTTTGAAAGATTTTTTGCATTTTTTCATTGTCCACGTATTTGTATAGTGTGGGCCATCAAATACTAAAAGTGGACGAAAATTAAGAAAAAGATGCAAGAGTTCTCAAAGGTTATTTTTAGTTTTTTTGGACGTATTGTGATGAAGTTAGTTTTTTTTTTTTGTTTCCGGATTTCCTAATGACCATTTTGTCCCCCTTTTGCTATGTCAGCTTGTTTTGCTTACAATCCACTAACAGTCAAGTAACCCATGGGCTTAATTGTCACACATTTTCATAAAGGGTATGCAATATTTCATAAAAATGGAGGAGTGTTAGTAAAAAACTACCCTATAGATTTATGTTGCTTTTAGTTTAACTTTTTCTTTTTCTTTGACCATTTTAATGTGCAGAATTTTTTTGGATGCATTAAGGAAACTACACGATCATCAGTGTTGCCACGGGAACGTACAATATGGAATTTGGTTTAGCACATCAGACGATTTGGTTCACGTTAAATTTTTGAATTTTAGAGATGCGCCTTCGGATAATGTTTCTAATTATTTAACGCATTTATAAATTGCTAAAAAATGCGGATAATGTTTGATAGAAAGGGATAATTTATTAAATACTATTTTTTTGTGATAGATTTGGCTAATGGAATCATTGATGACCTTGAACAATTCTTTGAATTTGTGAAACATGTGATTAATCACAATCCAGCTGATAGACCTTCCGCCAATGCACAACAAACATTTCCGTACGGTTATGTTCGTTTTATGGACCATATCAAGCATCTTCGGCAGTCAAGAGGACTGGATTTGGAGGAAGTCAGGTATGCTTATGAATATATATGGCTTTCCCACCATAATCAATTTGCTACAGCATATTCCCATTGTTTAGAAGTTCAAACTAGTGCTAGCTATTAGGTTGGCTAATTATATTCTTTTCTTCTTGGTAGGATTGAAAAAGTGTTATATTTAAGTGTTGTTTTTTTTATTTCAAGAAGTTTTAATTGTATCTTAGTGAACCCTATTTCATGTAACTCATTTCCATGTGCAACTCAAATGTGAGTAAAATCATCATGTGTTTTGTAACACCCTACCACTAATTTCTCGCATCATAATCGATTAAATATGACAAAAAACAAACTGATACATATTCTAAAGTATAATTTGCCGAAACCCATACAAAACCAATCCCAAATTTACCTCCTAAACCCTCCTACTAACTTATATCTCCCTTGCTCTCTTCCATTTATAGCAGACTTAACAATGAACCTGTAGTGGGCCGATAAATTGTAATGTCCGAATTAAGCGGTTTGGGCATCGGAGTAGCATGCTCAACTCCTTAATGGGTGTTGAAGAGTCCTTGGATTCCTTGGTCCTAATGGGGGACAGCCGGGTCGGACTGATTGTCCGGGTCGCGATCAGGCACTGTAGTGGTCCGGCCACATGGAGCCATTTGGGTGTCTCCGCGTGGCATGGACAAACAGTAAACAACAAACAACAAGCTCCGCACACCGTACTCGTACGGCCCGCCTCTCTCTTCCGTTCAGAGAGTGAGGCCGCAGGCCCAATCCAGTGAACAACCCCACAGAACCTGTGAAATGCACTGGAGTTTTTCTAGTATAAGAAAATTGTGTATGAAGATATCGTAAATTCCCAAAAATAACTTTGATATCCATCCAGAGATTAAGTTATTTCCACCGGCGGTGGAATCAAAGTTCCCTCCAAATCGATTGCATTGCGCCACATGTCCATGTTCTTATATTTGGGACCACTGTTTGGACATATGACGCAATGCAATTGATTTGGAGGAAACTTTTGTTTCCACCGCCAGTCGAAATAATTTAAACTCATCCAAGAATTATCTATGATTAGAGATCATAATGACTTTTACCATTATTACAGGATATACTGTAGACTAAGCACATGTAGTTCAGGTGTTGCTTATCCGTTGGTTATGTTATCATTATCCGTTGGTGTTGCTTATCCGTTGAAAATCTTTATGTAATCATTATTGAAAGTAAAAGAACAACTTAATAAAAGAACTGCTTACTGCTACAAATACGAACTGCGTATATCTGTAATTGTTATTGAAAATAAAAGAACTGCATACTTTTATGTTAACCTTCTTCCTTGTAGCACGACTTAATTGTTCGGCACCACCATGATCTCCAAGATGGCCCATCCAAATGCATCCCCTCTTCTAAGAAGACATTTACGACGTTAAAAAGAGAGATAAAAATAAGTAAAAGATGATTATCATCTTATGAATTATTATACTGATGGCTGTGTACAAAAGAAAAGAAACTAATTAAGTTTGAGGGGATCTACTCAAAGCTCTGTAACCGAGGGCTATTTGTTTTTGCAATGGAAGTCTATATGGAGCTGAAGATTGAGTTTTTTGAACTTTGATCCTTGATGAGTTGGTTAAGAGCCTATCTTATCTCTATCTTTCTGTGAATACGTGTTTGGTATTAATTTTTGTGTTCCAAAGTTATCTACAAAAATTTGACCAATGGATAAGCGTGACTTCTTGTCATGTGAGGCCTCCTCACTAATCCTTTCTTTTATTTACTATATAGTATAGATAGATATGGTAAAATTCCCATAGTAATTAGGGAGATGTAAAATGTTTACTTTTGAGAGGGAGATATGAGTTGAGTAAATGATGTATGAGTGAATTTTTGGATGAACATTGAAAAGTGTCATGTTTGAATCGTATAAAGTTTGAGTAGATTAAAAAAAATCTCTCCATTGAGTTGGGGTATGGACTAAATAAAACTCGTTTTGGCATCAAAATGATTAAGCATTGGGCATGAACTTAAGGGTTGTTCATCACATTTTGAGTTTGAGTCCTCTAAAACGAGCAAGGATTGAAGATGCTCTCATAAACAGTATTCTAAAAGTCCCCACCAAGGATCAATTACTCCTCACCTAGGCACTAGGAAGGGTCCAACGCCTAGGCGATTATGTGGCTGACTAGTCCCCCGCTTAGGTGTTATACGGTACCCGATCGACCTGGGAGCACCTAGCGTCTTTTAGAACCTTGCTCACAAATTACCACCAAATTCATCGGAAGGGCTAGACATACTACAAGCCTTCAGTATAACTCAAACACAGATATCAAAATTCGTGGGAGAATATGATCAACGTATTACAAGGGTAGAGTCTTGAAAACACACCTAACAAGTTATCACTTGCTCTCTACTTGGTTTCATGGGTTTCATATTGTCAAATGTTTTGTAGCTCAACTAATGGAGGACGATTGTTTATCTTGTGCCATGTGTTACTTAACTGTTTTTTTTTTTTTTTTTTTTTTGACATTTAACAGGAGGTGTGCCTACTTTGTTTACAATCACCCACTCTTCGTGAATCCGGCCAAATTTTTTAGAATGTTTCATACGATTTTCTCCATTAAGCGCGAAAACCGAGTCGACTTTGATTCTCGTGTGCCTTTGTTGTCTATGAACAAATGACACAATTATATTCACCCAGGTGATTATCTTTGGAGTGATTTTGACCAGATGAGGAAAATTTATAAATCCATCCCCATCTATTTGCTTGACTTCCATGTTAATGCAGTCAAGCATTCAACCAAAATTAAGTCAATTATTGTTAAAAGAAATAGTAAGAAAGTTTATTTTATATTGGTTAAATAGTATAATCATTTTATTATCCACAATTTCCATTTTTGACATAATTGAAGAATCCAAGTGGGAGGTTTCAAGATGATGATGAAATTATTCAAGAGCTCTACCGGTGCTTCCCAAAGTTTGTATCTGAGCTATATTTTGAGTATGCAATGAATTTTAACTCTAATGGCTACTATCCATGGATGTAAGTTTACCAACTACAGAGGTTGTTGCTCTCAAGTTTACGACCAAATATCGTGCTCATAATTCTTTTTACTGGTTTTTCAGGCTACCTAATGACAAGCTATTGCAAAAGGGGCCGTATGGAGTGGAATAGGTAATCACGAATGATAAAGTTGACCTCTGACAAATTCTGAGGAAATTTGAATGCCTTACTGGTGTATCAAGTGCTACTTGGAGCCAAAAGTCATTTGGAAAGCAGAACCAATTTTAAAACTGGCGCAAGTGATGATGATTAACTCACAATCACTATGAAAGATTTAGAAACAGGCATGTAGGTATGCTGTATTAGTGCTTTTGAAATGGTTAATTTCTTGGGAACCTTTATTTTGAATCCAAAAACGTAGAATGGAGCTTTTCGAAACTCGTACTTTCTTGACGCCTTTTGGATTTCGATAATGTATTGCAAACATTTCGTTCTTCTTTTAGTTGTGTTTTTACTTCTGCAGTACTTTGTAATCTTGTTTCTGAAATCCATTATAGTTTAACTTATTTCAAGTATTATATCGTTTAATTTTGGGCTTGGACACAAGGCTTGTGCACCCTTCCCTTGCAAGCCGGTTTTTAAGAATGAGTTAAACTTAGAAGTTTGTATCATTTGGTATCAGAGTTGGCGCCATGTCACCACTCTAGCTGCTTGAGGTAATGAATACTGAGAGGTTTAAGGTGATTGAAGAAGCCAAAATGAGGAGTATTGTTTGATAAAGTAGGCGAACAATGGAATTAACCATGAGATCTCAAAAGGGCACTCTATAGGCAATGGACAAAGCGGAAACCAGGAACGGAGTTGCGGTTTTGGCCATACCGAAAGTCTATGCACTGACTTCCAAAATACAACTTCGGATACTGTTGTGTCTGCAGTCGTTCAATGCATGTGAACTCATGTACATCGAACGGTTCCGGACATAGTTGTGTTTAGATTTAAAGGGGTGTGTATCATTACTCTACTTAACAAAGCACCTTAGGTTTCAAGATAGCCTATGTGCTACCAACTCTTATGCGACTAATCCATACTTTGAATGGAGTGTGACGATCACGCCGTCATACGGGTGCGTGCAATATGTTTCTAAAATTGTCTCGACAAGACGAATTCGAGCGTGAACGTAAATTTTGAGCAACCTGATTTTTTATAAGATTTAAAAACACAGACCCATAATCTCTCTTTTGTGCGTCTCTAATGCTTCTTGGTTCCCTGAAGCGTTGACACCAATTGTTATGCTCAAGGATCAAAACGCAAATGTACAGACACACAATCACACAGAGAAAGGATTTACGTGCTTCTCTAAAATCGGATATATCCAAAGGGACATCGTATTCACCATACGGCGGACCATAAAACCACTGAACTCACCCCTCTCTTCTGTGCTCTCTCATTTTTTGGCTTACTATCTCTGGAAGAAAAGAAAACGTTATGAAAGAGAAACAAGTTCAAGCAACAAGTGAACACTTCGAAATGAGAAAAACTTTTTCACGGATGAGCCGTGAAACTAAGGTAGGGTTTACACCGAACAAATTCGAGCTGTGGGAATTCTGAGATTAACGGTTTCGCATTAATGTTGGTTTTGTTTGAATACAAAATGCTTTAACGAAGAGAGTGAGAATGTATTGATCCGATTGCATCTCGGAACACCCAGATTTGTTCGGTGCAAACTCTCCCCCGGCTCATTGTCGTGAAAAAGGTTCTCTTTCGAAATTCGTACGCTGGAACCCGCTAAAATCCCGCCTCCCTTGTCTCTTCTCTCTCATCCCCTAGAGGCTTCTTCACTCCACAATGTTCCCATTCTCCGCTCTCCTCACCACCGGCCGCCGCCGCTGTATCCTCACCACCACAAGCTCTCTCCGCCTCCACCACAGACTCTTCTCAACCCAATCCCCACCGTCCATCGAATACACACTCTCACACCCCATCTACATGATATGGGGCGCCAACACCGGCCTCGGCAAAACCCTAGTCTCCGCCGGCCTCGCCTCCTCCTTCCTTCTCTCTCCTCTCTCCAAAAAATTCATCTACCTCAAACCCGTCCAAACCGGCTTCCCAACCGACTCCGACTCCCGCTTAGTCTACCAAAAATTCTCCCAATTCTTTCACCATCGCAAACCATCCTTTACTGTTCTCGCTTCTAATCACGTCCTAAGAACGTCAATTGCAGCTGCTGGAGATGTATTGGGAGTGGAAACTGGAGAGGGTGTGGAGTTGGAGAGTGGGGTTAGGGATTTGGGGTGGTATGAGGAGAGGAGGTTACAAGGAGAGGAAGCAGGTGAGGCTGAGGCGGTGAAGGAGTTGATTTGTAAGACGATGTACGGGTGGAGAGAGGCTGTTTCGGCTCATTTGGCGGCAGAGAGGGAAGGGGCGGTGGTGGAGGATTCGGTGGTGTTGGAGATGTTGAAGAGGGGTTTGGGAATTGGGTTGGAAGGAGGAAGATTTGAAGGTGGTGGTGAAAAGGTGGGTGTTTTGAGTGTGGTAGAGACTGCTGGTGGTGTTGCTAGTCCGGGGCCGTCGGGTTCTCTTCAGTGCGATTTGTACCGGTTTGTGATTAGTCTGTTGCATTCTACTCTCTCCATCCCAATTCGCTTGTCCAATTCGGGGAAGATAATTTTCATTACACCTACTGATGCTCAACTTTCCAATAGTCACCCGTCGGCTTTTTAAAAGAAGATTACTTTACCTCCAATAATAAGGAATAAAAAGAGAATTGTGTAGCTTTTGGTCCATTTGTCTTCAGACAAACATCTGGGGACAAGCAAAAGTCAAAAAGTAGACAAACAAATTGGGACGGATGAGTAGTATTTTTTTGATTTTATTGAATGGGTTTGAATTTTGTGAAGGGTCGTCATGTTAACAACCGTTCACTCGGGTGTAGTAAAGATCCACATAATTCAAAAGACGTTAGAATTGCATTAAGTATTTCAACACACTTTGAAAACCTTAAACAGTGCCCTCCTCTGTTGTGGTTAGCATCTTCTTTTAAGAAATTATGAGGTCAGACATTGCAAAAAATTCAAACTTGTTTAATAATCTGGGCTGAAAATTTATGGAGCTCATCCAGGAGTCTCAAAAGGATTGATTTTGCGAGCTTTAAATTAGCCATTTGGCATTCACGCTATAGATAATATTGAATTTGGTTCTAAACTTCAACCAGATTAAAAAAAACACCTGTTATACACACGAGCTTATACACCATTGAAGTTGATCTCAATTTCCACTTCTTGTAGACCATGGAATAGCTGATCTAAGTTGAAATCTTGTATGACATATACAAATTTACATTAACTTGTTTACTATCTCAAATAATCTCATCAGATGTTGATCGAATGCAAATCAGATTTCATATGATAGCTAATTTATATCCAAAGCAATCAATCCTTATACCCAAATGAGCATCTCAAATATCTCAAATTCTCATATCAAGCTGATGCAGATGGGAAATAGCCGCCTGCATTAACAAGATGGGTGACATAGTTTCCGATTGTACAGTACCACTACTATGTCCACGATGTTTTCTCAGTTTCATTCAGGTCATTGAAATCATGTTTACAGGCCTTTCCGGTTACCTGCTATTCTTGTTGGGGATGGACGGCTTGGTGGGATTTCATCAACGATTTCAGCTTATGAAAGTTTAAAACTTCGCGGCTATGATGTTGTTGCTGTTGTTTTTGAAGATCATGGGCTTGTAAATGAGGTTCCATTGTTGTCTTACTTGAGAAATAGGTAGGGTTCCTCTCTATGTATTCTATTTGACTCGAGTCTATCCTGTTCATTTTTTACTAGTGCATGGCCCTGTAGTAACCATTTACAGAACATTCTATACTCTCTACTCATGTAAACCTCTCTGTGTGTGCAATTGTGTTGATCTTGTGCTTTTGTTTTTGTATTTTTTATTTTTCCCCATTGTGCTTCGCTTGAAACTGAAGTGTTGCAACCTTTAACATGTTGTCCTTGTTTCTCTAGTGTCCCTGTATTTGTGCTTCCACCTATTCCGCAAGATATGTCAGATACATTGATGGAATGGTTTGATAACGCTCAGACTGTATTTGGTTGCCTCAAGGAAATAATGATTTCAGCTCATATTGAGAGAACAGAGAGATTGAATAACATGCCAAAGATGGCACAAGATATTTTGTGGTGGCCATTTACTCAGCACAAACTTGTACCCGAAGAAGCAGTTACAGTAATAGATTCCCGTTGTGGCGAGAACTTTGCGGTTCACAAGGTTCACATTTTACTATGTTTTGGTTTTAGCACAATCTCTTATCTTGATTGCCAAAATCCCAATTTTCCACGACTTGTCATCTTCTCCTGTGCTAATATATTTTGTTTTCAATATAGGTGCTTAATAACAATTTCATCACACAACAGTTTGATGGTTGTGCAAGTTGGTGGACACAGGGGCCAGATCATAGTTTACAGGTCATTCTTTTCTTTTTTTCATAACCTACAAGGGATCTAATTCTGCTACAATGAGTTGTGTTTCTTGCTCCTCTTTCGGAAGACAGCATCCAATTTGTTTTGGGTAGTATTTCAACAAGAGCTGGATTGTTAATAGAACTAAGTGTGTGTTAGAGCCGCCTAATCCAGTTTCTGAACCAGTGACTGTTGGAACTGGTTGTGGTTCACTTTATTAGACCGGTTCATTCCTTGCTCCTGATACCGACTTCAACAGTATGTATTCAACAACTCCTCCCAATTCACGATGAAACATGTGCATAACTGATGTTGGTGTGGCTTGAACACCTAAAGTTCATGGAGAGTCTTAGAAGCAATAGCAGCAACCGATGCACCACTTTACATGTATTTGGCAAAAGAAATTATACATACAAACTGAGTGCCTGCAGCAAAAATGGAAACCACATACGATACAAATACTTATAACAACATTTTAATCCCAGGAATATGCATCTTTTCTCTTTATTTCCCTTGCACCTTAACAGTATAGTACCTTTATGTCTCCATTACGCCCTTGTATGTAAGTTTTCTTTACCGTAGGTATGTGTTTAGGTGGTTTCAGATTGAACTTGCCAGAGATATGGGTTATGCTGCTGCTAGATTTGGTCATGTAATGTTTCCAGAGAATGTTCATGAACCTGCTTTAGAATGTGCAGAACTTTTGCTTGGAGGCGTGGGTAAAGGTTGGCTACTTGGTCCTTTCACCTTCTAAGTTCCATTCAGCTAACTTTTCCTGTTGTTTCTCCCCTGTTTGCGAATGGTTATTAACTTTGGTCGGTTCTCTCTCTCTCTCTCTCTCTCTCTCTCAGACACACACACACACACACACACACACACACACACACACACACACACACACACACACACACACACACACACACACACACACACAGAGACACTCATGCCCTCTTGCCATTAATGTTGAACATGTATTAATTCCTTGCTATTGCAGAATGTAGTGCGGCTTTACTGATATCAGTTTCTACTTTGGCGTCACAATAGCAATCTTCAACCAACTTTTTTGGACATGCAGGATGGGCTTCTCGAACATTTTTTTCTGACAATGGATCGACTGCAATTGAAATTGCTTTGAAGATGGCATTCCGAAAATTCTTGTTTGATCATGGGATCCTTTTGGACCTTCCAAAACCTGAGATGGGTGAAAGATGTATTGAACTCAAGGTGAGACCACGAACTGCCTATTCTAAAAGACTTGTTCAATGTAGTATCTTAGTTTATGATACCAAGTTTAATGGGCTTAAAATTGCCTTCTCCTATGTTTTCTTCTTCGTCTTCTTCTTTTTCCTCCTACATTGTGATGAAATGCATAGTACACTGGTGTCTTGATCCATGGCAAATGAGTTTCATATTGCTTTGTCATCTCTTAAGTGAGGTGACTTCTGGGTAGCAATGAATGTTTTGCACTCAGCAAATATTATTTTTTGTGTGCTCATTTCTGACATATGTTTTCAGCTTAGTTTTAAAGTATTTGGATCACAACTTCAGAAGTAAAAAGCATGCTATAAATTGCATGATAGAACGAAAAGGAACTTATTTTTTAGTTGTAAATCTAGATTTATGAAAGCTTTAGGTTTTTTGGCTTATAAAAGTTTTAACTCTGTGTTCTCCTCTGTCTTCCGCTCTCTATCTGTTTTTGGACCCCGTTGCATGTTTGGTTAGTACATCAACAAGTCAGCAGGAACAAGTTGCATTCCGCAGTAGAACTGAGAACTTAAGTCATAATCGCTTTGTTTGGTTGATAATTTTGAGAAGAATATTTTGAGAAATATTTTTGAGAGAGTGTTTGGATGAGTTTTTGGAAAAAGTAATAATTAGAGAGATGTGTAATAATTGGAGAGAGTTAGAGAGAGAAATGAGAATAATGATTGGAGAGAGGAGTATTAGTAGAGAGAGAAATATGATTAATGATTAGAGAGATGAGAGATGAGGAAAGAATTTTTTTGGAATTTTTTTTGGAAATATGAAGTGAACACAGTGAATGTTTTCTGGAAAAAGCTTCTTGCTCCTTTTCTATATTATTTGTTTTCTTACATTGTCCTCTCGTCCTGTATCTCCCTCTCGTCATGGAAGGACTGAGTTAGGATAGTCAGGATAGGACTTATACTTCTTGCTTTGAGATGTAGCTTGCTCCCTCACAGTGAGTTGAATAAGGAACTAACTGCTTTCTAATAATAACGTTTAACGCCTGCGATGAGTGAGGAAGAACTTCCACGTCCACCAAGTCTTCCCTACAGAACAACCATATACTACCAGAGGCAATTACACAAGAAGAGGTCTGAGAGGGGGACGAGGTCCGGACGCAGTCGATCATTGATTTGCGGAAGATGGACCTACCATCTCTCGTTAAATTGATATCATAGTCGACCAATGAGATGATGGGCCATGACAAGGAGAGGGAGGATCAGAGAATCCACTCTTTACGTTACGGCTAGCGTCTTTCTGTATCGGCTTTATCTAGCGAGTGGGCTTCTTCTTTCTTTCTTGAAGGCCTCCCCCTTTGGGGTACAAGTACTCTGATTGAGTGAGACAGCAAGAAGTCCTCCTTTCCTGCTGCTAGTCGTCTCAAGTTGAAGTCTCCCTGCTTCATCACATCTCCATAGGTCATTTCGGACTGTGAAGAAGGGGGTCCAACCCAGCAGCTTGAAGGCGAAGGCGTGGCGCGTCTGATGATAAAGAGGTTCCTTCTGCCAATGCAAGTTGCCTAATAAGAAATCGAAGTGAAAGGGGGATCAAAAGGTAAGGATGGGACCTTCAATGCCAAGAACAGGACAAAAACGTGAGCGCCTAGCATGGCAACCAAATCTGCATTTAGAAAGATTGGCAAAAAATGGTCCTTCAAACACTAAGTTGGTCCTTCTCGTCAGTCTTTCATATGATCATGAATCTCTTGACTATAAAGAAGAAGATCGTCGAAAAAGACAAGAAGAAAGGGCCTGAAGATGTCGTTCATTAACCCTTGAAAGGTGCATTAGTCAGAAGGGCATTACTAAGAACTCATCATGCCCATCATGTGTGTGAAATGCGGTCTTATGCACCTCATCTGGATGAACCCGAATCTGATGGTAACCTGACCTGAGATCGAGTTTCGAAAAGATGGTAGCACCACTCAGCTCGTCAAGTAGCTCATCTACTACAGGAATTGGAAACTTCTCTTTCACTCTCTCTTGATTAAGAGCGCAGTAGTCGACGCACAGGCGCCAACTTCCATCATCTTTCCGAACTAGTCAGGGGATTCTCGGAGGCTTCTACCCCGGTTCTCGCTTTCTGTCTTTCCCGGGCTCTGACCGTTCTGCTGATCCCTTCCATTAGCCTTCCATTTACTTATGAAGTGAACTCTTTCAGTACTCTTCCCCATTACTTAGAAAGGTTGACAAGCCTGTCACCCCCTTCTGATAAAGTTTCATCTCATCTGCTCTTCCTGTCCCGGTCTGTCTGTCCTTCCTTCTTTGAATTCGAGTTGAACCCTTCTATATTATATAGTAAGAGAATCAAGACCTAGCTATTTTTTTATAAGCTACAACTCACCTTGACCTGATGCATTGTGCTGTCTCCCAACTGTTGTTTCTTCTAAAATCTAGCTTAAGTACCTTCCTCACTGTTGGTAAGGTTTTGCCGCCTCATTTACCCATTTTTGTTATTACCTGTATGGCTGTATCAATACTTTAGTGAAGCTATGGATGAATTTGTTTCAAGCAGAGAAGTGCATTTTGTTGTTACTATATGGCTCAATTGTTAGGCCATATCCTAGATGCTATGACTATTTTGTTTCATATTGATGGGATTGTAAAACATTCAACTACAAGATTTAGGTATCCTTCAAGTGGGCTTGATAATTAGAAATTCAACTAATATATTATACATTACATATACATAGGCAATGAATTTTGGGGGAGCTAGTCATAGTGTCATACTTCTCTCTGTGTTCTTAAACAGGTCTTAGCTCTCCGAGGATCTTATCATGGTGATACATTGGGAGCTATGGAAGCACAAGCTCCGTCATCTTATACAGGTTTCCTCCAGCAACCATGGTACGGGCATTTCTTACTACTTATTTTCATTGATGGTGTAGTCTACCTTTAATACTTTAACTCTGGGGCTAATGTTCTTTGGACCATCTTCTGTGCCTTAAATTAAGTATTGCTGGCTTGAGTGGATGTAGTTTGATTTCGTTGAGTGGAGATTTGGTTTTCTAATAACTTGGCTTATATGGCCAGTTGATAAATAATTTTGGCTGTCATACTGCATATTTTGGTTCGCAGCTATAATATTTGCAAAAAGTATAGTTCTTTTGCTAATGCATTGAACATGTCATGTAGTTTTGCGCGTCTTCATGAATAGGTTGTTTGATGGCATTTGTAAGGAGCAATGAATGGAAATTAAGAGCAAACCAACTTAGAGTAAGGTTCTGTGATATTTTACCTTCCAATTGTTTACAGGTACACAGGCAGAGGGCTTTTTCTGGATCCTCCAACTGCCTTTATGGACAATGGTGGTTGGAATCTTTCTCTGCCTGAATGGGTACATCCTGAAAATATGAACGCGGAAGATATGGGTATGTATAGCTTGTTCCAATATCTTGCCTGCTGATCTTCTCATTGGAAAATAATAGGTGTTCAACTTTCAACAGCCTTTAGCTTGCGTGACGAACTATTCTACAAGAGCAGGGATGGGTCAAGTCTTGCTGCTAACTATTCATCATATATCTCACAAGCATTATCGCAACATTTTGGGATGATTGAGTTTAGCCATATTGGAGCATTGATTATAGAACCAGGTAAGATTACACCATGTTGTATTTCACAACTATTAAGCTTCTGTTAGAATCTTTTAGTTCTTGAAATAGTTGGACTTAGTTTTCTTTATAGCTGTTAATTGATTATCATTTTGTTGATAAATCTTTTCTTTGGGTGAACCTTCCTTTCCTAGGGCACATTCTACTTCATGTTATTTCCACACGATTACTAAATGAGTTAGATTATGAGACCTCACCTTTGACGTTGATGCTCCATCTTCATCATTTATACTGATTTCTCAAATGGTAGTGACACACATGTCGGAGGTTCAGCAATTATTCTTTTGGCCCTGTTGGGAGGATTAACCCTTAAAGTGATGGATGGATGGGGAGAAAAAGGAGGAATGTCGCACGTGAACAATATTGGACCAATGACAGAGAAGTCAAAAGATGGACGACATTTTTGCTGGACCCACAGTTGCCTAATTCATGCTTGAGTCTAAATAGTTGGCTTTTTAAGTAGTTGTATTTTGGCATTTTGTAGATCAGGAGCTAGCTTCCCTAAAGTGCTGTCCACTTTGAACATTGGCTCTCTTGAGCACTTTGGGATACATTGTTGACAATTCTTGGATGTGTCCAGAAATCATAAGAAGCTTCCTCTGTTTTCTAAAGAAAGTACTTAATATTGGCCTTGTGGTCATTTGGTTGAGCATACATAGACTTTTTCAATGTTAAAACAAAACAGATATTTTAATAATATCGTAGGAGAGGTCATCCTCATCTTGTTAACGTACTTCTCTAGTCTGCGAAGAATTAACTACTGATCTGGTTCAGTATTAGAATAGTTCTGCTACCAAATTTGAGTATAAAGCAATTTTAGATCAAGGAAAAGATTTATGGTCATTGGGAAAAAATTCATTCCAGTTGGCTGAATCTTGGGGGCCTGTGTATTACCCTGGTTGTATGTGTGGTTGCACTACACATGTTCTCATTAGGTGCATTAAATGGACAAAGATTGTGCCACTTGATGGTATATCTATCTTATTTTGAACTTAATGAGTCTTATGACTTAAGTACCTGGATGGTCTTGTAGTTATACAAGGTTCGGGTGGAATGCTGATGGTTGATCCACTTTTCCAACGTTTACTTGTTGAAGAATGCCAAAGGCGAAAGATTCCAGTTATCTTTGATGAGGTTTTTACTGGTTTCTGGCGTTTGGGAGTGGAGGTTTGTTGCCCATGTAGTCTTACTTGCATCTTCTTCCTTATTCATGTGTTATCTGATTAATCTTATCTTTCTTTCCAGTCTGCTGCAGAACTACTCTGCTGTAAACCAGATATAGCTTGTTTCGCAAAGCTGATGACTGGTGGGATTGTACCATTGGCGGCCACGTTGACAACAGATGCTGTGTTTAATGCATTTGTTGGAGATTCAAAGGTAATTGCTTGATGGTTGGGTATCTTGACTTTAAACATCTGTTCCATTTATTTGGAGTAAAAAAATACATCTGATTGAATGAGTCGTGAAGTAATGAGTCACGAGGGAATGATTATTTGCCATTGGCAGGAATACCAGATGCTGATAACAAGCTATACAGTTGATTGTCTCACTTAAGTTCAGAAAGTTTGTGTCATTGTAGGATAGAACGACATGAACTCGTGTGCTTGTTCTGGTTATTGATGACACACAATAATGTTGGTATTAAAGCAAAGGGAAAAAAGAGAGAATCCTCAAACCTCTCTATGGATTATCTAGGAGTCTCACCTAGAACTCTAGAAGTAGCCAATAGAATCTGACCATCTAAGGAGACCAACATCTGCAAATAATGTTTTACTAGTCTACTTGTGTCACTGTTTTTTAGTCGGGTTGTTTATGTAGATACCTTAAAGAATCTTGCTAGAAATTGATATCCAAATCTCGACCAAATTAAGTTTCCTAATCGAAGTAGGACCAGCTCCATTCCAACCAAGTAATGACTACTGAAGTGCATAGCCAAACAACCTAGAAAGTACGAACCAGAACTTAGGTTAGAAGCCCAATTTGTATTAACACACTCAACAACAACAACAACAACAACAACTCAGAGGCCAGACCTCATTCGATTAGAACCAATTCAAACAAGACAAGGATATTCAACTTTATCCATGCGTTCCACAATGCCTTCTTTATTCCTCCCAACTTTGGGATTAGTCCTTCAACTTATATTTCCAGAGAATCTTACTATTTGTATATGCGATTGTTATTCACTTTTTTTTTTGATCGGCGATTGTTATTCACTTATGTGTTCTTTCATAGCTTAGCTGGTAAATTCTATGGGTAGTCATTCTATAGGCTTGGCATCTGATTCCAGCCAACTTAGCTGGAATTTAGTGAATTTTACCAAAGTTTATGTTGCTTGTCCTGCATGTTTGATTGAAAAAAGCATTGTCATGATATACTAGAAACTGTTTACAGTATCTTTTTGCTCTGGTTCAGCTTCAGGCTCTGTTGCATGGACATTCGTACACTGCGCATGCTCTGGGATGTACAGCAGCTGCTAAATCCATAAAATGGTTTAAGGACTCTAAAACAAACCTCAATTTAGTTTCTGAAGGAAGATTGCTTAGGGAGGTATGCAAAAATGTTTTTTCTTATTCATACTTATATTTTTCTGTGGTAACCCTCCTTGTTTGCCACGTGCATTTCTATTTTCTGCCTACTGCTTATTCATTTTATCGTTCTTTTTCACATGATTTCCACTCATGTGGGAAACCAAATCACATTGGATTTGGTGTTCCTCTGTGGTTGCCTATTTCTTATTTGGTTGCTTGAATATTTATCTTGGGTTATTTGGGATCAATTATCACTCGCTTATGTAAAATGATGTCCATCTTTCAAATATTTGGTGTATGGCTATGATTGCGTCACTCATGATTTTGTGATGGCTGTTATTCGCTTTTGTGTTTGTGCAGTTATGGGACATGGATCTAGTGCAAGAAATCTCGTTGCTTCGAACAGTCGATAGAGTGGTTGCATTGGGAACGCTTTGTGCCCTAGAACTTCGAGCAGAAGGCTCTGATGCTGGGTACTCTCTCTGAACTTCTACTTCCAGCATTCAATTCTTTTTGGCACTATCCTTCTGCATTGGTGGAGAATGGAATGCCACAATTCCCGATCATCATTTTTTATTTGCATACTACATTTTCAATTACCATGAAATAAAATCTGGCGTGTCTAGTTGATATATGCTTAAGTTGTAATCGGACTAGCAAGAATGGTTGAGACACCAAGCATCCATCCTGTATGTGTTTTGGATCTTAGTAGCAAGGACCTCCTAAAGTAGTGCCGCTCCAACCTTGGCAGCAAGCTCCTGCGCTCCCAAATAAGGAGTTTGATGAAAGCCTGCTCCCGTTGAGATGGGAGCATGCTCCTTACAAAGATGGGAGCTTTTGTATGATCCTTGTATAGAAAAACAAGGATACGTATTTACCAAAAAAAACAACAACAAGGATACGTGCTACTAAAGTTTTGGATACCTGTATAAGGCAATGTTTGGGTCTTAGAATGAATTCCAAAGTTGGTCTACCAAGAAAATGACAGAATTAGGCATTGCAGAATCATCATTCACCAATTGAAGTTCAGAAGGAATGGACACTCAAGTCCTTTTCTCTTTTATTGCATCAAACCTAGCACTACCCAGATGTTTTCCGTTGCCTACACTGAGTTTTGATGCTTTCTGCATCCCTTTAGCAGTTTACCCAGAAAAATTACTCATCAAAAGAAACATATGGACCAAATTTATTCTAATAGGCATCGCACCAACTTTTACTTTGCACTATACCTCGCTCTCTGAGTATTTTCCTCTGAAAATATTCTCGGCTTCTTAATGTTTGGGTTTTAATTGAGATTCGTGCAGTTATGCATCATTGTTTGCAAGATCTCTTCTTCAAAACCTCCGTGAAGATGGTATTTACATGAGGCCTCTGGGAAACGTCATATACCTCATGTGCGGGCCATGCACATCTCCTCAGACCTGCCGTCAACTATTGCAGAAACTTTATAGAAGACTTGAGGAATTCGGCCGAGGCAATGAAAATCTGGAATCATGTCAGGTTTAGTTCCTGCTGCTGCGCAGCTTTTGATTCTCGACAAACTTTTTCCTCTTGCTGTAGCTGGAGGTTGTAGGTTTGTTTTTCTCATGGGGGTTAAGATTGAGAAGGCATACACGTGTTGCTGCCAAATCTGATCATATTCCCAAACTGTCCGATTAATAGTTTCCTGATTGATAATGAATTGAAGTGCTTAAAGCTGATCAGACTCGAATTCCGTGGAATTAGGTATTGTTTCTGGTTTAATAATCAGTGAAAAATTATGGCACGTTTTGACATATGGTATAATGTGTTTCAGATAATGGACAATTCGGGTATCTTCACGTGCTTGACATAGATTTGTACAATATAGGAGTTAAAGAAAAGAAAATGAAAAGTCGAGAAAATGATACTGCGAAGGAAGAAAAACTGTTTGAGGTTTTTTAGTTGTCATATACTCCCTTCATCCCAAAAAGTTTGGCCTATTTACAAATTTTTAAATTTTATGCACAATACACATTGTTACCCAAAAATTGTAACTTTTCAAGTTTGCCTTTCATTAGTTGACTCTAATAAAATAGAAGTTAATCAAGTTTTGAATTTAAATTGTTTTCCGTAAAGCGGAAATTTTGCCGCCAATGTAATTAGAGACCTTTTTCAAAATTTTAAAACACACTTTAAACTCAAAACTTTTCAAATATTTTTCTTTTGGTCTCATTGTTTTGATTGTTAAAAGCATCTTAAGGGTATAAATAAAATTTGCCAACTTTCCTTTGTTGAAAATTTTAAATTGGTCCTATATTTTGAGACGGCCAAAAAAGAAAAATAGGCTAAATTTTTTGGGACGGAGGGAGTGTGTTTTCCCTCTCTCTCTTTGGTCTCTCCATAAATACAGTTTCCTTACTACAATATATTCGGAGGAACTAAAAAGAAGAAAATACTATCAATGTGATTCGAACGGTGTATCATGGATGGCCGACTGGGAAAATCATCCATTCACAATTAATTTTAGTTTGACATCAATAGTAATATATTTAGCTCACATTTTGTTGAAAACGTGAACCTTTAATCTTAAAATAGAAATATTGTCTATCCAGTAACGAAAAATGTTAAAACGATTGTATTACTATCAATGTCATTATTAGATAATGAGAAGTCTTTTGAAACAAATATTATCGAACGCTCTTGAAGCACCGTCACGCGAATCCCAACATCGTAAATTCTTGTGAAGCAAATCAGCAAATCATGTGGGGTTGCCCAAAATTACTCTTCCAAATAGTAATCCTATATCACAGCTCTTTTCTCTCTTTTTTTTAGCATCGAAGCGTAGCACCAGTCCAAATCTGCTAAATGTAGGCTGTACGCTGAGCAGCATGGAAAATCCATCCATCCAGTCGTCACCACAGTGAGATCCATTATTGAGATAAAAATCCAAAAGTGACGTGGCGAGTCTCATTCGCAGAGCCGTCACAAACTCAGAAATCAACGGTCTAGATCCCGAGTCTTTGTCCAACATTTGATAATCAACGGCCAGAAGCGAAAAAAGCCCAAGAAAGATCTACGAACAGCAGAGCAACACCCATCAACAGCCAATAGCTGCTTCTACTCATATGAGTAGTGCATATAGACACGGTCGTCAGAGTAGACCAATCTCAACACCAAAATTCACTTGCCTCTCTGTGTTAGAGAGAGAAACCTAGTAGACCCAAATCACGCATATATAGGTACGCATGGAATATGGATATGCATACAGATATACTTAAATTTGGTAAAATCCTTTTATGTATCGATTATCTGAAATTCCTCAGCTGAACTCATTAAATTGCCTCAGTTTTGTCTTACTTTCATTTTCTGGTTCCTCAATTAGGTATTTTGTTTGGTTGCTGTTTTTGGAGACAGATGGTGGATTCAGTTATAATTTTTGGGATTTATGCTGTTGATTTTATGATTGGGAACAAAAAAAAACATTAGGGTTTTTAAATTTTGGATTTGTAGCTGGTTACTCAATTGGGTTTTTTTGGTTGTTGAGTCTGAGTAAGCTTTTGGAGACACATGGTGGATTCAGTCGTTGTAAATACTGTGATTTATGTTATTGGTTGTACCCATTGGGAAGACAAATTTTGGGGTTTTGGAATGTAAGATTTGTAGATCTATGTAAAGCTTGTTTCGGGTTTGGTTGATGAATTCATGTAAAAATTAGGGTTCTTGAAGTTTTGTCAGTTTTTGGTGCTGCAGATCTGTGAGATTTTGGGGATATTGCGCAGTGGGGGAAAATGCAGACCAGGTACATGGAGAGGACGAACTCGATGAGAGGGAAGCGGAGTTTGGAGGGCGGAGGCGATGATGATGAGCAGCCGGAGCGGAAGCGGCCTGCTTTAGCTAGGTGAATTCGCGTTCTGTTCAGTCTATTTAGTGTCGATCGAGTATTGTTTGTTATGTAATTTCATCTGTTACTTTTGTTGATTTGTGAGTTGTAATTATGTTTGTTGTTATATTTAAAACTTGTACCTTTGTAATAGAGTTGGTATTCTGTAGTTGTGGTGTTTTTTTCGTGGAACTGGGCCTTGGATTTTGAGATGGAGGCCTCATTTCCCGATGTTTTGTAGTTTTTGATGTGTTTGACCCTCATTCTCCAATGCTATGTGCAAAGAAAATGTCTATTCAAACCTGCAATGTCGTGTTTATAAACTTTATCAGGCTGTCAGAAACGCAAGAAACCTCAAAATTGTGGTTTTGAGCTGGCTTAAAATGTGAGGATTATACCAAGAGCTATGTGCATTCGAATGATTCCTTTTTTCCATTGCATTATTTTGGGTGCTTCAGAATTTTTTGTTGGGATTGTCTTCCTCCTGTTCAGTTTCTGTGGTTTTCAGTTGCTCCTCAGTCCTCACATTTATTGCATTTTCAGTTTACTTCTTCCAAGGTTGTTTTCTTAATGCCGTGTTGCTATTTTGATGCTGTTTTCTTTGGTGATGTCTGCTGGTTTTTATATCGTGAGTATCGATTTCATTTCGAACTTATTTGTAGGGAGGCTTTGTTGTTCTTGGAAAGAGACCAACGTTTGGTTCTATTGTTAGGTCATGTTTGGAATTAGCTATTTATGCTAAATTTACACTATATCCACCCGAATTATCTTCTGCTTAAAAGAAAGAGCAGTTTTCTAAAAGTATCCATTCGTGCAGTGTGATTGTGGAGGCTTTGAAGGTGGATAGTTTACAGAAGCTTTGCTCATCCTTGGAACCTATTCTTCGAAGAGTTGTAAGTTGTACCAGTTAACACTTAACTCTACGCTCATCTTTGAAAAATTGGTGGTGACAGCCTTTCTGCTATGTTTCTATTCTGTTTGGTTAAGCTGTTTTTTGTCGTTTGTGTGTGATGCCTTTCATTTTGAACTTCAACCAAATGACTCCAGTTGAAAAATGGAGCACTTCTTCTAGTTGTGATACTCCCTTCAGATTTACTCTTACAGTCTTACTAAACCTAGGTGATCTTATGATTCTCATTTCTCAGAAACCATCATTGTTGTACATGCTAAGGAAGTCCTTAAACTACTAAACAGCAAGTTAAGGTATCTAGCTTATCATTCAATAATCAACAGGACCTCCTACTATGAGACAAGGAACTAACTAGCAACACTGAATGGGAACTTATGTGCGCACAGTTCCATCTTTGAAGTTGTGGGTGGTTTGGCTGGTATAGAGGAGTGGATAAGCCTGTATTTCAGGAGATAGACTGAAAATGGGTTAGCAAAGATGATTGCTGTAAGCTGGCCAGGAGTCACTTAAGGCGGAGAATATGAGAACAAACATGAAACTTAACACTGCTTGTATATAAATATAATGATCCCTTAAGATGATAAACCATGAGTAGCAAGTGAATTTTTTTTGATAACTTTAACCCTTGAAATAAGTTTTTTTAAGTACGACGTGACATGACGCTCTGTCCTCCTCTGTCCCACTTAAGAAATGCACCCGTTGTGCCCGACACAGATATGGAGACAAACTTGGGCTTCTCAGTAATTTGTGGATTAGTATTTTCCTCTTCTTGATATATTGTAGTTCTTGCATGGTTATTTTAGCATTGCTCCCCCAGCCCACCTCTTTTCCCCTTTTCCTAGTGAAGATCTTAGCACTGTACCTTGATTCTAAGAAATGTACATGTACTTGTATCTTACAATGTCTGATACTGCAATTGGTGGTAAACAGGTTAGTGAGGAAGTGGAACGTGCTTTGGCAAAGTTGGGACCTGCTCGAATTAATGGAAGGTCAGATATCTTTAATATTACAAAATGCCGGTGAATTCTGCGTACTGCAGATAATTTGCCTCTTATATTTATGGTGTATTATGTTGTCTATTTTTTGTGTCCTTTTGAGTCTTTTACATCATTTTGCTTAACAAATGGTTAGTCGCAGTAGGATAACTGAGAATGGATTTTCAGATTAAAGGATTGACGAAAATATGTTGTCTATAGTTCTTCAGTATCATCACCTAATTGCGTAGCCAAGTAATGTTGCTTCCTGAATTGGTTTTCCTGCACTAATGTGAACCTTGTTCTACTTTATTTCTCATTTCTTCATCCTTCCTTTTTCATTCTTTGTAAGACTTTCCATCCTTGCACTTGGTATCATAGGTCTTCTCCTAAAAGAATTGAGGGACCAGATGGAAGAAACTTGCAGCTGCAATTTAGGTCTAGGTTGTCTCTCCCCCTCTTCACAGGAGGAAAAGTAGAAGGGGAACAGGGTGCTACAATCCATATTGTGTTAGTTGATGTGAATACAGGTCATGTTGTAACATCTGGAAATGAATCCTCTGTAAAGCTCGATGTGGTTGTGCTCGAAGGTGATTTCAATAATGAAGATGATGAAGGCTGGACCCAAGAAGAATTTGAAAGCCATGTTGTGAAAGAGCGTGAAGGAAAGAGACCACTATTGACTGGTGACCTCCAAGTGACGCTCAAAGAAGGCGTGGGAACACTAGGGGAGCTTACATTTACAGATAACTCAAGTTGGATAAGGAGCCGGAAGTTCAGGCTTGGGCTTAAGGTTGCCACAGGCTTTTGTGAGGGCATGCGTATACGCGAGGCCAAGACAGAAGCTTTCACTGTAAAGGATCACCGAGGGGAATGTATGCGGTTCAGTTTTCTTTGGTTTTGTCTAAATTCATTATCTGGGTTGTATGAAATGTTGGGGTTAACTTTGGGTTTTCATTTACAGTATACAAGAAGCACTACCCACCTGCTTTTAATGATGAAGTGTGGAGATTGGAAAAGATTGGCAAGGATGGGTCATTTCACAAGAGGCTAAATAGTGCAGGTATATTCTCCGTTGAAGACTTCCTCCGACTTGTTGTCAGAGATTCCCAAAAGCTACGGAATGTAAGTTTATGCTCTGTTTTCGGCGTAAGTGTTCCTTGCTTTACAATCATGTAATACATGACTTATTCTTATGTTCGTAGATTCTCGGCAGTGGAATGTCAAATAAGATGTGGGATGCTCTTATTGAGCATGCAAAGACCTGCGTCTTGGGTGGGAAGCTATATGTGTATTATCCTGACGATTCAAGAAATACTGGTGTTGTTTTTAACAACATTTACGAGCTTAGTGGCCTTATATCCGGTGAACAGTATTTCTCGGCTGACTCCCTATCTGACAGCCAGAAGGTTCGTATTTACATTTCGGATGCCGTATGCTTCTTGAACGAAATAGTAAACTTCTTGAACAAAATAATGCCGTTGTTCAGTTCACCAGGGATGTTCATATTTGCACTCGGTTAACATTTATCAATTGTATATATTACCAAATTGTCATTAAATACTCATCCTTGGATATAATGTTTGATGGAAATGTTATGAATCACAAACCAGTCCATTTGCTGAGGTGTGATAGAGGGTATTTCTTCAAACCAACTTTATGAGCTAAAGTGGAAACGGAGTGTGGAAAACGAGAAGCTTTTATCAAGGAAACATTTTCGTTATGGAAAGCTGTAAAATTTTGTTGCTGCAGGTATATGTTGATACTCTGGTGAAGAAAGCATATGATAACTGGAACCAAGTTATCGAGTATGATGGCAAGTCACTCTTGAGCTTCAAACAAACTAAGAGGTCGAGTGCATCTCGGAACGAACTTCCGATGGGCCCTGTTGATTATGCCTTGGATAACCAGCTTACTCAACCACGTTTACCTGGTTCAATTTCTTTAGAGCAGTCTTTGATGGATTCAAGTGTACTAATTGGAGGTAAGCATGGCCTCTTTTTGTTTAACTTAATATTCGTATTTTATTTATTTATTATTTTTATTTTTATTTTTTTTGTGTGTGTGTGCAAACTGCTGGACAGATGTGTCAAACTTTCTTACCTGGACTTGGGTACTGGTTTCTGTCATTGGTACTGGTCCAAGTATCGCGTTCATCTTTCTGTTTTTTTTTTTGGTGCAACAGCAGCTTGATGTTGGGAAATTTCTTTATGCTTTCCCTTAGTGCTTTCTTTCTAGTATAATTATTTACTTCAAATAAAAAAAAAGAAAAAAAAGCGATGTGAAATTTCTTATTTACTCTTTTATTTTGGGTAAAATGGTTTTGCAAACCAACATAGAGCTATTTACACCTAAACGAGTCTTTCTATTGAAGTTTGATCTATCCACGGTACCTTGTAATAAGTACAGAAAAACAATTCGGTGCAACGGGTAATACAGAATCACGGCAGTTGGCTTTTTACTAGCACAATCGGGTCTGGACCGTCTGGGGTTCGATCCATGGCAGCTATCATGATGCTGCATGACCGCTTCTTGCTCGCTATTTGTGTGAAGGAGGGCTATGCTCATTGACATTGAGCTCTGCATGTGGTGGTCAGTCGTTGGTCAAACTAAAATCTGTTTATAAATTCGTGAATTTGATTCGGTCAATCCATGAATCCATATCCAGAAAATCCAATCTGGCATGCAACTCATAGGTGTATGCAGACAAATTACGTGGCCTGGGGAAAAAATGAGTTGTGCATAGGGGAAAAAATGGTTCTGTGACTTTCACCCATCTCTCTCTCTCTCTCTCTCTCTCTCACACACACACACACAGACGGGTGCACGCAGCCATGCAGACAGTTGTATCCACAAAACCCTGACCATTCACACCCCAGAAGTCTTTAAGTTGTGTCATGTAAAGTGGACTTTTTTTTTTCTTTTTTCCTCGTAATTTTTCTTTACTTTATCGTTATATATGGAATACAGATATCAATTATATCTTTTCACGTTTCCTTTTCCCAGCTTCAGGTTACAATGACAATCTGGCTCCTAGATACCCAACTCAGTCACAGTTTCTCAATTCCAATTCCCGTGGCCAGTTTGACAGTAATATCTTCCCAATGCATGACCAGCAAAGCAGCACTACTCACCAAATCCAAAGCAACAGGTATGATAACAAGGTGGGGTTAGCACTCGGTCCTTCACAATCGTCAACCTCATTCCAGACTATAGGCTCATCCGTTCAACAGTCCAATCTCAACCCCTTCGATGACTGGTCAAATAATCGGGACAAGGGCGCCGCCGATGACTTCATGTCAGAGGAGGAGATTCGCCTTAGAAGTCATGAGATGCTTGAGAATGAAGACATGCAGCATTTGCTTAGACTCTTCGGAGGTCATGCCTCGGCTAGTGTCCCTGAAGATGGGTATGCTTTCCCTCCATATATGCCTTCACCGTTGCCGTTTGGATTCGACGAGGATCGCAACCGTTCTGGCAAAGCCGTTGTGGGTTGGCTTAAAATAAAGGCAGCGATGAGATGGGGATTTTTCATAAGGAAGAAAGCAGCTGAGAGGAGGGCGCAACTTGTAGAGCTGGATGATGAATAGTTCTTTGCAATGACAGTTTAATGGAACCACTGTGGAAATGCGTTATTTCCAGAAGTGTTCAAGATTGGTGGGTTCTGTATCAGATATTAGGGGATTTTCTTCTTGTACAGTTGCCTCCCTGTACAGTAAGTTCTTCCAGCTTAACACCCTTGCTTTGTACTTTCGTAAAGTGATTTTAATTCATCTGTTTAGTCTGGGTTTGTGTATGAATTTATGGGCTTTCGGACCTAAGTTTATGCTGTTTAATTGATGACCTTTTCTATGCTCAAGACCTCTTTCTAGGAACACGTTCTAATGAAACCAAGTATTTATTTGGAAGATGTTTATCTAATTTCTCTGTTCTATAAATTATTACTACTAGTTTTGATTTATACTCGGACCTTCTTTTTTTTTTTAATCACCGTAAATATGCCAAAGGCTCAACCCCATGGAAGGACGTCAGCAGTAAGAAAATACAATGGCCCCAGAGGAGGGTACGAAGTTCGAGTGGAGGCTAGAAAGTTGCTTTTGAGCTCCTAGGACTTATCGTTAAAAAAAAAAAAAAAAAAAAAAAGCTCTAGAACATAGCTGCTCATTCGCCTTCCTCAAACACCGAGAGAGAGAGAGAGAGAGAGAGAGAGAGAGAGAGAGAGAGAGAGAGAGAGAGAGAGAGAGAGAGAGAGAGAGAGAGAGAGAGAGACGATTCCGCTGCCATATCACGAATGTCATGAATAATTGTAGCACGTTCCTATGGAGCATCTCTGAAATGTGCAAACAGAAAGATTGCTTGTTCTCAAATTTCGACCCTTGATAGGTTTGTTGCTTAGCCAGAACATAAGCCTAATGGATGTGGTAGTTAGGTTCATTGCCGAAAAGATGTTGGATTTTCTTAGCAAAACCATCAGTATGGTTACTCATGAACAACCACTGCAATTGGTACCATTGAGTCGTCCTGTTCCATTGCTGTATCAAGTTGATTTTAAAACGACTCGTCTGGAGGTACCCATGGAGCAACATTTGCCTCCTGCCTCTGCAGAACACAGAGTGATTGATTATCACCCTCTACAGCTTTTAGAACTTCTATTCTTGGAGAGGACCCCTTTAAACTTGCATGTGAGCATGTGTACGTGAGTTTGTATGCGGTTGGTTTTTTTTTCTTCTCTCACATTTATCCTGCTTCCAACTTGGATGCAAAAACTTTTGATTGTGGAACGTCAGATAAGATGGATGGACATTGTCGAATGTCATGTTGAAACATTGTGTAGGGGAAACCGGGAAAGGTCCAACATGATATGAAATTTGATGAAGTCATCAAAAACTCTAAAACTGCATACACATACAAAACCACTTGTACAAACGCGCTATGTATGTATGGATCTCGTACACCATTGAGTGTTTGTGTATGTGTGTTGTCTAAATTCATTTTGACCAATGTGGTTTGGCCCATGTGCAATTTTACCCCCTTTTACCAAACATTGTTGAAAATTCATTTTGACCCATGTGGTTTGGCCCATGTGCAATTTTACCCCCTTTTACCACACATTGTTGAAAATTCACCCTGACCCATGTGGTTTGGCCCATATTACTTATATAACGGAACTTTGAAATTGACTCATTCCAATGCAGGAGTATGTGTTATTGATAGTTCAACAGTGTTGCTCATCCTGTCGATTATATATTCTTCTTTTTTAGTTTGATTGGAAAAAGATAATCGATTATATACCCTGTCGATTATACATTCTTCATTCATGAAGTAGGTCCTTTATTTACCACATATTAAAGTTAGGGAAATGGCTACAATACACACCATTTATTTAGGTGTACCATATGCACATATTGTATGGTCCAGATTATGCCACCTCATCAGCAATCATAACATTTTTTAAATTTTTCACAACTTTTCAGCAATATAATTTGTAACATTTTGGTGTGTCTCGTAACTTTATAAAAAATTCGTAACTTTTATAGGGGTGTGTATCATATACACCCAAATAAGGGTTGTGTAGGATCCAGCTGTGGTGCCCCAAAGCGGTATTGGGGCACCGGTGCCCCCATTTTTTTTGAGCCATTGGATTTCCTCCTTTAATCTCAACCATTGATTGATACCCCTCCTCTCTCTCTCTCTCTCTCTCTCTCTCTCTCTCTCTTGCTATCGGTTGAAACCGGTTGAATTTTTTTGAAAACGATAAGTGTACCACTTAATTTTTTGGAGATTATTATTACTATACGATTAATTTTTTTATTTCAAAAAATTGTTGTAAGAAACATACCTACACAAATAAAAAAATTTAACTAAAGCCTTTTTTCACATCATTTTTTAATATTGCCCACTACAAAATAGTTTAGCTAAAGGAAAAAATTCGGAGTGAATTAAACAAAAAGTGGTGTGGTGTTATAAAACCAAAAAAAAAAGGATTTCCTGCTCAAAATGGTGACTTGCTACCAGATTGACCAGTCGGTCTTATTTTGTGGTAAGTATTCCTTTATTTCGTGGTAAGTATTGCCTTATTATGTGGTAATATTTAGCTTATTTGGTGGTATGTATTTCTAGTTTTCGTAGCAAGTAAAGTGCAATTTTTTGGAGGGAAAACCGCAAAACCACCTCGCTTTCTAGCAAAACCACTTACTTTTTTTTTATCCAATGGCTGAGATTCGTTCATTTTAAATCTAATGGTTCAAATTTAATAGGGTACCGGTGCCCCAATACCACATTGGGGGTGTTTACCCAAAAAAATACCACATTGGGGCACCATAGAAAGATTCCTACTCCGTATTGTAGCCTTTTCATAAAGTTAGATATGTTGTAGTGTTTGCACCAATGTGTTATGATAAGACCATGACACGCAGTCACGCACACCTTCACCAGCAATGATACATACACACAAAAAATACCCACAATTTACCCACACACTCACACAAGTGTGTGGGCTCCACACACTAGATGTGCAAGTGTGTGTGGAGCCCACACACTTGTGTTAGTGTGTGGATAAATTGTGGGTATTTTTTGTGTGTATGTATCATTTTTGATAGAGTAATGCCTTTTTATTTTTTTGCACAGCATACCACAGAACAGATTTCATCACATGGGAAAAATTCATTGGCATAACAATATCAGTAATTACAGACACAAGCAGCGCACCCCCAAAAACAAAAAAATGGACTCGAATCAATTACAAAAGGGGACAATCAAATGTTTACTACACCATTTCTCCTGGATCGGGCAACAACGCATTCGTATGGAATGCCCCGGGGGTACTTCTTCCAATCAGTGCAGTAGTTATATACCAGGTAGTGTGTCTGTACCCATTTGATGCTCTCTTCAACAAAGAAATTCGATTCCTCGGTATACAAAAAATCACCAGCACCATCGCCGCTGGTGGAGCCAAAAGAGGTTAAGTTTGAGTTGCAAGAAGATTTTCCGGAAGACCAAACACAGGCATCGGCTTTGAATTTCCTGTAGGAAGCAGTGAAAGGAGCGTTGGTCCAGTCTGTTCTGACTTGTCCACCCCTTGTGGCCCAGTACTCGGCATTCCATATACTTGCATATAACCTCATCGGCTGGTTATTCGCGTAGGGAACACCATGTGACTCTAGATTTTTGAATTCTCTAATGGGTGTTTCATCTACGGATAAGCTGAAATAGAGAGAAGAATGCAGGTGAGTACCATGGGAAATGATCCACAAACAGACTTCTATACAGGAAATTCCAGCACAATGGTACGGAAATGCTTTTATGAAACTATTATTACGACAATGCTTTTATCAAAAGGATGAGTGTGTTATCACGAAGCTACAGATTCATGTACAGAAAGCGACATCATTTGTATGAAGATTTTGCGTACAAAACACCTTCTTGTAGCATTGCCCAGTTATTACCTAATTATAAACTCCCACAAGCATAAAGCAATACCATGTATCAAGAATTTGAAATCACTAGAAAATGATTCACGGAAAAAAAAAAACAGAAAATTATGGTGAATTGGTTGTGTCAAGATTATGAGCCACATCAAAGGGTATTTTATTTTGAAATTGAAGCACTAGAAAGGCTAGATATTTCTACGGATTGGTTTGTTCTATTTGTGTAAAGAACATTATGAACTTTGCAACCAAGGGCAATACTACGTAAATCCTACATGAACAACCATCTACGGATAAGCTGAAATATAGAGAAGAATGCAGGTGGGTACAAAGGGAAATGATCCACAAACATTCTTCTATACAGGAAATTCCAAAATTGTACGTCAATGCTTTTATGAAACTATTATTACGACAATGCTTTTATCAAAAGGAAGTGTGTGTTATCATGAAGCTATAGATTCATGTATAGAAAGCCACATCATTTGTATGAAGATTTTGCGTACAAAACACGTTCTTGTAGCATTGCCCAGTTATTACCTAATTATTAACTCCCACAGCATAAAGCAATACCATGTATCAAGAATTTGTAATCACTAGAATATCTGTAGAATTGGTTGTGTCATGATTATGAGCCACATCAAAGGGTATTTTATTTTGGAATTTAAGGACTAGAAAGGCTAGATATTTCTACGGATTGGTTTCTTCTATTTGTGTAAAGAACATTATAAACTTTGTAACCAAGGACAATACTACCAAAATCCTTCATGAATTTGTATGTCATAGTTCTGGCATCAATAGATGCACAGTTAGACATGACTCTCCATGTGTTTACATGATATCTACCAAACACTGAACTGATCAACAGTAGTGAAATAGGTAGTGACAGCAAATTCCAACAAAAAGCTTGCGACATGTGCCAATTTTTCACTAGACCGGATGGTAATCGTGACCGTTATGGTGTGAGTTTCAGTCACATGAATCAATTCTCTAACAGTACAAGTGAATCGCAAGGCAGGACAACAGCAGTACTTACATAATGCTGTTTGGTGTCCAGATGATGGAGTAGGTGTGGAAATCAGCAGTTGGATCGAACCACAGGTAGAACTGCTGCTCTCTTCCTCCGCCTCCATTGGTGAACATATTGGTGTGAAGAGTGTAAGGGTCACCACTCAAATTCCCCAAAAATTCAAAGTCAACTTCATCGTGGTTTTGCCCTACGGATGATAACTGCAAAAACAACCACCGTCGTATTAGCTATCACCATATCAATAAGGAACGTCGATGCAAAATAAGCTCCCTTTGTTTCGATGTAAAACACTTTACATGGTTAATTGCTTTCGGTGTCCAAAATTATGCAAAAAAAAAAAAGTTTCTTTCTTAATTTTGTTTCTAAACAAAGCTACACTTGAAATTCAATACATTTCTGGCCTCCGTCTCTTAATAGAAGAGTGCCAGCGACACAAGCGATTGGACCCAACAATTGCATAGCTTAACACTGGAGCTCCAACTAGGAGATTCAACCTAAAAAAGAACAGATTGACATCAGGTTTCCCCCCACAAACTACAATTTTAACCTAGGCAATTTCTTGGGGATGAGATATTACACATAATTCTCCGTCTCCCATATATCTATTTCAATTTTCTAAGGCCCACGAATAGCAACCCTAAAATGGATTAATGAAATTTAATCATAAATCAACTCTCCTTGAGATTCGAACCCGAGACCTGCCTTGCCCACTCCCCTACCCTACCGGATTTTGATCGAAAACAACTTTGGTTAACTGATTGAGACCTAAAGTTAAGCACATGGAGTACAACTGTTTGCAACTGGGTTCCACTTACTTACCCAAAAAAAAAAAAAACTGGGTTCCACTTCTCATAAACAGGTTCCATATAAAAAAATCTCCAGTAAACTGGAAGAAAAAAAAAAGGGGATTTCTTATTCTAAAGGTAAACCGTTTTCTTAAATTGCTCAAAAAATCATTCACGTCAAATCAACAACAAAAAACAAATTTACCCAGAAAACAAATTTGGAGTCTAAAGGTTGCCCATTTCTAAACCCAACATTGTTTTTTGGAGTCTTGACCAAAACAAATTTACCCAGAAAACATTTTACCCCAAATCCAAAAAAACATAAATCAACAGCCAAAAAAAAAAAGGGAAAAAAAGAAAAAAAGAAAATGCAATCGAAACATACGTAAAAGGAAGTAACGGTGCCAGCAGAATTTCCAGGAACAAGCTTGATCTGCATATCGAACCTCCCAAACAAATACTCATTCTTGGACTGAATGCTGGATCCAGAATCCACATCTAACGACAGCGTTAAAACCTTCCCGTGTTTAAGTATCCTTGCACGTTCGTCTCCCCACACTATGTCAAAATTCCTGTAGAAGTTTCCGTCAAAGGCCGCCGCCGATACAGACCCCAACAGAAGTGACAATCCCAATATTAGGAGAGAAGCAGCAGCAGAAGAAGAAGACATTTTAGGGTTTTTTTTTCCCTTTGTGGGGAAATGTAAATCCAATGGATTGAATGAAAGTATAGGGACCGATGAAGATGGGGCACAGATATAGAGGGGAATTTAATGGTTTTTTAAATTAGCTGGGAACAGATGGATTGAGTAAACAAATTGGAAAGTGGCGTTCTATAATACTCCTACTCCACATAATAGCATGGGCAATTGGGCAGGCACGCTGTGAGAGAGAGAGAGGAGAGAGAAGAGGCGCGTAATAGTGACGGGCGGGACACTCCTTAGAATTAGCTGTAAAGTAAGTAGAATCTTCAACCACGTCTCTGATGAGAGAGGCGAGTTGGTCAAAACAAAAAATACAATTTCCATCTTTTTAAGGGGGGAAAGAGAAATTCTAGCATCAATCTTGGGGTTACTTTCTATATTAAAGTTTTTTTCAAATTCAACTTTTAGGACACAAATTTCATCTTTTGGGGGACCGACCCTGCCCTAAAGTCCCCGGTGATTACCCTTTTTTTAATTTTTTAATTTTTGAAGGGGTGGGATGTCCGGGTCAAGTTACACGCATATCAATTATTTCACTCCACTCTCCTGACCGGTCAAAGCCATGTTATACACGCCCGGACTAAGGGATTTCTCTCTTGTGGCTTGGTGCAAAGAGTTTGCTAAGTTCCGAACTCAAAATAATTTAAATTTACGGATCATTCTTATTGTCACTTGAGTTATCATCGGGGTAATACTACCCTACTCTAAAATTTAATCTCTGTAAGCATTGATTATCGGCTGATTATTAGCTTGTAGCCATGTGTATACAGTATATAAGTTTTTGGACAATTTTGTCCTTATCGAGTCAGTTCTTTTGAGGGAGAATTCTACCCTCTTTTTTTTGGTAAGCCGGGTGAATTCTACTCTAGTGTTTTTTGAGGGGGTGTTCCACTAAGTTGGTTTTTTTGAAAAAATTGGCTTTTCATGATTTTTTATGTGATGTATTGTGAGAGAATGACCTGTCTCAGTGTTTGAAAAAAACAGTTTATTGTTAGTGGAACACCCCTGAGTCACCTTCTTAAATGAGTAATTTATTTTGTGTGATAACAAACTAAAGTATTTTCAAAAGACGAATGCGATTGATCTTATAGTTGTAAATACCTAAGTTTTAATCAATTGAGGTTGACTACATAAATAAAATCATTTTTACACGGTCATGTCATAAGGATGGTCATGTCATACAGATGGAACATGTCATGTCAACCAATTTATGTTGACTACATAAAACCGTTTTTAAGTTGGTTCATGCAGCTTATCTAATGCATAACTCGCTTTTTTTTTTTTAATAATCCGAGCTTGGGATTGACTGTGTAGTAGATAAGACTCTTAAACTGGATCAGATACTTATATCATTGAATTATATTTTTCTGTAATTATTATAATATTTAGAAAATGTCAACTCTTTAATTGATCAATCAAGAACATTTGATCATCTAATTTTGTGCATGCAATAAGATCCTATCATCAAGAATCAATGTGAGAATAGAAAGCACACAGGCCAAATTTCTATCTTACTAAAGAAATTTCAATTTAAATTTTCACAGAGAAGTTCCCATTTTTGTGATAGTATCATTATTGAAATTGTTAAGTGAAAACATGAATCTTTATGATTAGCAAGGATGGAGCCAAGGGATGGCTAATAGCACCTGTCACCTCTGCTACAATTAAAAAAAAAATACTATTACATTGAAAAAAAATAAATATATATATCATCAAATTATATAACTCCACCACTCCTCCTCATATATAGTCCGCTCCTACTACGCAAAAATCCTGGCTCCATCCTTAATTAGTATCAAACTTTTCTCTTGATTTGTTAAGCATGTTTATTACAACTTTTTCGCGATAGAATTTAATTATGGTTTTGACTTGGGTGCTATCCGCACATAAAATATCGCGAATAATTTTCAGTAGTTGCGAATATATATAAAACTAATTGCTCCAATTTATGAAACAAGTTTAGGGGAAAAGTAGGGAACTTAAAAATTGGGACCAAAACTATAGGAAAGAAGGTAGGGCCGAAAGTGGCTCGTGTCTTGTGGGCAATTCATCTTCGGGGTAGGCGCTATGAGCGTGCTTCTTGTTGATATTTGATGATGGAGGCGAATTTGCTTCTTGTTGATATTTGATGATGGAGGTTTCCGCTTTCGAAATCTGTATTTATTGATTGAGGGCCCCTGTCGAGGTTTCCTGCTTTCGAAATCTGTATTTATTGATTGACCATTTCATACCTTTACTTTCGGCTCCATAAGCATTTATTATTAATAAGGGGACCTACATTCAAACTAATTTAATCAGGAACACTAAAGAAAAATTGAATTCTCAATTATATGCGACACAAAATTACTCGGAACACATGTTGCGGTTGCGAGTTCGAATTCCGCTTTGTGGGTATTGCATGTCCTCGTGAACCAGATGCTGTGTATTGGGCATCATCTGTCCAACTTGCACTTTAATAGGACTATGATGATGGATTATCCTCCCATGGGATATGGGTTACTCTGAAAAAAAGGATACTCTAGTAAGCTTGGCTCTTTTAAAATGTGGTAGTGATTGAACATCCTATGACGGTTAGGAGCCTCTCTCCCCTAAGTGGGTTGCCACTCTGATCTCTCCCTCCAAACTTTTCGCTTAGAGAAAAAAAAAAGAAGTGACAAGTGGCCTGCTCAATGCTTAAATTTCATTTCAACTATTTAGACGTGTGACGTGTGATGACTTTCTTGGTGAATTGAATTGGATATTTGGATCCTTGAATTTGGTCCAAAGTGCATAATCTTGGGGAGTAAAGCTATTAAACTAACAAATCCAACAACTTTTCTTAAATGAGTTGGCCTTGTAATTATATAGAAGTCCAAACCCTCTTCTGAGCATCCACAATGGCTCCCTAAAAATAGATCCAAAGTTTTTTTGATTTCACTGTTTTTGGGACTCAGTTTATGGGTGGTGATATATCAGGATGGTAATAGATCCAAAGTTGATGTGCACATAAACTTATTTGGAGTCCATTTTTCACTCTTACAACTTGCTAATTTTATAGAGGATATGTGCACTCAATGGGCTAGCAAGAGCTTGCTAAAAATCATTTATCTTTTGAAAATTTCATATTAATAAAATATTTAAAGACTTTGAGTCTCACTTGGAGCTAGCTAGAATGCTACCTAAATTTAGCTAATCTGGTAAGACCCATGCTTAGGAGTCACTCTTAGGAGTTTGTATAGGGAGCCTATTAAAGACAATAATTGAACAAATGGTTTGGTAAATATAAAAAGCCTCACTTAGCAACTATTTTGAGAGCCGTTGTGGATGCCATTATTGGACAACACCTCAAAAAGAGTTTGTTAAAACTATTCTTTCCTTTTTTTGGTTAAAACTATTCATTTGTTTAACAAGTTTCAATACAACTTGATAATGATTTTCCAACTTCAAATGAATTAAATGAAGTTCCATTTTTCAATATAAATTAGGTGCATTAAGTAGTTAGTAGTTAGAAAGTAACACTTGGAGTACAAATACACTCTGGTGGGAAGTTGGTATATACGTTATGGTTGTTTTCTAATACTATATATACAATTGATTTTAGTCACATGGGCCTCATGATTCCTAGTCATAGTCTGGGACCAGTTCGTTCGTTGAGAGAGATTCCCATTTTTTAATCAGCCAACGGACTACATTATTGGCTAGTTGGACAGGTGAAAAAAACATAGATTAATTCGGTATCAATCTTGACCAATGCTTCAATTACTAATAAGAAAAGCAAGAAATTTGGATATATAGAAAAGATTTTGCCAGCTTTCCAATCTCTTTTTCAGTGTTTATCTTCTCTGTAATTGTGATTAAATAACTGCTATAATAGGAGCATAAAAAATCTCATTTTAAGGGGTAGGATATGCATAATTTGTTTTATGAATACTCATAACATTAGTATATAGGAATTCATAACCTTTGCTTAGAAATTCATACTAATATTTTCTTAAAAAGTGCCACCATATATCAATACAGACTAATGTAACATACAAATTAATGCTGTGAATTTCAATTATGTTGTGAATTTATATCTAAATGTTAAGATTTATTTGCGAAAGTTGTCTTCAACATTCGATTTTATGATTTTTTATGCAAAATTTATTAATTAAAAGCAATTCAAGGAGGTGCATACAGTATACATGTAGATATGCCCTACAAATATTTTATAAATCGAATACTGATCAGTACCTAATTGAAACACGTTTATCTTGAAAAAGTGGGAGGGATCAATCGGTTCCTTCCCATAACTATTCCTGTTTATATATCCCATTCATACTCTCATTTACCGGGTTATTTCGGACCCCGTTGATTCAGAACGTTAATCTCTTAGAACCTGCAAAAACAAGTATATTTGCAAAGAATCAGGTTCCTCGAATATCGGTAAACACCTTAACAATGTAAATATTATTATGTATAATGGATGGTATTTTAGATCGTTGATTTTAGATAACAAAATGCAACTTGTTCACTTAAGTATCAACATATGACAATTTATAATAATCCCACAAATTGGAGTTTAAAATAATATAGTGGAATGAAGTATGGGAGGAGCTGAGGGTGTTCCATACACGAGAGGGTGAAGATATGATTAAATGCAATGTGTAGCTCTTCATTTATTAGGTGAAACCAATATAATGTGTAGACCTGTATAGAATTTATAAAACATGCTAGTATCTGAATGTGTATATCTGGAGTCCCGTGGGGCACGGTCGCCCACTCGATTTTGAAAATTATATAAATTCTCTAAAATATTTCAATTTTACCTAATAAATTTATTGTAGCGTTCGAATGAAAATACTCTAGATTTCCTTTTATGAAGGTGCTAAATTTTGACACAATTTTTTCAAGCAACCAAACCCTTTTCTGTTAATTAGAAGATAAAAGTTAAATATATATAGTAACTAATTTGATATTTTATCGGGAAAAAATGTAATATTTCAAGAAATTATAAACTTACGGATTAAGTTTACAAATATATGCCCTCATTAATAAATTTCTAGATCCGACACTAAATATGTAAAACCATTGATATTCTCAACGGGACTCTATCAATTGAAAAACTCCCCTACAGTTGGCCCAGGTTCATTAATGTAGCAGATTGCTAAATGAGAAAATCTGCTTCACGGAGCAACCTAGCTGAAAATGGTCGTTTACGGAAGCTCCCTTTGAGCCTCCACCGACTTCTCATCATAATTATCTGAACCGGTAATTTTGTAGAGTCCGCAGAATAGTGTGTATATGCAAAAAATCAACTTGATCCGGCATCGATAGGTATGTCAAAAATTAAATTTTGGTGCAAAAAAACAAGGACCTAGATCATTTCAAAAAGTCCGATTCAGATCATTGCGATGAGGTGTCGGTGGAGCCCAAAAAAGACTTCCGTAAACAACCATTTTCAGGTTGCTCCGTGAATAAGGCAACCTCTCTTGGTAAATTTTGTAATGATACTCTATCGGAAAGCAAAATATCATGCTCCACAGTTACGATTGATACATTTCTTAATGATGCTTTAGTTGCGGATTGCTTAATTGTTTTTTCTGTGTTTGAAAATGCATGTCAAAAGTGCACGCCACAAGAAATTTATACAACAAATAATATAATTATAAAAAAAATAGATGTAGAAACAGAGGCAGAAGAAAATCAATGGGTTACCCAATTTGACCAGAGCTCTTAATTACTCCACATGTTACATCTCATTTCAGACCATAGGGATGGGCATGGGGATGGATCGGAGCCGGAGAGCACTATCTCCACCCCCGATCTCCAAACCCCTTCTTCTTATTCATCCCCTATCCAATCCCCAACGGGGTTTTATTTTCATCCTCCATCCCCACTCCAAATGGGGAACGGGGATCCCCACGGCGATTCGGGGATCCAGTCATTACTAGAAATCTAGAATCCCAGTAGAAATTAAATGCTAAAATCCAGTTACAAGTAGAGGTATCGAATGGGCCGGGCAAGCACGAGCATGGCACGTTTATCGTTAGCACGACACGGTATTAATGTGTAAGCGTAAGTGTTTGCCAACTTCAATTCAAGTTCTATCAAGTATCAACTGGATTTCTAATTTGAAAACTAAAGGAACCACAAGCAAGATAGCATAAAGGAGTATTTAAGTAGTGTGATCTTCAACTTCATATGAACAATGCAGACATTCTTCTTTTCCACTTGAATCAATCACAGTTTCTATATTGATTACTGGGCAACTCATGTGTTTTCGTGAAAGAACAGACCACCCACTGCCCTATGAGGACTAAAGAATATCAAATATTTTTTTTTTTGAGGGATTTTCTATTTTTTCACGTGAATTATTTTTGGAATGGCGGGAGTACGTGAAAAAAATTTGAGAACAATAATTACAATAAGAACCCATGTGTTTGGAGAAAATTTAGTGTGACCCTATGTGTTTGGAGAACATTCAGTGAGACCCCAAAGTTTCATAACTCATGAATAGACCCCTATATTTGGGGATTCGGGGACTGGGACGGGGCGGGTCGGGGATGGGGCGGAGCGGGGCGGAGATGGAACATGAAACGGATTCGGGCGGGGACATGTCTATCTCCACCCCCTACCCGATCTCCAAACATTTTCAAAAAAAATCTCCATATCCTATCCAATCTCCAAACAAATCTCAATATTGCCGATCCGTTCGGATCGGAGGAAATGACCAACCCTATTTCGGAGGTCAATGGTTTACACACACAGACACACTCACCCTCTCTCTGAAATAATAAGTTGTTGAAATGTCAGAGCACACTTTTTAGTATGTTTTGGAGGGATTCATGTATCTTACAGATTGTTACAGCCCACCAATTCATTATCAGAGCAGATCCCATTTGGGCCCGGATCATGATCCCCCAGACCCATTGAATATGAGGTCAACTGCATGATTAATTTGGTTTGTCTAACTCAATGTTAATATCCCCGTATTTACTTGCGGTTAGCTTATTCTTACATTGACTAATTTTTAGAGGACCAATTATCCGAACATCCACTACAAGAGGCCGATTAAAGGCGAGAAAAATTATTGTACAAACCTGCCTTCACAAATGTTGATAACACCTAGAAACTTGTAAACCTACAACTTAGAAAAGAACAAGTTCTTAAATCCCAAATCTGCACGTATATGATACTGTTTCCCCTACTTTCTTTGCGTTTCACTGCTTCATTATATTTAAAGTAAGGGAATAAAACAAGAATTTTAAATTAGGAGTAACAAAAATATGTAGCTACTTTTTTATTTATTTAAAAAACTAACAAATATATGTACCTCCGTCAGGGAGTATTGGCTCAATACACCACACCACCATATCTACTATTTTATATTGATATTAGACCTTGGTTCACTGAAACAATTATTTCTACAGTATTTGTACTTCATAGCTCGAAATTCGGTAGTACTACAGCGTTAAGTTAATTTTTTTTTTTCTATTTAAAAATCCAGACGTGGCGGATATATAATTTGATGGTAAACAGATGATACATCCTGGAGATATAAAGGGACGATATGAGTGGGTGAGATATAGAAACCATGTGATATAAAAAAGGTGGAGAGAAAAAATTTGATGTTTGTTTTGGTTGGGATGGTGAGAGGCATTTTCTATTTTGTCCTCGTGGAAACTAGCAGGGACGATGTGACTTTTTTAGAATAGATTTAAAACTTGTAAGAATATGTATAGAAGTTCATGGGCGACTCCGATGTATACCTAGCGAGGTCAAGCGACATTTGGGTTCTTTAGTATTGTTAGCGTTAAGTTACTCGTGTGAAGTTAAAATAAAATTTCTTTAGTACATGCTATGGATTTTTGTCATCGCTGGATGAAATTTTGGGAGGCACCCCTGTAGAGGTTCATAATGTTTATACAAAAAATTTATAACATTTGCATAAAAATTTATTGTGTCTGCTTAAAAATGGAAAACATCAAGGCAAAAACTCGTAAGATATGGGAGGCGCTTCTTTGGAGTTGATTCTTTGATCCTTCTAGTTTGGTACGGAGAAGTGGTGAGATGGCTGAACCTGGCCTGAATTGTCACGCCCCAAATCCGGGAGCATGACCGGCCGTGAACCAAGAAATAATTCTCGGAACACGAAGCCTATACAAAAAGAAAAATAAAAATAATAATTTTCACAACCCAAATAAATCAAACTGAATCCCGAATTATAAAATTAAATTGGAAACCGAAACCAACATTTTTGTAGCCAGTGAACAATATCTCAAATTCTCCATACTCCAAATTTATTAACAAAAAACTCTAAAGAAACAAAAGTGCGGAAGCTGTTAACATAACTAAAAGAAAATGATAATGTGAATGCCCTAGAGGTCCAAACGGTGGGTCCCGACACTGTCTCAGAGTCCACTATGATGCTCCCCGAACTAACCTGAAAAGAATGTGGAATAAATTCGTCAGCTCACAGCTCAATGAGTAGTTAAGCATGCTATGGGTTTAGAATACAACGTGGCATACATTTTTAAGGAATGATAGTGAGAGTTCCAAGAAATGGTTTCAACTAACAAAGGTCGGTGGCTCAACAAGTGGTATCAAGGAGATGAATTTCTGATTCACGAATAACAAGAACAATAATCGATTCATAAAAATATGCATCATTACCAATCAGCCAGTCCAAAATACCAGAACAACAAACAGCGATAAATAGAAATCTCAACCAAATTGTGTGGGAACCATAATAATAACAACCATCGCCAAATGCCAATTATTTTCTCAAGGCTTAGCCCGTTGGATCCAACACCGTACTCGGAGTCACCTCAGGATGGCGCCTGAGTCTTTTCCCTAAGCCGTTCCGGAATAGGGTCACAGGGTATTTCACAAGTCTTTTCCCTATCCGTTGAGCACTAGAGTCACAGGGTATTTCACAAGTCTTTTCCCTAGTGGCCAAAGTCACCGCAGGATGGCGCCCGGGTCTTTTCCTTGGACTTTCACCATATAATATGTGGTCCCGAACACAAAAGAACGGCATTCCAGAGATATCATGGAATCACGGATAGACAAAAAAAGAAATAAGAGCAATCAATCAATAATATAATCAATAAGCCTTGTATGCCAAAGGGTACGACAATCGTCAAATAAGTTGAGTTCAACGAGCAAGATTAATATTCATAGAATCAAAACAAAATAAAGGATTGTCAAGAATTGAAAGGCTCAAGAGGATTCCAATTGAAGGGATCACATGCTTAACCACTCACCTCGATCGAAACGATAGACCGCAAAATGCAATACTCGAGTACCCGGCTAGTCTGGAACACAAATGAATGTAAATACATAACTATAACTATATGTATTAATGACCAAACAGATTACATGCTATTGTACTACTACAATTAATTAACGTGTCAAATAGCAATTTCATTAGTCATAAGTATACCTACCAATAAAAAAACTATTAACTATCAAGCCCATCAAGTAAATGGCCACAAAACCAATCGGCCATGATTACGCCAGATGTATTCTAAAGAACAATATGTCTAACCTTCATATTCATCACCAACAAAAGAGCACCGACCGACTAGCCTTGGTAGGAAATTAATTACTAATAGGCTTAGAAAAGATCATTAAGGAAGAGAAGAAGATGGTCCTATGGATTACCTGTAGACTCGCCCAACTTAAAACGCCGAAATACCACGTTGATACAGGAGATATCTTACTGCCTCTTATTATAGTCTTTCTTTAACCGCAGTCACCTATACTTCTATTAAAACCCTAACACTGCCTACTTGTACAGAAAATTAATCCACCCCTCTATTTTTATTAATAAAGAAAATATATCTATATTGATTCAAAATCCCTAATTTAAGCCCAACTTAGTATTTTAGATTACAAGTCTAACCCGCACCAAAAATAGGAGGCCCAATACTAAAAATAAACGGCCCATTATATATATGCTCACGTAATCATATTCAATGTAGCACAACTATATTTATAAAAACAAAATATAAGTTATTTGATTTTTATTTTTTTTATTTTAAGAACACCAAAAATAAATATAGTACATAATAATCTGTATTTTTTTATTTATTCAAAAGAAGTGTGAAAAACGGAAAATGGAAGAATTAATTATTTCTATTAAAACAATATATATTTTTACGGAAAAAGTCGGGATGTCACATGAATCCTAAGCGTTGGTCTGAGAAAGTAACCTGCACACTAAGCACCCGCGTTAGTGTCTAGCCTGGAAGATGGTGGTCTGGGAAGGCACTCTGACGGTTGAGTAAGTGATCAGAAAAGATGGAGTGAACTAGAAACTTGTGTGTTTGTGTGTGTGTGTGTGTGAGAGAGAGAGAGAGAGAGAGAGAGAGAGCGCAAGCTTTTAAGAATCCGGGGGAGGCGCGGTGCGGTACGTGTTATATGCGGCAAAACTACGTCGTTTTGCTCATTTTCTTGTTACATCCAAAGGCCCTGTTTGGAGAGTTAATTTTGGGGTTCAACTTTAGGGGATTAGGCTCTTTGGAGTAGGGTATAGTAGGTTTAGGCACTTGGATTAGGTTTAAGTTCTTCGTGTTTAGGGTTTAGGCACTTTGTAGTGGTTTTTTCTTCTTCCAAACAAGGCACTTGGAAGCTTTGGAGTTATGCACAAAAATCAAGCAAAACGGCGTAGTTTTGCCGCACAACACGGCGCACAACACCTACCGCATAGCACCCACCCCGGATCCAGCTTTTAAATGTATTGAATGCTTGGAGAGGTATCTAGAGGGAGGTTGGTGAGTTCCCCTTTCATAGGTGAGGGGTGACTTGCCAACCAAGTCCCTTGTATACCTCACGCGCGTCGTCCATACCTGACATTCCATGCGGTCGAGTTAGAATGTCTTGGGCAAACCCAATGCTTTGGCTGACGTCATGCTTTGGACACCTGATAAGTCAACTTGTTTGGGAGGATTCCCAGGTCAACCAAGTGGTCCTGCAGGTAAAGTCTGTAGTAGCGGGTTGCTTATTCGGTTTTGGTTTTGAAAAATAAATAAATAAATAAATACACAACATTGCTAGGTACGGTGCATAAAAGCAGAAGAAAATGCTACAAATTTACGATTGATCAATTTTGTGACGATGCTTGAGCAGCGGGTTGCTTATTTGGTTTTGGTTTGAGAAATGTGTCTCAAAACTCAAAAGTACACGCTACAAGAAAACTATAAAAAAAAAACTTAGATGTACAAACACAAGAAGGAGAACGTCAATGGGGTTTAACAAAAAAAAAGAGAAGAAAATCAACGGGGTACGTAACCCACTTGACCGGAGCTCTTACACCTCATTTTGGAGGTCAATGGCTACACATACACTCATTCCTTAAATAAATGTTTTAGGATGATTTATGATTGTTATAAAAAGTTTGTTGCAATTTCCTTAAATAAATGTTTTAGTATGATTTATGATTGTTATAACAAGTTTGTTGCAATTTCCTTAAATAAATGTTTTAGGATAATTTATGATTGTTACAGTTTGTTACAGGCCACCTTCGTTAGCAGATCCATTTGGGGATTACGTTAATTACAATTGATTTAGGCGGTCAACTGCATGATTGGGATATATAGTCTAACTCAATGATAGGTTGTTGAAAACATCATTTTTTTTTTTCTTCTTAAGTAGCACTAATTTTTTTTTTCTGTATCAGGCTATCAGCGTATCCGGGTCATCTTATGCACACTTTAACTAATCTATGGAGAACTAATTTCACCGTTGACTAAATGGAGGCTAGATTAAAGAGGACATAAAACCCAATGTAGACCGACCTCACAAGAATTGGCAGCACCTAAGAGGTTTTCAATCTATGTCTATGAATTAAACAACAATTCCCTAATTCTCAGGCGTTGATATATATGACATACCCATGCTATTCCCTCACTCTCTTTAGTTTAGCTTCAACATATCCTTCCGCCAAATATTATTCCTTCACTCTCTTTAATTTGGGGCTTCAATATCCTTACGACTCATTTGGCGGCCGTTTGACTGGGTGATGAGGAGACCAGATGACTCCAATCGAGACGTAAGGGGGATACAAGTGGAGTGATAGTCCAGTTATAGGCACCGTATACTCTCATGCATTTAATAGGGATTCAAACCTCACTACCTATAAATTCTAACAATAATGACTTTTGCCAAGGGAAAAGAAAAAGGTATAAGGGGGGGATTAGGTAAGAAGAGGGATTAGCGAATAAGAGTGAGTGTATAAAAAAATAATGTGAGCAAGAAATTACTTAGTTGCCCTTATATAATTGTTTTAATAAAGATGCAAAGGGAATTTGGAGGGGTTTTGGGGAACAACCCCCACACCCGGATAAGATAATGACGAGGGAGGGCAGGTGAGATGAGCTAAGATCCCTGCAAGAGTTCTTATCATACCCGGATAAATGATTCGGGTTTGATGAATCCGACAAACCTTGGATATAAATGAGCCCAGCCCAGATGAACTAATCCGAATACCTCCTCTCTTATCCTCTCTTATCTTAGTAGTTGGGTGGATAAGACCATCCTTGATAACTCAATCATTATTTTTAGGGTTAGTATAGGAGGGAGGTTTTAGATAGATGCATCTAAGACCACTTGGGAGTTGGAAATTGTTTGAATTAGGCTGGAGATGGTTGGTACCAGAACAAGTTTCTCATTGCTTGTTTTGCACGAGCCAAGTCACATTGCGCAAATAATGTGAGAAAGGTTAGGTTTGAACTCCATTGACGGAAATTGAACAGAACATACATTATTGTTGGTTTCGTATGGTATATGCAATGGCTAATAAATTAGTACGTGGAACATGAATTCCCATCTATATAACTGAAAAGTAAAATCGAATGCGTATTGGTATGATAATTCAAATATATAGATGGGCAGTGATGATTAATAAAACCGATGTTTGTTTGGTTTCTTTTTCGAGTGGAGTTCATATTGTTTACGTATAGCTTCGGGTTTTTTCCTGCCAGTTAGTAGCTAGGAAATAGTTCACAAAAATCAACTAATTAAGGGCTGGTTCACACTATTGTCTAAATGGTATTTTCATATTTTTTACTTCGTGTCTGCGTTGTGAAGATAACATCTTGTCTAAATGGTGTTTTATGAAATTGCATTTTAATAAAATGCCAAAAATACCATATAAATAAAAATACTTATGCTGAAGACGGAAAATTTAACATGAATTGAAAACTATTTCACAATCAGTAATTAACTTTATGAAAATTCATTAGTTATACAAATAAGCTCAATAAATCATAACATTCACAATCGCATGACACTTTAGGAGATGAGGTATCAGTGGCGGAGCCAAGAATCAAAGTTGGAGGGGGTTGAACTATGAAATAAATCTTAGTTTAATGATTTTTTCTTGGATGAAAATCCAGTGATTCGAGTTTTTATGGGACAATTTTCAGAAATAGAAAAATCAATTGGGAGCATTGTTGTCACATTGTTCGACGAACGCAATATCATTACCGCACGGTATGATTCACCATAATTTAGTGTTCTCGAATTGAAAATTGTTCTTACTTTTAAATTATTTTCAAAATTTTAATTTTAAAACAAATCTATCAAAATTATGTAAAATATACTCCAAAATATGAGGGGCACCTCCTGCCCTTATATAGCATTTTTTTTTCTTCGATAAGTTCTTGTTGCTAATTTGTTAAGTGATTTTTCTCCTTGTCTAATCATTAGCAGACACTGAAACATTATTCGGATTATGTTAGGCCTAATCAGTTAGGGATTAGGTGCTGATTGTGTTCTTGAAAGTTAAATTAGGTAACGGTTAATGATTGATTTCTGAATAAAGATTTTTGGAAGTGGTATTGGAGTGGTGGCTATTAAATTAGTTGGACACTTGGAATGATACAGCTACAGAGCATTACTGATGCAGAACAGAGGAGGAGGAGAGGGAGAAAGGTTTTGCCAAATCTCTTAAGTCTTAGCAATAGGCTAAATCCTATCCAAATAAGATTAGAAACTTAGTATAATTTTTATAACAAAAAGAAGTAAATGATGAAGTTTTTGATAATCACTTAATTAGATGTGTAATTGGATATTAAACATACCTATAACCTATTTTACTTGTCATTCATTTGGATATGGGTTTGGTGACTTCTCAACCGATTGGGTACGAGTATCTAACCAAACACAACTCTCGTTGTCATCATCAAAACTAAACTAAACTATCTAACCAAACACAACTGTCATTAGATTGAAATCTTCCTTCCGCCAAAAGATCCAAACCATCGGCCCTGTTCGTTTCCCAGTTTAGTTTTAGTTTTAGTTTTGATGATATCATCATTTCTCTCTCTATCTCTCTTCACTCATTACACCTTATGACATTATCAAAACTAAACTAAACTATCTAACCAAACACAACTCTCGTTGTCGGTCCTATGTTCAAAAATCAGTTCGTCTAACAAATAAACCATTCTCGAATGTACTTTTAAAACTCCATTGTTTTTCAGATCAAGCTCAAACAATTCATTACTCGGTTCATTCGATCATTTACTACATATTGACATGGATTAAAAAGTTAGCAATCTAAGATCAATGAAAAGGATAGAAGTTTTTCTTTTTCTTAATTCTTCCTATACATCTCTCATATACACTTTTTCAAACACACCATCAAATAAGGTAAATTTCACTATACATTTTGATAATCTAAATCGTTCAATTTGTAGGTCTTGGCACGAACATTGTCCATGCCGAAAATCATATTGATCGGACATTAGTAGCAATCTTGAAATTGTAGATTTTCCTTGAGAAAAATGGATCGTTAAATTCTTCCTATCATTGAATTGATTTGAATCAAACACCTACAACATCCAATCAATTTGATTTTTTGCATGAACGATTCAAACGTAAAGAGTTACAAAACGAACGACTCAGAATCTCGGATTGTTAAAATAGATTGTGAGACCTTACATTATTGGGTGGTGTGTTTTAATAGCGTTTTTCCAAAATGTGGGCTAATAGAAGGGCTGATTGGGTGGCAGCGAAAACAGGTTGTGTTTGGAAGTGTCCTGGGCTGCAGGCCCGCTGGGGTATTTTTTCTCGGTTGGGCTGTGCTTTGGATTAGGCTTCGGCTGGTTTGGGGTTTGAATAACGGATAAGATCTAGTTGGATATTGGGTTTAAGGAGACGATAGGGAGTTGGGTTTGGAAGGATTTGGTTTATGAGTTAGGCTCAATACAATGGCAATAGCATGGTAAGAGCATCTCCAACCCAATATCCTCTAAATCTCCATTTTAGATGAGCAAATTACTATTTTATAATAAAAAAAAACTAGATTAATTTATAAGCAAAGATTAGCAAGAACTTCGGTATTTAAAACTAAAATAAAACCATCCCGATCAGTGCGGATCAATTTGAGTATCCATCCGTTCTGATGAGATGGTCATCTCTATAGCCTTTTCCTTTTAATGCATATTGCGAGAAAATAGATAGAATCATAAGCATATTACTTGAGCATGTAAATCAGCGGGCGGATGCAGAATATACAAATTTGCTGAAAAATCGTAATTCATTGAATCCTCTTTAATCTCCATCAAACATGACTATTAATCCCCACATTTAATAGGTGAATTAAGTAGTGGTGTGTTCATTATGTTATTTCACTTAATTGCCGTCCCAATGTAAAGTATCATCAAAACTTGATTCTGTCCATAGACAACTAAATACTAACAAAAAATACCTTTATTTCTATACGTATAGAACATGTTTACATATATCGCGTAAGGTTACACAATTGTTGGTTCAAACAATCAAAGAATAAAGAATCAAATCGAGCCAACTAAAACCAGGATTCTAAGCGGCAGCACATTCAGGAGGGAGGCCCTGTGCAAATCGCTTTGAATCGGAGCAGTAATTATAGATCATGTAATTCTTTTGCACCCATTTCAGCCTCTCTTGACTAGTAGAATCCAACTGTTCTTCCAACCACGCATTGCTATTACCATTTTTAGAGCTTGAAGTACAAGAAGAGGCTCCAGAGGACGATATAATGCAGGCGTTGGCATTGAAGTTTCTGTAGGAAGCAGTAAAAGGAGCTTTTGTCCAGTCAGTTTTGACAAGCCCTCCCCTTGTTGCCCAATCATCAGCATTCCATAGACTCGAGTATATTCTCATGGGTTGCTTCTTTGGGTACGGAACGCCAATTGATTCTGCATTCTTGAATTCTCTAATGGGTGTCCCGTCTACTGAGAAGCTGAAATGTTCACAAGAAACCATTGAATCAATACCAAATACAACATAAAAACACAACACTAGACACAATATCTTGCGTTCTACATGATTTATTTTGTGATCGAGGTACTTACATGATGCTTTGTGGGTTCCAAAGGATGGAGTAGGTGTGAAAATTCGCAGTTGGGTCAAACCACAGGTAGAATTGCTGCTCTCTGTTTCCTTTTCCTTGGCTAAACACATTGGTGTGGAGAATGTAAGGATCACCACTCAAATTCCCCAAGAACTCAAAGTCTATCTCGTCATGCGTTGGCCCTTGTGACGACAACTGAAATATTTCCCAACAAAAAATTCATGTGTTAGAGATAACATATCTTGGGGGAAAAAAAGTTAATGTAAATTATACATGCGTTACAAGGCACGTACATAATAAGCAGTGACGGTGCCAGCAGAGTTTCCGGGGACAAGCTTGAGTTGCATATCGATTTTTCCAAAGAGATACTGGTTCTTGGATTGGAATCCAGAGCCAGAGGTTTTGTCGAGTGAAAGAGTGAGAAGGTTGCCATTGTTGAGTATCTTAGCACGACCATCACCCCATGTGATGTCCATGTCTTGATAGAAATTACCAGCTGAAGCAACATGGCATAAGCTACCCACAAGAGATATGGCTAGCAATAGTGATGTTGAAACTTTTGAAGAAAAACCCATTTGATTAAGTAGTCTATTTTGAGAGAGAGAGAGAGAGAGAGAGAGAGAGAGAGAGAGAGAGAGAGAGAGAGAGAGAGAGAGAGAAGTTTTTTGGTTTGTTTTGTGATGGAGTGAAATGGAGGTGTTTGGGGGGATTTATATAGGTGGGATTTTTGGGAAAAAGGGTGAATTGGAAAGAGTGAAGGTGGATAGGAAAGTGAAGGGAAGGGATATAATTGGTTTAGGTGAGATCGAGCAGAGTATAGCTGGAAAGGAAAACAGCTGGATAAATGAAGGCATAAATACGACTTGAAACGGATTTGGAGTGTTTTGTTGGAGTAAAAGAAAGAAAGTCTGTGCAAACCCAGTACTGCATCATCAAGTGGAGTGGGAGGAAGTGGACCAACCTTAGCCCACCACCCACGCGGTTTCTAATAAATTGATGCATAGTACTGTTTCAAAATAACATTCATGCTATACTAATGAAGAACCGCGTTTCTTTTAACACTACATTTTTTCGTTTCAGGGTAGAAATAACTAGTTTATCGTAGTAATTTTTTTCATATCATGGAAGAACGCCCTTCGCACAAACTTTACGCGTGACTATTAAATTTCTCTCCTTAAAATTTCAAAACCAATAGGCCCAACTATTCCGCATCTCAATATAAGGTTAAAAGTTCAAATTTCCCCACCTGGGTGTCGATGTTATACCCCTTGTATTTCTTGAGTTATTTATTCCCTTAATGAGGCTAGTAGGTTGGGTTGGACTTTTAGTGATTATGAACTTTATTTTAAGTTTGCTGGGTATTTTCTCCTCTTAGGGCATCTCCTGTCGTATAAATAAGTTGAAAATAGTGTAAGATTTAACACAGTTAGTTACAAAATATGAAAAAACATGTCCCAATCGTGTTGCTTGTGTAAGAATTAAAATGGCAGAGGTAAAATTTTTCTACTGTCAGGCGTAACTGTATCCAGTCAGCAAAGTGAAGGGGAGAAGAGAGAGAAAGAGAGAGAAAGATGAGAGAAAGAAACGTTTGTCAGATGGGTGTGGGGCTGGTACAGGGAATGAGGAGAGAGGTAGAGACAGTGAGGAGAGAGAGAAAAAAAAGGAGGAAAAGTTGGGACCACCTATATCTATATATACATATATATTTGTGTACTTTTTTACACTTTAATAACACTCTAACAACACCACTGTAACACTCATTACCTTAACAACACATTTTGTCATATATTGTCATAACAACACAAAAATGAGACCCACTTTTTACACTTTTATATCATATAATAACACATTTTTAACTCCACGACTGCGGATGCCCTTAATGGGGCTTTAATTGGGTTGGGCTTATAGTGACCATGGATTTTATTTTTAAAGTTTGATACTCATGATTCATAATTATATTTTCTACGTTTGACAAGGGAAAAAAAAAAAAAAAAAACTAGCCTACAGCTTAGCACAGCCTAGCCTAGGGCTAGAGGAGAGAGAATTAGAAGAATGTTTCAACCATTCGTACAGCCGCGGCTAATCGATGATGTATTGATTTGGTCCAAGGGAAAGAAAAGCGGTAACCGTGTGATATTATTATGGGCAGGGGTGGTCTTAGGGTGCCTGTGGGTCTGGATCTCTTCATACCTCCTAATCACCCTATTATTAGAGTGTTTGAGAGTCTCATTTTTATTTTTAACTTTTTGGATTTTTGGCTTTCTGAATTATGGTCAAAATGTATTTTGAATTTGGTAGGAGTGTTTGAGAGAAATGTGCAGAATGCATTTTAAAACAGGAGTAATGTTTGGGAGATATGTGCATAATAAGTTATGTAGGTCTTTTTGTTAATCAAAATAGGAAAAGTGGAAAATGAGAAATCAAAAAGCTCATCTCAACCTATTTTTGACTTATCTTCTCTAAACTTAAAAAACAAAAACTCATTTTTACGGAATGTGTTTTCATTGCGCTCTGTCAAACACCTAGAAGTAGAAAATGCAAAAACCAAAATGCAAAAAGTAGGTGGCTAAACACCCCCTATTTCTACAACATTTTAGGATTTGCTTGGAAAAAATTACAAATATCAGTCTCTTTAAAATTAGAATTTTAATGTATAAGAATAATATTTTGTCGTTATTTATCATATGATTTAGTTTCTCGCATTACGCATCCTTTGTCTGCTATTGATTGTGGAGATGTCACTCGTTTGGCATTTACCTACACAAATGGCAATAACTTAAAGCCATGTATCTGGTTCCAACTCAAAAGCTCCACAATTTGTTATAGCGACAGATTTTTGTTTTTAAATTCGATAGAAACCCGTTCAAAAAAAAAAAAAAAAATCGATAGAAACTTATCTCACAATGCAAAGATCCCTTGATACCTATTTCACACAAATTTTCGCTTGCGAGGAGAGTGGCCAAAGGATTTTGCAGTAAATGAAAATTAAATTATCAGGAACTTACTTTTGTGCTGCTTGCGACATGACCTTTCCCTTAATTTGGTTCTGTGAATAGTATTTTCCTCATCGCTAAATTTTGCGGCATATCAATATTGAAATTTTAACTATGTAGTCCATAATGCATAATACCTCATTTTTGAATTCATAGAAATATTATGTAAACTCTGAACATCACATTAGTTACTCCATCCGTCTCAAATTGCCGATCATTCTTTTCATTTTTGATTTCTCCACTTTAATTGACTATAATTACATGTTTAAAAGAATCTATCTTGAATTGGTAACCCATTCAACATGGTCAGATAATTAATTCGGATAACCTGCATTTATTAATTCGGTAGCGGCTATAAATAGGATTTAAATTTTAACTCTATATCAGTCACCACTTCTTATGAAAGCAAATAATCATAATTCTTTGATTCCTCTTTAATATCCATCAAACATGATTAATAATCCCCATATTTTATTGGTGAATTAAGCAGTGGTGTGTTCAAAATGTTAGTATTTCACTTAGTTGCCATCCCAATGTAAAGTATCATCAAAATTTGATTCTGTCCATAGACGACTAAATACTATAACAAATTAAAAATACCTTTATTTCTTATACGTATAGAACATGTTTACATATGTCACGCAAGGTTACACAATTTCAGGTTCAAACAATCAAAGAATAAAGAATCAAATCGAGCCAACTAAAACCAGGATTCTAAGCGGCAGCACATTCAGGAGGGAGGCCCTGCGGAAATCGCTTCGAATCCGAGCAGTAATTATAAATCATGTAATTCTTTTTCACCCATTTCAGCCTCTCTTGACTTGTAGAATCCAACTGTTCTTCCAACCACGCATTGCTATTACCATTTTTAGAACTCGAATTACAAGAAGAGGCTCCAGAGGACGATATTACGCAGGCGTTGGCGTTGAAGTTTCTATAGGAAGCAGTGAAGGGTGCTTTTGTCCAGTCAGTTTTCACTAGCCCTCCCCTTGTTGCCCAATCCTCCGCGTTCCAAAGACTTGAATAGATTCTCATTGGCTGGTTTTTCGGGTATGGGACACCTATCGATTCGGAGTTTTTGAATTGTCGGATGGGGGTGCCGTCCACCGAAAATCTGGATTGCAGAGACAAAACTTGATCAGTACCATGTAAAAATTAAGTTTGGAAAACTGTCAACCAAACAAATTAAGTGTCAGGGTTACTTACATGATGCTTTGGGGGTTCCAAAGTATGGAATAGGTGTGGAAATCGGCAGTTGGGTCGAACCATAGGTAGAATTGTTGCTCTCTGTTACCCTTTCCTTGACTAAACACATTGGTATGAAGGATGTAAGGATCACCACTCAAGTTCCCCAAGAACTCAAAGTCTATCTCGTCATGTGTTGCCCCTTGTGAGGATAACTGCAACATTCCCAATACGAAAATCACATATTAGAACTTATATTTTATACATAGGGAAAAAATTAATGTAAATTTATACAAGCAATACAAGATATACATACATAATAAGCGGTGACAGTGCCAGCAGAGTTTCCAGGGACAAGTTTGAGTTGCATATCGATCTTTCCAAAGAGATACTGATTATTCGATTGGAATCCAGAGCCCGAGATTTTGTCAAGTGAGAGCGTGAGGAGGTCGCCATTGTTGAGCATCTTAGCGCGGCCATCGCCCCATGTGATGTCAAAGTCTTGGTAGAAATTACCAGCAGAGGTAGCTACTAGGGAACATATCAGAATTGAAACAATTTGAAGAAGTGGTGTAACAGAAGAATTTGCCATTGGAAGTACAATATAAGGAAAGACTAAAGAGTTACTATTATATAGGAATTCTGTAGTGGGAGGAGGTTTTTTCTTGGGAAGAGTTTGGTTGGAATGTTTGTGTGTTGATGAGACTTATGGAAACTATGGAATGCTGGTTTGATATTTATAGGGCCGGGGGAGAGAGATAAGGTGGCATGGTTCCAAGGAAGGTTCTCCCTTTCAAAACAGCTAATGGGGCTGAAAGTGGGCATGGAACAAAGGAAGGTTCTCTCTTTCAAAACAGCTATTGGGGGTGATGGTACGTAAGTGCATGGCAGAGGGGGGCTGAAACTTTTCAGCTGGACACAGCTGGGAAAATAGTAGGAGTAATTGGTTGGAGAATTCTGGAAAGGATATGACACTACAAGCAATTGACATTCCAAAACGCATTTTTTCTTTTGGTTGTTTGGGTCATCTAATGCGAATCATGACTAATATCAGATACCACAAGACTATTGCGTTACAATAAGACTATTTCTTCGCTTAATTTCCTATGTAATACTAGCAAATTTGACTAAAAATGATTCTTTAAAGTGGTTATTAAAAAAAAGTCTTTCATTCTCACAAAGGTCCAAACATTCCAAACATTGAGGCCAGAGATCTTTTCAGTCGTTAACTTCAGCAGATCGGAATTAATCGAAGTTTAAGGAAATGGCCCTGATATCCGATATCGATTAAAAATTATCAAATTAAAAAGAATGATTCTTCACCCTTTATTTTATTCTTTACATCACCAAAACCAAAGATAAGACAACTAATTTCCTACTACGTACAATATCATTTATATAGTGACCCTCATTTCTCTCTCTTTTTTTTTTTCTATCATTAATTTTAAATGCTTTAATTCTTTTAAAAATAATTCATCAATTAAACGTGCATGCCATATATAGAAATTTAACTCCAAGAAAGTTTAAGCCCTTTAATTATTGCAATATATAATTCCAGTCCACCAACTCCCGTGACAATCCAATGTGCTTTTTGGGCAGTTTCCTTTTTCTCCATTTTATTAATATAAATGCAAATGATAAACTAGTGGACCAGTTAAAGTTAGGAAACATCCAAAAAGCTAAGTCACGCGGTTCACTTGTGATAGCTTATTTTAAATTGCTCTGAGTTTGGAAGCTACTAAAACAGTCAAAGTTATGTTTGCATGCAGCTGGAAATCTTGGCACGTGTTTTATACAATTTTCCGTCGGTAGAGAAAAACATTGGGCGTAACAATTTGCCGTCTTTTATGTGCCGCCACTAAATAATAATTGAAAAAAATTCTAAAATCAGCCCGGTGCACAATTGTTAAGGTTTAAAAAAATTATTAAAATGTGTAAAAAAGTGTGTGAAGCTATAAAAGTATATTGGAATGCGTGTTTCTTGTGTCTATTGTTTGCTTATTGTCAACCCACTGAGTTGATTGTAGAACGACCCATAACAATTTGTGAAATATGCTATCTCAATATATCATGCTTGATAGTTTAATTAAAGAATTACTCTAAGGTCCATTATAGCTTTTTGTAACATATCTAGTCCACCTCTTAGTTCCATAACTCCTCTAATCCACATTTTTGCAATTTCTAAGGTGTAAGGTCCACTCTCCATTTTTAATAGACAAATGTACCCTCACATTAAATTTAATACATAATATACTTTCATAGGGTACCCTAGGATTTAGGTTTAGGCACTTTCATAGGGTACCCTAGGGTTTAGGTTTAGGGGGCACTTTCCTATTATAGGGTTTTTAGTGGTTTAGGCACTTTCATAGGGTACCCTATGGTTTAGATTTAGGCACTTTCATAGGGTACCCTAGGATTTAGGGTAGGGTACCCTAACCCTAGGGTACCCTAGGATAGAGGGTAAGGTACCCTTGGTTTTTAGGGTAGGGTATCCTAGGATTTTAGGGTACCCTAGAATCTTATGGTATCCTAAGAAGCGAGGGGTATTCTTGTAATTGGTACATGTGAGTGGACTAGATGTGTTAGGATAATATTAGGTGGACTAGACGTGTTAGGAAATAGCTATAGTGGACCTTATAGCAATTCTCCCTAGTTTAATTCATCCCGAATTTACCATGAGTGCTATTTTGATTCAATTCTAAGTAAATCAATCATCTAAATATTCTTATCATGAAATATGTGTAAATTGGCCAAGAAACTTGTTAGATGGTTTTCAATTTTACCATGAATGCTGGTTAGATTTGACCACTTTAATATGTGATTGGATTTGTCATCTCCATCCCTAAATAATGGAAATGAGATAAGTTCGATTGGGTTATTTTGAATTTTTGAATTCCTCCCTTTTTGTAATTCCTAATTATTGGTAATATTAATGCAATCCCACTAAAATAGAAATGCAATAATGTAGTCAAATCAAATCCATCTTAATTAAGATACTATATTTACATAAATCATATTGAAATTCCCTTTAATTAGGAAATTACATGTACATATATTAATGTGTAACACTAAAAAAGGGTACACAAGGTATTTCACAAACAAAAATAATGAAAACATAGCCGTTCAAAATGAAAGGGATGAAAACTTACGTGCTATGACCAAATAGGATGATTATTTAATTCATCAAAGAATTAATTACATAAATTGCTCCTATGAAAGATGACACAGATCATTACCATCCAAGGAGATAGCTAATTAACTGATTAACTAAGCCAATCTCGTTGCTTAGGTAGCTCAATCATAACTGAAAGTCTTGTAGATGTTAACTAAGAATTTGAGTTGCAATTGAACTAGTTGGAATTGCACTCAAACTATAAGAAATCACGCACATTTATGGCTCCTTTGGAATGCACTCAAATTGTAAGAAACCAATCGGTTCGGGGGTACAAATCCCAAATATGCAATCAGCTTGAAAAGTGAAAACAATTACACCTATAAAATTTACATTGTCATAAAAAAGCCTCTAATCTTTGTTTCAGAAACATCTCACAAACTGATCATGTTCATTGCATTTCATCAAAAATAATTTCGAATAACAGAAATTGATGAAATACCATGAACACGAGCGGCTTGAAATTGTTTGCTTTCATAAGAAGTGTGTGAATGATTTAGAGTAAAATTTAAAGCCTATTTATAGCCGGTACCGAATTAATAAATGCAGTTTATTCGGACTAATTATCTGACCATATTGAATGGGTTACCAATTCAAGATAGATTCTTTTAAACGTGTAATTGTAGTCATTTAAACGTGTAATTAAAGTGTAGTGGTATAATACACACCAAATTCTTGGAAAATCAATTTCTTGTATTTTGCGATTGTCTTTTCCTTATTCTGGACATACTTGACTATGTAACAAATTGATGCATCACAACATTAACGGAATAATATATTATGATTGTATTTCAAGGAAAGGCTTTTGACACTTACAATGATTTCCATTTGAATACAATGCAAAGGAAAATACAACAAAATCTTTTAATACTAAGAATAAACAAGAAACATGCAATAGGCAAACTGATGCCTGAATCCAAAAATGAATAGGGGCCCACTTCTCGAAGAAAACAAAGTTTTGGCCACGAGAAGTTTGCGATCAAGACAGCCCCCAAGGCTGGTAGAGATCCCAGTCAAGGATTACGCATAGCAAACCTCCTCCATGGATTTGCTATCTGAAAACCAAAGCCGGCCGACACATGTCGTGAAAGAACACCGGCAAAGTCAGGGAACCTTCACAGCCACGAACATTGGATGTCACACCAGGACAAGCCTCCGTTACCACGGCACCCTCTGGACGCAAGAAAGCAATGCTAGCAAAGCCGACTACCCATGCAATGCAACCACGGCGAGCACGATAATATCCAGGAAAAGAACGCAAATCTAAAGAAACTAAAAAAATTATTACCCACCACCTTCACCCACCGGATTTGGGAAACTAGACTAGGAAAACCTCCAGACTGGTTAAACTAGCCGGAAAAAGAGAACACCAAACTAATGAAACAACACAGTAATAAAACCCTAACACCATCCTCATTGTTATTGTCTGCTGCTGGCAACCATCAGCCAAATCTAAACTAATAAGGAGGAGACGGACATGATGCAAACCCACACTCCACCACCGGAGCCTAAATGGCGGGGTTTGACACGCCTCTCTACATTTAATAAAACGCAAAAACCAGAGAGGGGTACACACAACAAATAGAGATGAGAGAGAGAGGAGGAAAAGGGGAAGTAGGGGAGAAGAAAAAACCCTAGTCGCACTCGAGAGAGAAAAAAACATGAACGATGGGGAACTTTGTGATTCCAGGAGGGAATGATGATTTTAAGAATACAAGTAATGATGACATTCAAATTCAAAGTTTTGGAACATCCAAAAATGGGAACTTTGGGACCCTACTGACTGCGAGGGTCAGCGTGCCGTGCCGAGCTGATCTTGGTGTCCAAATGTCCAATTTTGATGGGTGTTGAAGGGTGTTTTGAGTATTTTAACTCTTCTCAAATCTAGATCGTCTAAAACACGTTTGGATGGCCATGATCGGCTTGGCAGGGCCTGTTGATCCTTGCAGTCAGCAGGTCCCCGGGTCCCAAAAATGGATAGAAGGACCGGCAATTGAGACGGATGGAGTCAAACTAATGTGATGTTTTAGCGTTCAGATAAAATTCCTATGAATTCAGAAAAGAGTTATGGGTCTTGCTACTGTGAGACTAGCATTAGAGAAAGAAAAAAAAACACGCATTTCCATGCACACTTTTCAATAGATTTAAACATACTTTTAGGTGCTTTTCACACATTGCAACACATTTGTTAAATCGTAACATGAACCCACTGGGCCTATTTTAGCATTTTCCAAGAGGTAGGGTCTTGCAACTGCGCTCAGAATAAGTATAAAAAAAAAAAAAAACGTACTTCTATGCACCTGTATATTTTTCAATAGATTTATACCTACTGACCTACTATAAAAATTTCAAACATTTCGACACATTTAAACCTTAACATGAGCCACTGGACCTATTTACGGACTATGCATTATGAACTATGCAATTGAACCTTACGTTTACACCTTTTATGTTAACAAGAAAAGGGGAAGGGTTAGAACTTACAAACACAGTCAAAGGCTAGAGCATCTCTCAACTGGCCCTGAGCAATGACAATGAGAAAACCCATTACAAGATCTAAGAACCCAAGAAAAACAAAAACTAGAGAAGGGGTGATTGTATATTCTGCATCCGCCGCTGATTTTCATCTCTTAGATTTACCTGTACAAGTGTCGAGTAATATGCTTATCCTTGATTAGTTGGCCAACAACATTACAGAAGGGGTGATTGAGAGCGATAACAAAATGATGATTCAGCTTTGCTCGAGTGCTTCAAGTTTTGCAGATATTTAGTAATTCTTTGATTCCTCTTTAATCGAGAATCAAACAGGACTATTAATCCCCAGATTTTATTGGTGAATTAAGTAGTGCTGTGTTCAATATGTTATTTCACTTAATTGCCATCCAAATGTATAGTATCATCAAAATTTGATTCTGTCCACAGACAACTAAATACTAACAAAAAATACCTTTATTTCTTTTACGTATAGAACATGTTTACATACATCGCGTAAGGTTACACAATTCTTAGGTTCAAACATTAATCAAAGAATAAAGAATCGAATCGAGCCGACTAAACCAGAATTCTAAGCTGCAGCACATTCCGAAGGGAGGCCCTGCGGAAATCGCTTCGAATCCGAGCAGTAATTATAGATCATGTAATTCTTTTGCACCCATTTCAGCCTCTCTTGACTTGTAGAATCCAACTGTTCTTCCAACCACGCATTGCTATTACCATTTTTAGAACTTGAAGTACAAGAAGAGGCTCCAGACGACGATATAACGCAAGCGTTGGCGTTGAAGTTTCTGTAGGAAGCAGTGAAGGGTGCTTTTGTCCAGTCAGTTTTCACTAGCCCGCCCCTTGTTGCCCAATCATCAGCATTCCATAGACTTGAATAGATTCTCATTGGTTGATTTTTTGGGTATGGGACACCAATCGATTCGGAGTTTTTGAATTGTCGGATAGGGGTGCCGTCCACCGAAAATCTGGATTACAGAGACAAAACTTATCAGTACCATGCAAAATATGATACTAGTCATTTCCAATTTTTGTCACAGTTTTAGAAAATGATTTTTGAAATAGAACAGTCATTGATCTGGTTTCTTTTTTTTTTTTTTTTTTTTCCATATGATTTTCGAGATTACAAAATACATACCCTTTTTTTTTTTTTCTCCTAGATAATGGTTTCTATTCCAAAACGCTTTTAGAAAACAAGTTTCGAAAACTGTCAACCAAACAAGTTAAAGTGCCAGGGTCACTTACATGATGCTTTGGGGGTTCCAAAGTATGGAATAGGAGTGGAAATCAGCAGTTGGGTCGAACCATAGGTAGAATTGTTGCTCTCTGTTACCCTTTCCTTGACTAAACACGTTGGTATGAAGGATGTAAGGATCACCACTCAAGTTCCCCAAGAACTCAAAGTCTATCTCGTCATGTGTTGGGCCTTGCGAGGATAACTGCAATATTCGCAAAACGAAAACATCACATATTAGAGCTTGTGTTATATATACTAGGAAAAAAATTAATGTAAATTTATTCAAGCAATGCGAGGTATACATACATAATAAGCGGTGACAGTGCCAGCAGAGTTTCCGGGGACAAGTTTGAGTTGCATATCGATCTTTCCAAAGAGATACTGATTCTTGGATTGGAATCCAGAGCCCGAGGTTTTGTCAAGTGAGAGGGTGAGGAGGTCGCCATTGTTGAGTATCTTAGCACGGCCATCGCCCCATGTGATGTCAAAGTCTTGATAGAAATTACCAGCAGAGGTAGCTACTATAGAGCATATTAGAATTGAAACCATAATAAGAATTGGTGTAACAGAGGGAGATGCCATTGGAAGTGCAATAATAAGGAAAGACAAAAGAGTTACTATTATATAGGATTTCTGTGGTGGGAAGAGTTTGGTTGGAATGTTTGTGTGTTGATGAGACTTATGGAAACTATGGAATGCTGGTTTGATATTTATAGGGCCGGGGGAGAGAGATAAGGTGGCATGGTTCCAAGGAAGGTTCTCCCTTTCAAAACAGCTAATGGGGCTGAAAGTGGCATGGATCAAAGGAAGGTTCTCTCTTTCAAAACAGCCATTTAATAAGAGGAATTTTTCAGTGCGGAGCGGGTATGGCTGACATCGTACCTGCTCGCGCACATTCAGTCGTCTAAAAATGTAATGGATGACCAAGATTAAAACACACTTTTTCTGTTTTTTTTATTTTATTTATTTAAAATCTAACCAACACTTTCAATTTGAGCCGTTTGTTACATTTTTGAATAGCCGCGGACTCCACGTGGTAGCTGCTTGGCATTGAAAATTTTTTCCCTAATGGGGGTGAAAGTAAGTGCATGGCAGGGTGGCTGAAACTTTTCAGCTGGACACAGCTGGGAAAATATTAATTGGTTTGAGAATTCTGGAAAGTATATGACACTACAAGCAATTGACATTGATCCAACACGCATTTTTCCTTTTGGTTGTTTGGGTCATCAGTCATCTAATGCGAATCAAAGACTAAATTCAGTAATTCCAGACGAACATTTCTTGCAACAAAAGTCTTAGGTTTGGCAGTAGTTAATTCGGGCTTTTGGGATTATTTTCCTCATATCCTATTATTAAAAATGATTCTTTACAACTACAAAGGGGTTTTTGGTCAAATAGTTATGAGAAATGAATAAGTGTTTTTTCATGAGACTATATGTTTCATTTCCACGGAGGTAAAAATTACTAAAATATTCCAAACTTTGAGGACCGGAGTTTTTCCGGTTCCTTAACTTCAGAGTCTTGGGATTAGTTGGACTGTGGAAGCTAACCCGGACATCTGGTTATCAATTAAAAAAATTAAAAGAAAATGATTCTTCACTCCTTACTATTCTTACACCAAAACCAAATACTCCATAAAACAACTAATTTCCTACTATATACAATGTCATTTCTCTTTTATTTCTATCATCACTTTAAATTCTTTAATTCTCTTAAAAAAATAATTTATCAATTAAACGTGTCATAGAAACTTCAAGAAAATTTAAGCCCTTTAATTGTCGGTGTAATTAATTCCAGTCCACCAACTCCCTGTGACAATCCAATGTGCTTTTGGGTAGTTTCCTTTTTCTCCATTTTATTAATATAAATGCATATACTAAACTAGTGGACCAGTTAGAGATAGGAAACATCCAAAAAGCTAAGACCACAATGATTTTTGTCTAGTTTTCATAGGAAGAGATTATCGAATTAATAAGAATTAAGTCACGGGGTTCACTTGTGATATTATTTTAATTTCTTTGAGTTTGAAAATTGGAAATACTGCCTTTTTTTCCCTCAATTTTTCTTTCTTGTAATTTTATGCTTGTTCTTAAGTTTTAACAGCTTTTTCGTGTTTTTTAATTCTTGGTACTTTATTATTTTAATTTCTTTGAGTTTGAAATTTGTAAATACTGCCTTTTTTTTCCACAATTTTCCTTTCTTGTAATTTTATGCTTGTTCTTAATTTTTAATAGCTTTTTCGTGTTTTTTTAATTCTTGGTACTTTGGTAGGATGTAAATTGGGTTAACACTGTTTAAGTTGAATGATTTTCGATTCTAAGTAACAAGTGTAATTACAATTTTGTTGCATCTCTCGTTCTCAAGTGTAATTACTGTACAGGGCGAGAAGAAGTTTGAGAGAGAGAGAGAGTGTGAGAACAAGATAGTGTTGAGCGGAGACTGATCTTCTCTACGGCTATGCTTCTTTGGCGTTCGGAGACTCCCCGTGGCGGGCGTTCGGATCCGCTCCGGTATGGATGACCACGCCCGATTTTTGGACCCGGGGGAGCCGGATCTGGGGTTCCCAGATCTGGGCTTCTGACGACGAAGGCGGCAACGGATGGGTGACAGCTCTGGCGCATGCACCGGTGTCTCTTTTTTTCCTGCTCTTTTTTGTTTGTTTGTTTTTTTTTGGGTTGTTTTTGTGGCCGGCTGTTTTAGGCCGGTGGTTTTGTTGTACCCGGTTTTGGCCGGTGGTTTTGTTTTAATATAATTTTCTATCTCTTCACCAAAAAAAAGTGTAATTACTCGAGATTACCCAACAAATCTCCGATTGCTTCTCTCGTTCTCAATGTTCGCATCGCCTGCTCCATCGCCATCTTCCTTTGCGATCCTCTTTTGCCCGAAAATCCTGTCATCCCATCAATCACAATCTCGAGTAATCCCAAACCCCGGCCCATTTCTCACTTTTGAAGGTATTTCAAAAAATGACTGGCAAAATGCCAACAAGTCTTCGGTTGCTTCTTTCGTTCTCAATGTTCACATCGCCTGCTCCAGCACCATCTTCCTTTGCGATCCACTTTTGCCCGAAGATCCCGTCATCCCATCGATCACAATCTCGAGTAATCCGGATTCTCCATTTCCCACTTTTGAAGGTGTTTAAAAAAATTAATGACGAAACCCCAAACCCCTCTTCTATTCATGCTCAAAACCCTAGCCAGTGAAGGAGAAGACGATTCGTACATGGCTTGAGTTTGTAAGTGACTCTATCTAACCCCATTTCATCTTTCTTTCCTAATTAATTTGGATTTGTTATTTCATTAATCGGAGCATGCAAACGGATCATAATATCTTTCGATTTGATGATTGAGTCGAAGTTCATTATTGTTTCTTCAATTCACCGTGCTTTTCTTACCAATCATTTTGGATGGCTGAAATTTTTCCGATGTAAATGCTTCCAACATATCAAAAAATTGGTAGAAATTAGTTCATGGTATATTTCCGTATTATGACAGCTCATGGTATATTCTTGAATCCTATTATTCATGGTAAATTCGATGAGTGTGATAGTTCATGGTATATTCTTATATTGGTGATGTCGTAACTGTCATTTCACACTCTACGAGTTAGGTCATTCTCATATACCAACCGAATTCATGCTCTACGAGATAGGTCATTCTATCACAATATATCAACTCAAAACTCCAAAAAGGAAATTTTCTAGAACAACTCCTAAATCTTATCGGATTCATGGTAGATTGTTGGAATATGAAAAATCATGGTAGATTTACTGAATATGTGGTTAATTCATCGTGATTCATGGTAGATTTATCCATTGTTGGACTGTTTTCCACCATCTCTCTTAACACCAATTGGTGTTAGGAAGAGTTTCAATTAAGTCTTTTATGGCATTCGACATTACACCCGCAAGTGTATTTTTAGAGCGGTCGCAAAGAATGACATTGTGTAACCAAATCCAAGGGGGCATTCCGGGACCAACATCCATGAATGCTACAATTTTTTTTTTTTTTTATTTTTATGTTTTGCCTTTCATTGTTACATATGCGACACCTTGTAACATACAAAGCGGTGTTAAAAATCTACCATATTTTTCATTGCACGTTTGTAATGATGCAAAAAAAAAAGTATGATAGAAGATGTGATGTGCGTAAAAGTTGAATGCGAAAAGATTTGGTCTGATATACCATGCATTTCTGAATAACACTGTATATTTTGGTTATCTCTTCTGATAGTACTCTTGGGTGATATTAGTTTTCGGAAGTTTAGATACTATTTAATCCAATACAAATTATTGGTTAGACGCTATTATCCCATGGTACAAGATGAATGTTGAATGAACTTTTCATTGGATATTTGACAAGTGATATTGTTGATGAAGTTATCATGAATCAATTTTAAATTTACTATGAAAGTTCAACTTCTTTAGCATGGTCACTAGTTGTGATTCTACTTGAAAGGAATCCATCATATTAAATTAATCATGTAGGTTCTTTAAATTTACCATGAAGTACGCTTTAACTCAATATATCATGAATATTTGTTTAATTCATTTTTTAATTTACCATGAATGCTGGATCAATTTACCATGACCACTAGTTTGATTCAATTTTCTTAAAAAAAATTATGGGTAATTTTATCACTGGTCAATTTAAAATTTATAGTGAATACTGGACCAATTTACCAAGACAAGTGGTTTAATTTAATTTGAAAGGAATCAATTATGTTACATTTATCATTGAGGTTCTTTTAAAATTACCATGAAATATGCTCTCAATATATCATGCTTGATGGCTTAATTCATCCCTGAATTTAACCATGAGTTCTAGTTTGATTCAATTCTAAATCAATCAATCATCTATATTTTTATCATGAAATATGTGTAAATTTACGTGAACCTATTTAGATGATTTTCAATTTTACCATGAATGCTGGTTGGATTTGACCACTTTAGTATCTGATTGGATTTGTCATTGTTCATCCATAAATGATGGAAATATGATTGGGTAATTTTGAATTTCCCCCTTTTTTGTAATTTCTAATTATTAATTAATGCAATCTCACTAAAGAAGGAAATGCAATAATGAAATAGTCAAATCAAATCCCTCTTAGTTAGGATACTATATTTACATGAAAGATGTTGTAATGTTGCTCTCCTTGTCATAACAAAAACTATTAGAAAGCATAACAAACCATTAGAAGGCGAAACATAAAGCATTAGAAGGCATAACATTTTAACCATTGAAAGGCATAACATTCTTCAAAATGGCATAACATGTTATGACTTACTTTTTTTATGGTGTCCCCCATCAAGACATAAACCATTAGAAGGTGTAACATGTTACGATTGTGGTACACCATAAGGGGGTAAAATTATAGCATTTTCATACTTACATAAATCGTATTCAAATTCTAATTAGGAAATTATATTTACATGTATTAATGTGTAACACTAAAAAATGATACACAAGGTATTTCACAAGTGGGTTAAAAAAAGAGGGTATTTCACAAGCAAAAAGCATGAAAACATAACTGTTCAAAATGATAGGAATGAAAACTTGTGTGCTATGGCCAAATAGGATGATTATTTAATTAATTCAAGAATTAATTACATAAATTGCTTCTATGAAATATGGGTTGAAGAGTTTTGGTCCTTATATGGGCCAAAAAACGTGACCCAAAAAATGGTCGAAAAAAACAACACCACACATCCTTGATTCTTTTCAAAACTTCCAACGTAGCCAAAAATCAATAAATGTTGGGCATGTGACAAAAAAGAGTTTGTGAAAATGACGCTAGAGTGTATAAAAGGGGAGGAAAAAATACCTATACTTTTGTTTCAAATCAACTTGGCCCTTGCTGTCATTTCCTAGATGGACATTGTTTGCGTAAAAGGAAAAATTTGACATAGATCATTACCACCCGAGGAGATGCTTGACTGATTTACTAAGCCAACCTCGTTGCTTAGATAGCTCAATCATAACTCAAAACTTGTACATGTTAACTAAAAATTTGAATTGCGATTGAGCTAGTTAGAATGCACTCAAATTGTAAGAAATCACACACATTTATGGCTCCTTTCTCATCCCAACCTAGCTAGTTGGGATGGACTCAAATTTTTTGTATTGGAAAAAACAAAATAAATTTACACCCATAGAATTTACATCGCCATAACAAAGCCTTCATCTTTGCTTCAGAAACATCTCACAAACTAGTCGTTGTTCATCGCATTTCATCAAAAATAGTTTCGAGTAACAAAAATTGATGAAATGCCATGAACACGAGCAATTTGAGATTGTTTGCTTTCATAAGAAGTGGTGAATGATGTAAAATTTGAATCCTATTTATAGCCATCTTGCTACCGAATTAATAAATGCAGTTGACCTGGATTGGACTAAATCTGACCATATTGAATAGGTTACCAATTCAAGACGGATTCTTTTAAAATACAATAGTTAATGTAGTTTGAAGAATAGGAATATGAAACAAATAAGGCCATAGTCAATTAAATATGTAATTAAAGTGTAAGGCTATAATATACACCAAATTCTTGGAATATCATCAATTTCTTGTATTTTGCAATTGTCTTTTGTTTCTTCTAGACATACTTGACATAATAACCAATTGATGCAGCACAACATGACTGGAACATAAACTATGATTATATGTCAAGAAAAGCTTTCCGGCATTTACAATGATTTCTATATGAATACAATAAAAAAAAATACAACAAAATCATTCAATACTAAGAACAAACAAGAAACACGTAATAGGAAGAGTAATGCCTGAATCCAAACATGAATCAGGGCTCACTTCTAACAGAAAATAAAGTTTCGGGAACAAGGAGTTTGCGATCAAGACAAACAGTCTCTAAGGCTGGTAGAGATCTCATTCAACACATATATAGCACTGATGGAAACCTTCTCCATGGATTTGCTATCTGAAAATCAAAGCCGGCCGGCACGTGGCAAGAAAGAACGCCAGCAAAGTCAGCGAACCCTCGTAGCCACGAACATCGGATGCCACTCTAGAACAAGCCCCGCTGATACTCTGGACGAGGGAAAACAATGCTAGTAAAGCTGACAGACGAGGGAAAGCAATGCTAGTAAAGCTGACAACCCACGCATCCACAACGAGCATGATATTATTTAGGGAAAGAACCCGAATCTAAAGAAACTAAAAAATTTAAACTCGAATCTAAAGAAACTAAAAAATTTATTACCTACTAACATCATCCACCAGATCTGGGGAAAGCAGACTAGAAAAACCTCCAAACTAGGTATATCGGCCGGAAGCATAGAATACCAATCTAAAGAAACAATAGTAAGAAAACCCTAACCCTATCCTCGTCGTTATTGTCTGCTGCTGGCCACCATCTGCCAGATCTAAGTTGATAAGGATGAGACAGAAAGGACGCAAACCCATACGCCACCACGCCTGAATGCCGGAGTTTGATACACCACTCATCTACGCTTAACCAAATGCAAAAATCGGAGAGGGATACACACATCAAATAGAGATGAGAGAGAGAGAGAGAGAGAGAGAGAGAGAGAGAGAGAGAGAGAGAGAGAGAGAGAGAGAGAGAGAGAGGGAGAAAAACCCTACTCGCACTCGAGAGAGAAAAAACATGAATGATGGGGAACACTGTGATTCCAGGAAATAATTAATGTGATGTTTATGAGAAAATTTTGGGTGCAAATAGAGTACCGCACACGTGGTGCTCGAGGAATTTGGGATCCTCGTAGTGACCCAAGTCACTACACGCTTGTAATGACCTCAATTATGATTCCTCTATAGTCTGTATATGGGATCGGAACCGTTCATTTTATCAGGAATTTTGAGTAGATCATTTATGTAAAAAGTTGAATTGATTCGATATTGGTAGAATATGGTCGGATACCATTTATTTTACAAAAAGGATGGCCAATATCATTTAGAGAATTGTAAGACAAATTTGTCTTAAATGTGTACCTACCAATCTCCGATGATCATAATTTTTTGTACCCACAGTGTGTTCAGCATTCCTAAAATCTGAACGATTCCGATCTCAAATGAAGATTTTAGAGGGCTCACAATTGAGATCACTGCGGGGTGTAATGACTTGGGTCAGTACGCGGGTGTAGTGACTTGGGTCACTACGGAGACCCCAGCGACAATCTGGGCCGTATAAAAGTGTTTTGGATGGTCCAGATTTCTCCCTCCCTCTCTCTCTCTCTCTCTCTCAAATCCAGACTGTCCAAAACACTTTTGGAAGGCTGACATGCGCACTGAGTACCGTCATGTGCAGTGGAGGCTCATTAGTTTCGGAGGCCTGAAACGGATTCATTAGATGAGGCTCCCATGTATTTTGCATAATAAAATTTTGTCAACACAGATCTTCATAAAAAAACCATTACAAAATAATTATCATCGAACAAATTAAAATATATAGTCATCTAAAAAAACAACCATTACAATATATAAGAGGCTTACATATTTGGGGCCCCTTTTTTTTTTTTTTTTGAGGGGGCTCGAAGCAGTGGCTTCATTGGCATATGCTCTGAGCCGGCCCTGGCCACGTGGTACCCAACTGGCACCCGAGTTTATCTCGATTTTTAGAGTTTAGATAATATTCCTATGAATTCAAAAAAAAGTTCTTATGCATTATGGACTATGCAGTTAAAATTTCAATAATTATATGCTGCAAAATTTAGCGATATATGTGGAAAATATTGTTCCTAGAACCGAAGGGGAAGGTCAAGTCGTTAGCCTGACAAATATAAGAGGCTGATAATTTAATTTTCATTTAGAGCAAAATCCTTTGGCCACTCTCCTCGCACGTGAAAATTTATGTGAAATATATAGCTTTGGAAAAGAGCTCGGGTTTATACTTTATAGTATGATCACGGGATCTTTGCATTTTGTGAGATCGGTTTATATCGAATTTAAAAACAAAAGTCTTGTCATGACTATAACAAATTGTGGAGCTTTTGAGCTGGAACTATACATGGCATTAAGTTATTGCCATTTGTGTAGGTAAATATCAAACGAGTGACATCCCATAATCAATGGCGCGGCGGACACAAGATTAGTAATGCAATGAACTAAATCACATGATAAATTAATAACAATATATCATTCTTATATATTAACATCACAATTTGGAAAGGACCTATCTTTATATTTTTTTCCAAGCCAATTCTAAAATGTTATGGAAATGATAGAGTGATTGAGAGGTGTGCAAGACCCATATCCCACATACACCTCTAAGACCACCCCCGCCCATAAATAATCACGCGGTTACGTACGTGGGGTGTGGGGAGCCTTCTTTTTCTTTCCTTTGGACCAAATCAATACATCGTCTCTATCTTCTTCACCAAAGCCCAACTCAAGACGTACACTCTACCTTAATTTAGTAATTTTTAAAAAGAAACGGGACTACAGTTCTTCATTTGTATGGCACGGATGTTATTGTTACGTATGCATTTAATAGAAAGAAGTTCATGCGAAACAGTATATGCATCAATTCATCAATGCGAGATATTAAAAACTTGCTGGGCTTTTCAATAGGAACAGCGGTCAAATTTATTAGAAACCGCGTGGGTGGTGGGCTAAGGTTGGTCCACTTCCTCCACTTGGTGATGCAGTGGGTTTGGTAGTACAGGAGATAGTTTCTTGCTCCAGCATTGTTACATACACAGAAAACACACCCAAAATTTTACCCAGAATTTGAAAATCAATGGCCCAGATTCACTTAGAGTGAATCTGGGCCATTGATTTATACTTTCGGGGTCAATTGGGGGTAACATTTCCGGGTCTATAGCATTATTGTTCTTGCTCAAACAAAACAGTCCAAATCCGTTTCAAAGTCGAATTTATGCCTTCTTCATTTATCCAGCTGTTTTCCAGCTATACTCTGCTCGATCTCACCTAAACCAAATGAATCCACTCCCCTCACTTTCCTATCCACCTTCACTCTTTTCCCAAAAATCCCACCTATATAAATCCCCCCAAACATCTTCATTTCACTCCATCACAAAACAAACCAAAAACCTTCTCTCTCTCTCTCTCTCTCTCTCTCTCTCTCAGACTACTTAATCAAATGGCTTTTTCTTCAAAAGTTTCAACATCACTATTGCTAGCCATATCTCTTGTGGGTAGCTTATGCCTTGTTGTTTCAGCTGGTAATTTCTACCAAGACATGGACATCACATGGGGTGATGGCCGTGCTAAGATACTCAACAATGGCAACCTTCTCACTCTCTCACTCGACAAAACCTCTGGCTCTGGATTCCAATCCAAGAACCAGTATCTTTTTGGAAAAATTGATATGCAACTCAAGCTTGTCCCCGGAAATTCTGCTGGCACCGTCACCGCTTATTATGTATGTGCCCTTGTTACGCATGTATAATCTACGTTAAGGTTTTGTTTCCCCAAGATATGTTATCTCTAACACATGAATTTTTTTTTTGTGGGAAATATTTCAGTTGTCGTCCCAAGGGCCAACACATGACGAGATAGACTTTGAGTTCTTGGGGAATTTGAGTGGTGATCCTTACATTCTCCACACCAATGTGTTTAGCCAAGGAAAAGGAAATAGAGAGCAGCAATTCTACCTATGGTTCGACCCAACGGCCGATTTCCACACCTACTCCGTCCTTTGGAATCCACAAAGCATCATGTAAGTTCCCGATCACAAAATAAATCATGTGGAACGCAAGATATTGTGTCTAGTGTCGTGTTTTGATGTTGTATATTTAGCATATTGTAACCGTTTGGCACGTAAAATGAAAAACCTAACAAAACCTACTTACAATAGAGGAAGCAAGATTACGTATTTGACCTGTGTTGCAAGACTACTCTTCAGTAATTTTACAAAAAAATTCGGAAAGCGTACTAAATATAGGAAGAAAATTGGAAGGAGTGCGCAGACCTGACACCCCCCTCCGTCTGCCTCTGCCTAATTATTATGAATGTTATTTTCTTAAATTATATATTGATTCAACAATTTCTTGTGAACATTTCAGATTCTCAGTAGACGGGACGCCCATTAGAGAATTCAAGAATGCAGAATCAATTGGTGTTCCATACCCAAAGAACCAACCCATGAGAATATACTCGAGTCTATGGAATGCTGACGATTGGGCAACAAGGGGAGGGCTTGTCAAAACTGACTGGACAAAAGCTCCTTTCACTGCTTCCTACAAAAACTTCAATGCCAAAAACGCCTGTGTTTGGTCTAATGGGGCATCTTCTTGCAAGAGTAGTTCAAGCAAAAACTCTGCTAGTAATTCATGGTTATCGCAACAATTGGACTCCACAAGTCAAGGGAGGATGAAATGGGTGCAGAAGAATTACATGATATACAATTACTGCACTGATGTCAAGAGGTTCCCTCAAGGACTCCCACAAGAATGCAAATAGTCCTAGAAGAGATATCATGATCAAGCTCAAGATCTATAATTTTGCCACTGCTATGTTTTGCATTTACTAATTCTTTTCTATGACGGTCATAAAATTGGATTCTTTTATTCTTTGTTTCATTCTTATGGTTCTTGAAATCAATAAAACAGTTTCCCTATTTTCCATCATGTCATTTCACCCTTATTTTCCATTAGTTTACCAACGCTTTTGTGTTGAATCCACTTGGCTCTTGTCATTTCCCAGATGGACATTGTTTATGTATAAGGAAAAAATTTGACACAGATCATTACCACCTGAGAAGATTGCTTGGCTGATTAACTAAGCCAACTGTAGACACCACAATTTTGACTTCAGAATGCTATTAGGCATTTTCGATAACAACAAATAGTAAAAAAAACAGTGCAATAAGCTTGAATGAGGCTACAAACACACTAAAAAACCCACTAAAAAAACCAAGAAAAACCCAAAAAGCCCTTCTGGACCAGTTGAGCGCTCAAATGGAGAAGGCCCAACGCTTAAGTCAGAGCCTGACTTGAGCTAAGTCAGAGCTCAAGCACTTGAGCACTCAAGTCGTCTGCAAGCAGCATCTTTTTTTCGTCAGGTGACCTCCATGATGGGATTCCCCTTGCCTCAGCAATTTCCAACACTCCTTAGGCCTCCTTTGGCTAAAAAACTCCCTCCAAAAAAGTGGTTTTTAAAAAACCATTTGTCCTTATTCAATTTTTTTTTCGCAGTTTTTTTGCATCAAGTCGTTTTTTAGTTTTGGAGAGGCAAACCTCCAATTGAATCGACGAGACGAATCTAACAAGTATAAAATTATTCAAAAAATTAAATTTTTTTGAATAAAGCCAAAATAGGTGGATTATCGCAAATAATCCACCTATTTTGGCTTTATTCAAAAAAATTTGAGTTTTGACCATAATTTTATATTTTTCAGAATCGTCTCAGTGAGAGGAATCCTAAAACCACAAAATTGATCTAATCGTGAAAAAAAAATCGAATAAGCGACAAAAGTGTTTTTTTTAAAAACCACAAGCCACTTTTTGGTTTTTTTGCCAAAGGAGGCCTTAGCCTCCGAGATACTCAATTTCCAACCTATAAGCCTAGCCCTCGACTCAATTATGCCTAATCCACTAAACTCCCTCCAAAAATCCTCTATTTAAACCCATCTCCTCCTTCATTTTGCTACTCTATGCTCTGCTACCCTGAAAACCGACCCTCCTCCATAGCTACTCAATCTCCATCACTGATCCCACTGTAAACACTTAGTCTTTACCACCTAAAATCTTCCATTAGTCTCAGTTTACCCTTAAAAATCCACTAAACCTATTCAAAACCTTCAAGCAAGCCATGTTATAATCTGTTCAGTCCAAAGTCAATCCTACATCAGCTCAAAACCTCAGTCCTTAACCATATTCTCCAAAAAAACCACCTCAAAAATCCTAGTTTCAAGCTGTAAAAAGGTAGAAATACCTTTGTAACACACTGTTTTTGCATCCTGAGGGAAACCAACAAGCCTTGACTGGTTGCTCGTACAAGATTTGGGCTTGCTTTGGTCGTTTAAAGGCATAACATCAGCTTTTTTAAAATTGATTATTTGTTGCTCACTTGAGTGCTCAAGTCCCTTCCTCTCACATTTTTGCTTTTCCATTAAATCAATGTTAATCTTTTTTGTTAACTGTTTGTATAAAAAAAAGGGGTCTGTTTATGATCTGATCAACCTATACCTAATAATGGGTTAAAATTAGTTTTTGAAGCTCATTTATCGTGAAAACAAAGGTTATAAGTCCGAAAAAAATGATAAAAAAATGAGCTTCAAAAACTAGTTCATAAAAAATGAGCGCCACCAGGGTTTGAGGTTGCCACCCGAGGAATCGAACCCCATGAGCGCCCCGACATCCGGTTATGAAAAAAAAAGTTCTTGTAAAAGATTTCCTCCGAACCAATCAGTTCGGTGGTAAAAATCCCACAAACGCAATTAGCTTGAAAACAATTACACCCTTAGGATTTACCTCATCATAAAAAAGCCTCTCATCTTCGCTTTAAAAACATCTCACAAACTGGTCGATGTTCATAGCATTTTATCAAAAATAGCTTCGAAAACAGAAATTGATGAAATACCATGAACACGAGCGGCTTGAAATTGTTTGTTGTCATAAAAAGTGGTGAATGATGTACTAAAATTTAAATTCTATTTATAGCCGCTACCGAATTAGTAAATGCAGTTTATCCGAACTAATTATCTGACCATATTGAATGAGTTACCAATTCATGATATATTATTTTAAAATACAATAACTTCAAGAAGAGAAATCTTATAGTCATTTTAACGGGTAATTAAAGTGTAATGCTATAGTATACACCAAATTTTTGGAAAATCTTCAATTTCTTGTATATTGCGAATTTCTTTTGCTTATTCTGGACATACTTGACATAGTAACAAATTGATGCATCACAACATTAATGAAATATGATTGTATTTCAAGGAAAGTCTTTCAACACTTACAATGATTTTCATTTGAATACAATGAAAAGGAAAATACAACCAAATATTTTAATAATAAGAATAAACAAGAAAAACGTAATAGGCAATCTAATGCCAGAATCCAATCATGAATAGGGGCTCACTTTCACAGAAACCAAAATTTGCTTGTCCCTTTTGGGAAATGATCGTTATTTTAAGAATACAAGTAATATGACATCCAAATTCAAATTGGGTTCTATCAATTACCTACATTACCCCTATATTCTAACTTTTGACCACAATCGTTGCTAGTAATTAGGGATAGTTTGAGAAAACCAATTTTTTTTTTACTTCGATTTTTCAAGAAGGACAAAAGTTTTGGACATTAAAAAATGGAAAGAATGATCGGCAATCTGAGATGGAAGCAGTAACTAATGTGATGTTTAGAGTTTAGATAGATTCGTATGAATTCAAAAACGAGTTATCATGCCTTACGGACTACGCATTTAAAATTTTAATATTGATATGCCGCAAAATTTAGCGATGAGGAAAATACACTGTTCCTAGAACCAAAGGGGAAGGTCAAGTCGCAAGCAGGACAAACTGATAATTTAATTTTCATTTAGAGCAAAAATCCTTTGGCCACTCTCCTCGCAAGCGAAAATTTATGTGAAATGGGCGCTCTAGAAAAGAGTTCCGGTTTATAGTATGATCACTGGATCTTTGCATTGTGAGATCGGTTTCTATTGATTTTTTTTTTTTGAATGGGTTTCTATTGAATTTAAAAACAAAAATCTGCCGCCATAACAATTTGTGGAGCTTTTGAGCTGGAACCAGATACATTGTGTAGGTAAATGTCAAACGAGTGACATCCCCATAATCAATGGCGGAAATAGGATTCATAATGCGAGGGACTAAATTACATGATAAATTAATACCAAAATATCCTTCTTATAGTAACATCACAATTTTGAAGGGACCTATCTTTATAAGCAATTTTTTCTAATCAAATTCTAAAATGTTACAGAAATAATAACCAAACCTCACATACACCCCTAGGACCACTCCAGCCCATAAGTATATGACGCGGTTACGCGGACTGTGGGGAGCCTTCAATACATCATCGATTATCCGCGGCTACCTTACTTTTTAAGAAAGTGAGATGAATGGTTGAAACGTTCTTCTGAGTCGGTGAGGCAAAAGGTTCAATCCTTTCATCTTTCTCATTCTCTCTCATCTAGCGCTGGGCTAGGCTGTGCTAAGCTGTAGGCTAGGTTTTTTTTTTTTTTTTTTTTTCAAACAATAGAAGAATACAAGTATGAATTACATCAAATCAAAAATAATGTCCACAATCACTATAAGTTCAACCCGGCTTGAAACCCCATTAAGAGGTGAAAATACCAAACAAACTCGAAACAAAGTCCATAATCACTTAAAGTCCAACTCAACCAGCTAAGAGTCTCATTAAGGAGAGACATCACTCAACAAATATAACGGCCTGATTGGATGCAGGAGTCCTAATCGACTGAGCTAGCCCTAATTGGGCCAATTTCACAATATGACTATAGGGGGTCTGAATTATTTCACGGAACTCAATTAACTCAGAATACTCAAAGTTGTGTAATAGAGTCCTGTTAACGGAAGCCCACAGGGCTCTCATTAAATACAAGAAAAGACACAAAAAGCACACCTTTTAATGTACTTTTTACTTTTTTTAATACATTTTTATTCATTTTTCACATATTTCAACACACTTTTTAAACATCAACAAAAGTCCATTAGGTTTCATTTAACATTTCCGATGTTATTTTAACTTCATACGGAACAGTTTTCATGCATCAATAAGAACAGCAGTCAAATTTATTTGAAACCGCGTGGGTGGTGGGAAAAGGTTGGTCCACTTCCTCCACTTGGTGATGCAGTGGGTTTGGTAGTACAGGAGATAGTTTCTTGCTCGAACAAAACACTCCAAATCCGTTTCAAAGTCGAATTTATGCCTTCTTCATTTATCCAGCTGTTTTCCAGCTATACTCTGCTCGATCTCACCTAAACCAATTAAATCCCTCCCCTTCACTTTCCTATCCACCTTCACTCTTTCCAATTCACCCTTTTTCCCAAAAATCCCACCTATATAAATCCCCCCAAACATCTCCATTTCACTCCATCACAAAACAAACCAAAAACCTCTCTCTCTCTCTCTCTCTCTCTCAAAATACTACTTAATCAAATGGGTTTTTCTTCAAAAGTTTCAACATCACTATTGCTAGCCATAGCTCTTGCGGGTAGCTTATGCCTTGTTGTTTCAGCTGGTAATTTCTACCAGGACATGGACATCACATGGGGTGATGGCCATGCTAAGATACTCAACAATGGCAACCTTCTCACTCTTTCACTCGACAAAACCTCTGGCTCCGGATTCCAATCCAAGAACCAGTATCTCTTTGGAAAAATCGATATGCAACTCAAGCTTGTCCCCGGAAACTCTGCTGGCACCGTCACTGCTTATTATGTACGTGCCTTGTTATGCATGTATATTTTACATTAACGTTTTTTTCTTCCCCAAAATATGTTATCTCTAACACTTGAATTGTTTGTTGGGAAATATTTCAGTTGTCGTCACAAGGGCCAACGCATGACGAGATAGACTTTGAGTTCTTGGGGAATTTGAGTGGTGATCCTTACATTCTCCACACCAATGTGTTTAGCCAAGGAAAAGGAAACAGAGAGCAGCAGTTCTACCTGTGGTTCGACCCAACTGCCGATTTCCACACGTACTCCGTCCTTTGGAACCCACAAAGCATCATGTAAGTAACCTGATCACAAAATAAATCATGTGAAACGCAAGATATTGTGTCTAGTGTCATTTTGATGTTGTATATGTAGCATATATTAACAGTTAAGTGCGTAAAATGGGAAAACCCAACAAAACCTACTTGGAGTGGCGGACGCAAGACTACTTATTTGACCTTTTTTGATGGGATCAATCTTTAGTAATTTTCCAAAAAAAATCCCAAAGTGTACTAAAAATAGGAGAAAATTGGGAGGAGTGCAGGGACCCCTTGCGCCCCCTCTGTCCGCCTCTGCCTACTTATATTGTGAGTGTTATTTTCTTACATTATGTATTGATTCAACAATTTCTTGTGAATATTTCAGCTTCTCAGTAGACGGGACACCCATTAGAGAATTCAAGAATGCAGAGTCAAATGGTGTTCCATACCCAAAGAACCAACCCATGAGAATATACTCGAGTCTATGGAATGCTGACGATTGGGCAACAAGGGGAGGGCTTGTCAAAACTGACTGGACAAAAGCCCCCTTCACTGCTTCCTACAGAAACTTCAACGCCAAAAACGCCTGCGTTTGGTCTAATGGTGCATCTTCTTGCAAGAGTAGTTCAAGCAAAAACTCTGCTAGAAATTCATGGTTATCGCAACAGTTGGACTCCACAAGTCAAGGGAGGATGAAATGGGTGCAGAAGAATTACATGATATACAATTACTGCACTGATGTCAAGAGGTTCCCTCAAGGACTCCCACAAGAATGCAAATAGTCCTAGAAGAGATCATGATCAAGCTCAAGATCTATAAATTTGCCACTGCTATGTTTTGCATTTACTAATTCTTTTCTATGACGGTCATAAAATTGGATTCTTTTATTCTTGTTTCATTCTTATGGTTCTTGAAATCAATAAAACAGCTTCCCTATTTTCCATTCATATGATCAACTGCCATGTCAAATTCTTTTACTAATGTTGGGTGTGTTTAGCTGTAGGGAAATTATATTCATAAATCTTATGATACATAGTGGACGCTATTTCAATCCTGTAAGAATCCACAAGATTAAAAATCGAACATGTGAGAATCCGCAAGACTAAATCAAACGCAATAATGGAAGAAACAAATCAACAAGAAATAGCGAGATACTTGAGAGAGGTGAACGACAGCTAGGGCAAGATCGATCGATCTTCGCTAGCAGGACTGAGAAAGGTTTGGCAACAAATCTTCTTTGGCCTCTGAAGATCTTCGCGACGACTTCCTGCCCTCTTCTCCGGCTTCATCCCCAGCTACTTCTGCAGCGTCTTCTCCAGCATCTTTTGGGTATCATGGCTTCGTAAGAAATTCCTTAATCAATGCAAGGAATGTAACTATCTTTCTAGTACCAGAGACGCTGAACAACCAACAGATGTACGACAAAGGGTTCGGTCAAGTTAAGGTTCTGCTCAAATCTAGATCTACGGCAAACGGAGCATCGTCAAGCTTAACCACCTACTTTTTCGAGTTCCCTGGGCCGAGGGCTTTTCAGGCCGTTTATTTTCCGGCGATACTCTCCGGCAGCTTTTCGGCGACCTCGCCGGAGTTCCGACTTGCTTCCGGTACGTCTTTCCCTCTCTTTCTTTCTCTATTTCGCATATAGAGGGACAACGAGAAAGTAGCTAAGTCGATCATGGGTAAACGGAAATTAGCTACGAAACTAACCCTACGGGGCTTTCATGATCAAATAGACAATGCGTTTGGTTACTCTGATGTTGAACTTGTTTCCATTGAGGATGAAGATGATATTTCTGTGGTGGCCAAAAATGTTGACGCAGTAGCCTCTGGTCATTACTGATTCTTGGCCGAAACTTGGCACCTCGGTCAAGACAACTGCGAGTGGTGGAGCTACCATGACACCACTCCAAGGTCAGACTAGGTGTGCGGCTGTTACTGCTAGAACTCTTGAGGGCGACAAATTCGACGGAAAAGCCAACTTGAATGCTTGGACAAATGGGCAGATTTTACTCAATAATGAGGTAAAAAATGCTAAGCTAAGTAAACACCTCAAGATGTTTTCGATAGAGTATGTGAGTAATCAAGTCATGATTCCACTTAAGATTTCTGAAGATGGGGCATTGAAATGGAAACATGCAATTGTGGGATATTTTGTTGATAAAAGTCTGTCCTACTTTCAGGTTAGATCTTGGGCTCAACGGGTATGGAAAATTAATGTTGAGGATGTGGTCACCTTAGATAATGGATTTGTTGTGTTCAACTTTAGGGATGAAGGCACGTTGGACTCCATTCTTGAGAATGGTCCATACTTTTGCAGAGGCAAACATATTGTGATTAAAAAATGGCATCCTGGGATGCATCTTACTAAGAGCGTCTTCTCTAGTGTACCAGTCTGGGTTAAATTCTTCAATGTTCCCCTTGAATTATGGACAGATGATGGATTGAGTAGTATTGCTAGTGTCATTGGCAACCCTTTTTACCTTGATGATTTCATGCAAAATCATAGCAGGTTGACGTTTGCTAGAGTTTGTGTTGAAGTGGATGCGGCGAAGGAGATTCTCAAGTCCTTTGTAGTGAATTTGGGTTATGGAGAGTCATTCAAAATTAGAGTGGAGGTTCCTTGGAAACCTCAAACTTGCAGTGTTTGCAAGATCTTTGGCCATTCTACTAACACCTGCACTAATAAGCCCAAAGTTTCTCCTCCTCCAGTGTGGAAAGCCAAGGAGGGAGTAGGACAAGTTGTCCCAATTGTTCAAGAGCAAAAGGCCAAGGAGAGAGTAGGACAAGATGTCCCGGTTGTTCATGAGCGAAATGCAGAAGGGAGTGTAATTAGTGAAAGTAAGGATGATTGGGTAGAGGTGGTGAAGAGGAAAATTCAAACTTCGGGCATGCCTGTGGCCATCTCTTCGTGTAGCCGTGTCTCTCCTACAACTAACGCGTTTGACGTTCTTGAGAAATGTGAGGATTTGGGTGCCTCCCCCGCTGTGGAGGAGTCAAAGTTAGATGTTACTGAGGCTGTATCTTGTGATGCTACCCCGATTCTCCATGGTCAGGGTAGTCCTCACAAAGAGCCTCCTCCCGTGGCTCTCCGTTGATCTACATGGTTTCGAGAGCCTCCAAGAATCCCCTTGGATGGCGATTTCATCGCACCTCGACATAATTTGACACAGGTGATGGGTGATTCTCCTTCATGTTAGTATTATTGGCATTTTCCGGATTCCGACAAACCATTGGATTATGTACTTTTATCTTTTTCCATTTGGGTTTGGGAGGTTACTTAGTTGATTGAGTCTAGATGCTCCACCCGGTGGTTGAAAGATTGGAGAAATGGAGTTGCGCGTTCCTTGGCTCGTATTCGATTCATGAAAGGTATAATGTTGCATTATCATGCTCTTCATATAGTTTAGGGATTTAATCATTTTTATGTTGCATGATATTGCATTTTAGCCTTATAATGTGAGCATCAAGTATTTTTCTTAGGCATGTACCTATTTTAAAAGAGATTATGAGCGCAGCGCTTGTTTAGCGCTACTGGCGCTAACTAGCGCTTCAGTTTGCTTCATTCAAAATAGTTTCAGAGATCAGCGCTTGATGAGCGCTCGTCGTAGCGCCCGTAGTGCTTACTGGCGCCACGCGTTCTGAGGTCATGCATGATGTCACCCTTTTATTCCGCAGCGCTCGCATAGCGCTCGTTAGCTTTTCGGCCGGCGCTTACTAGCGCAACGCCTATTTTCTTGTGTATGTGGCATTTTCTCATTGGCCCTCTTTAGGGCTCCGACCTTGGCACTATATAAACTATTTTTTCACTCTTCTAGGTCAGATTTTGAGAGCATTAGCCCACCTTAGAGAGAGAAACACATCTCCTTCACTTGCTCATGGGGTTCTATGCTTTTGAGGTGATTTCTATTTTGATTTGATCATCTTTTATTCATTCTAGTGCTATATTCTAATAGCTATGCATATGCTCTAGTTTGATTCTTCTCAAATCTTCATTGCATCATCAAGAAACAATCTTTTCTAAGATTCATGTGTTTAGATGCTTTTAGTATGATTTAAACTTAGTGTTTGATCATCTTTTGTGTCAATCTAGTGCAATACTTTTGTTCTCCATGTATTTGCTCTAGATTGACTTTCTTCATTCAAAAGCCCTCATTAAAAATCAAGTCTTTTATCTTTTATGGGTTCTTGATGCATTATATGATTTAAACCTTGTGTTTGATCATTTTATCTTTCAATCTAGTGCAATCTTTTATTACTCCATGGATTGTCTCTAGATTGATTTGTTTTTCCAAAACCTTCATAAAAATCATATTTTTCATACATCATGTTGGGTTGCCTACATATCTACTTGGCCGGATGATCCGGAGCCGTCTTTGATACGGAGATCGAGTGGTGTTGAACTCGTGGAGGCTATGGAATCAAGAAGGGGCTCGGGGAGCTAAATCAAGGAGTGGAGTTAGGTGTAGCTTGGGGCAAGTTGGTAATTCCTAATCCTGTAACTCTTGATTTAACCTTTTGATTTATAGCAATTAGTAGATTAGGCCGTGGTTTTATGCTTAGGGTATTTAGACCCTAAGTAGTTTCCACGTATATCCTCGTGTTTGTGTTCTCTTGCTTATTGCTTATATTTCCTTATATTGTGGTCTTAATTGTCTCACCATTAAAAAGGATTAACTGGATTAAAATTTGGATAATTAATTTTTAATTTGGTCGTCCTATTCACCCCCCCCTCTAGGACTTGTAGTGCTTTGCATAATTTCAATTGGTATCAGAGCCCGTGTGCTCATTATTGGTTTAATTGCCTGAGTTGATCCTTATTTGCACTATTTAATTGTGTTTGTCCTATGGAGGGTGTCTTGATATCTCGTCTTCCTTACTTTGACGTTAGTGTCCATGTCTTTCAAAAAACTAAAATGAAAAATGACTTTTCGGATTTGAATCCTCTAAGCCTACTTTCGAGTCTAGTAAGGGTTTTGTTTTTAAGTCTACTCATGAGGAAAGTTATGACACTAGTGACGATGATGAGAGCTTAGACAATGAGGAGCTTGCTTTGTTTATTAAGAAGTATAAGAGATTTGTGACTTGTAGGAAACCTAGTGAACTAGGTAAATCTTCCAATCCCTCGAGTGGTGTCAAGATAAAACTGAAAAGGGTCTTAAGGTCACTTGGGTAGATAATAGTGAAGATGAGGTTTGTGATAGTGTTGCCCATGAGCCATGTGAGGATAATTCTAGTGTCTCCGTGTTAGTTGCTACCGCCGATTCTCTTGTTTCTCCTAAATCATTGTCCGATTCTTCTAGTGTTGAGAGCAAGGAGTCTAGAGTTATAGTGGATATCACTAAGTATGAGGTGGTTAGAGACGTGCCCAAACTTGATTATGGCGAGGGCTTTATGGATTTTTCTATTCCCTCTCTTGTGTACCTTTTTCAAAAGGATCTCCATGCCCCTTTGGCTTCACATGAGTATTTGACCATTTGTCCTTTGTATTTCAAGTTTGTCCAAGGAGGAGTACACTTAACCTTGCTTGAGAGTGATGTGATTTCACATCCTTTTGTTGATGTTTGTACTAGTTTTCAATTGGACCCTAAGGAGTCTCACTTGATCTCTGTTAGGAGGGTTATTTTCTATGCTATGAGTACTCTATCTTTTGGGTTGTGGTATACACGTGGTACGAAAGATGACTTAGCCTCTTTTTCCGATATTGATTGGGGTGGAAGTGTTGATGACCGTGAGAGCACCTCGGGCGGTTATTTTTACTTAGGGACTTTCTTGGTTACTTGGCATAATAAGTATCATAATTGTGTGTCCCATTTTTCCGCCGAGGTTGAGTGTATTTGGGTTAACATCTATTGATTGAGTGTCCTTCTTGTTGCATGTCACTCTTGTATGCTACATTTCATTATCGAGTCTTGAGTGAGCATGTTTTCTTGCTTGTGCTTCTTTTTCATTTTTGTCTTTTCTCTCCTTTTGTTGCATGCAATTAGGGATAGATTTTGTTCATGTCTCTCTTGAGTGTGTTTGCTGGTCCATATGCTTGTTTGTTTGCATTAGATTATCCTCTCATATCATGCATAAGGATTTGCATGCCTGTCTATGTGCTTGCATCATTTGAATTATCCTTCTCTTTATAACATGCTCAAGGATGAGTTTAGAGGTTTATGAATTTTGAGCATTGAGCATTGTAGGCACTTTATGTGATCATGTAGTTATACATTCTTGTTTACATCATGAAGCGATTGCTTGGAACATATGAATATCATGCTCTTAAATACTCGTACACACTCTTTTGGGACTTGACTCTTTCGGTGTCTAAGGGGTCCTTGATTATATCTTGGTTGAATTTTACTTGGTTAGATATTTGATTGACCAAATGTTTGAGGCTTACCTTTAGATGCTTTCCCCCATTGATTCTTTTCAAGCTAACCGCTTAGGGATTAGAGTGAAAGCTTCCCTTGTTGCATAAAAGAGTGAGATCATTTTTGGGTTAAATCATATAAAAAAAAAAAGAAAAAAAAAAATACAAAATGAAAAATATCATTTATAGTTTTGGGGTTTGTTGCTCACTTGCTCTAGTGCACCCCCTTTTTCTTGATCTCGCACAATGGGCGAATGGCTACCTATTCATTGCACCATCCTAGGTTTGTGTGTTATTCTTGGAGTTCATAAGAATCGATAATGGGGTTTGTGCGTTAAGTCTTTAGGTCCAAACGACTTATGGTTTGACTTCATTCATCAATCTTGTGAGTATTCTCCTTGGGATTGGTTAGGGAATCTCTTGGCATCTAAAAGGGTCTTGGATCAAACTCACGGAGTTCACTTTTACACTTTGGTAGCTTAGAGCATGATATTCACTTGATTCATATATTGCTTAGTGATATAAACATGCTTTTGCATTGCTCTATGGTTGCCTTTGGTGTTCTCCTAGTTTCAATGACCATAATTCTCATATTATCTCTCTTATACTTTAGCTTGCTATTTTGAGAGTTGGGCTTCAATGTTTTATTTTTGTTTGCATGCTTGATTGTTCTTTCATGATATGCATATGGTAAGGGGGAGTTCTTGTTCATGTCTTAGGTTGTGTGGTAGCGTGCATTTGTTCTTGTGTGAGTGCATAAATGCATCTCATTTCAATGCATGCTTGATTGTCCATGCTAGTAGTGCATTTAGTCAGGGGGAGCATGGTTTTTTAGAGGATGAGTTTCTTGTAGAAGTCTCTTTGCTTTCATTGATACTCAAGAACATAAAATTATTATGGTGCATCTTTATTGTTTTCATGCTTTTATATCTAATGCATTAAAAGTGCCCTCTTGTTATGTGCTCAAGTATTTTTTTTCGTGTGTGCTCACATACTTTAGGATTTGTGCCTTATCATGAGATTCCTCGATATCATTATGCAAAAAAAAAAAAAAAAAACTCACTATAATGTGTGCTTGGACATAACTTTTGACAAATATTCTTAATTTGCATGCTTGTTTAGTGCATACTTGTCTTTGTGCATTTGTGTGTGTGCATTCATTTTAATTTGCATTGAGTAAGGGGGAGCTCTATTGTGGAGTATTGTGTTATGGTGTTGAGTAGAGTTGGGGGAGCGTTTTGCATGAGTTGTCTTCATTTGAGTTTTTGGCTCTTAGAAAAGGGGAGTATTGCGCATGGGTTATTTTCTTGATTTGGTCTTCTTTTGAGGCTTGGATTCATCCTATTGCTTTTATGTGATATCTCTTTCTTATCGTTTGTGTTCCTACACTGGTTCTTACTCATGTTGATTTGTGCCCTTATCTTTTGGCTTTTCTCCATTTTTGCATGCCCTTTGTCTTCCCGTGACAAAAAGGGGGAGAGATTAGTTTGTAGGTCGATGTTCGTTAGTGGGGAGAGCTTGCTCGCACTTTGGTAGAACTCATATGCTTGGATATCTTGATGCATATATGTTAGCTTGTCATCCATAATTCCGCTATGCTAACAAGTTATTGCTTTCATATATTGCATATTTTTGCTTGTGTTTGGTTGAGTTTTATTTGTGCAGGATTTCGACATTTTTCATGGAAGCTTCAGTATATCTAATTGGTTGGAGTTTTGAAGGTTCTCTAACTATTTAGTTTTGTTTCCATGTATTGCTATTGTTGTTATAATGGTTTTGTCCGGAAATGCCAAAGGGGAGATTGTTAGTATTATTGGCATTTTCGGATTCGACAAACCATTGGATTATGTACTTTTATCTTTTTCCATTTGGGTTTGGGAGGTTACTTAGTTGATTGAGTCTAGATGCTCCACCCGGTGGTTGAAAGATTGGAGAAATGGAGTTGCGCGTTCCTTGGCTCGTATTCGATTCATGAAAGGTATAATGTTGCATTATCATGCTCTTCATATAGTTTAGGGATTTAATCATTTTTATGTTGCATGATATTGCATTTTAGCCTTATAATGTGAGCATCAAGTATTTTTCTTAGGCATGTACCTATTTTAAAAGAGATTATGAGCGCAGCGCTTGTTTAGCGCTACTGGCGCTAACTAGCGCTTCAGTTTGCTTCATTCAAAATAGTTTCAGAGATCAGCGCTTGATGAGCGCTCGTCGTAGCGCCCGTAGTGCTTACTGGCGCCACGCGTTCTGAGGTCATGCATGATGTCACCCTTTTATTCCGCAGCGCTCGCATAGCGCTCGTTAGCTTTTCGGCCGGCGCTTACTAGCGCAACACCTATTTTCTTGTGTATGTGGCATTTTCTCATTGGCCTTCTTTAGGGCTCCGACCTTGGCACTATATAAACTATTTTTTCACTCTTCTAGGTCAGATTTTGAGAGCATTAGCCCACCTTAGAGAGAGAAACACATCTCCTTCACTTGCTCATGGGGTTCTATGCTTTTGAGGTGATTTCTATTTTGATTTGATCATCTTTTATTCATTCTAGTGCTATATTCTAATAGCTATGCATATGCTCTAGTTTGATTCTTCTCAAATCTTCATTGCATCATCAAGAAACAATCTTTTCCAAGATTCATGTGTTTAGATGCTTTTAGTATGATTTAAACTTAGTGTTTGATCATCTTTTGTGTCAATCTAGTGCAATACTTTTGTTCTCCATGTATTTGCTCTAGATTGACTTTCTTCATTCAAAAGCCCTCATTAAAAATCAAGTCTTTTATCTTTTATGGGTTCTTGATGCATTATATGATTTAAACCTTGTGTTTGATCATTTTATCTTTCAATCTAGTGCAATCTTTTATTACTCCATGGATTGTCTCTAGATTGATTTGTTTTTCCAAAACCTTCATAAAAATCATATTTTTCATACATCATGTTGGGTTGCCTACATATCTACTTGGCCGGATGATCCGGAGCCGTCTTTGATACGGAGATCGAGTGGTGTTGAACTCGTGGAGGCTATGGAATCAAGAAGGGGCTCGGGGAGCTAAATCAAGGAGTGGAGTTAGGTGTAGCTTAGGGCAAGTTGGTAATTCATAATCCTGTAACTCTTGATTTAACCTTTTGATTTATAGCAATTAGTAGATTAGGCCGTGGTTTTATGCTTAGGGTATTTAGACCCTAAGTAGTTTCCACGTATATCCTCGTGTTTGTGTTCTCTTGCTTATTGCTTATATTTCCTTATATTGTGGTCTTAATTGTCTCACCATTAAAAAGGATTAACTGGATTAAAATTTGGATAATTAATTTTTAATTTGGTCGTCCTATTCACCGCCCCCCTCCTCTAGGACTTGTAGTGCTTTGCATAATTTCAATTCATCCACTAGAGATCAAAACAAAAAGAAGCTTAAGGAGAAAATCAAGATGTTAAAGGCTTCAAGAACTTAGTTCTTGAGGCTCACATGTCTTTCTTTTGTTTTGGTGTTTTTGTGTTGCTTCTTTGAAGTGTGCTTTGAGCTTAGTTGGATATCTGTTTTGTTGCGTTTAGGTTTTAGATTTTCTTCTCTTTATTTTTTCTTTCTTTTCCTCCTGGGGTATGCCTCTTGTAAGTTGTATATTCGGTTATCCTTTTTTCTATTTCAAGCTAATTTACTCAAAAAAAAAAAAAAAAGAAATAGCAACCACGACGTGAGGAACAAGAGAACAATTTTCGTTTTCGACAATATTTGACCTCTTGACTTCTCACTCCGGAGTGTATAAGGGGGCTCGCACCCGAAAACTAGCCTAGACGACTGGGTTATTTTAAAAATACGGAGGTGTAAGATGATCCCATGTCTCTTAAAGATGAAGATTGACCCATTACACAGTGGAAAGCAAATCATATCAATTCACCTATAGTGGGAAAGAAATCTCATAGATCAATCGAGGCAATACATTCGTGAATTTTTTTTTTTTTTTTTTGACTCAAGAGGTAATGAAATTTCGGTTTCTCTACTCTCTGCTTTGAACCTTGTGGACAGAAGGACTTAGGCTATAAAAGAGAGATGAAACCACTAAATTTTTCCTTGACCACAATATACTCCCAAAAGGGTCCCAAGGTTTAGAGATATTGAGTGTGTTGTTTAAACTTTAAATAGGTGCTCGCAATAAGAAAGATGGGCAGTTTGATCCGGTTCATGGTCATGGTCACCAGACTCACCACACAACAGTTACAAAGAACCTTACTAACCAACTTGGAAGAGTGAGCTATATATGCATATTCCTTGGTTCCTTAGTGTTACAGTTATTTTTGTTATTTTTTTGGAATTTAGATCGAGTTAAGGCTATGTTATTGGCATTTGAAATACAGAGCTCCTAGAAAATAATGTGACCTTGTTAGGTGACAATCAACTAAACAAAAAGAATAAACTGGAGATCTGTTTTACCACTTCAATTTGATTTTTTGTGTCATATTCTTCATTTTCTTTCACAGTTTCTTTTTGCCAGGCATTTTTGTCATTATCTTACATGAATTCACAATATTGCCCTTTTTCAATACACATTTTTCATACATCCAAGGGTAATATTGTAAATTCATAAAGATAAAGACAAAAAAAAGGAGTGTGGATTATAAAATGGGGAGTGTGAAAATCATTTACCTTTACTAATTGAAAGAGAAAATTCTTAACAAACGATGTCAAAGCAGAACAGACACATTATTTATACTTCTCATAAAAGGAGGAAGCCTCCTGGTTGTTTGCCTTCTCTTCATAATCCCTAAAATTAGCCCATGCCTTATCTACAGAATGCTATCAGCTCACTGGGTTACACCTCGCGCCCGCAAGATCTGAGAACCCACCCCTTTACGTTCGTAATATGACACCTTGCAGACATGGGTTATGGTGGCCCATAATGATGGAGATGTTTTTCTGGGTAAAAAATGTGGATTTGCTTTCTGGGCTTTGTGGGATAGGAATTGGGCCTTGGCTTAAGCTTATGAATGGATTCAAAGTGGGCTAGGGTAGTTTTTCGAAGCATAATCCAAGCAAAGTAAAGATTGTTGGCGTTGTTGCATTCACAAAATCTTAAAAGACTCTCATTCTCACCTATAACAAACCTTGACCATAGATTATACAAATTACATTTTTTATATTTAATTTTTGTATAAAAATAAAAGCATAAAATCATTAACTTTCATCCAAAAAATTCTTTCATACAGCAAAATGTGCAAAAATGAATCAAGGACGGAAACCGTACGTTTTGAACAATGTATATCATATCGTGTTATGCAGTTTCATGATGTCCTTATTGATCAAAATATCTAATACCGAAAGTTTTTTATTTTTTTGAATAGCACAGAAAGGTTAATCGCAAAAAAAGTTGTCTAAATCAAACGACAATAATAGCGTTACATGAAGAATCTCTTAGTTAATCACAGACTAAATCCAATCAATAATTGCAGTCCTTTTGATTAAGACAGCTCTCGTGATGGTGAGATCTTGATCTGATGTCAACTGATCTCAATCAATTAGTCTATAAATAAAAGCTCTCCTGTAACCAGGGCCGGTCCAAAGAATAAGCTCAGCAAGCCTCCGGATTTAGACAACTCTGGAGCCGGGCAACCCAAAAATAAATTCAGCTTATATAAGTTTCAATAAAAGGTGTGAAATATCGGATTTGTTCAGTGGTCAGTGTTCCTGCCTACCATCCAAGTGAATAAATTACTTTGTTAGATATTTCACACCTATTTTCTCCCTTTTTACTCTCTATTTTTTTTATTCCAAGATTTTACGAAAAGCAAATAAATTACTTTGTTAGATATTTTTCTTTTAACAAGGGGAGTAATTTTTACATCCTCAAATTGATATCTACACATTTACTTTTGTCTTTTAATGAAATTTTTACACGAAAAAGTGTGGATATTAATTTGGGAGTGTGAAAATTAACTACCTTATTTTTTCACATAAATCATAGTTAGAATATGAAGCAAACTTTTTCTTCAAAACAAACTCTTACAATCATATATTTTTTTTATATTTATCTTGTATCTTTTAGTTTGAAGATGTAGGTGGCTCATTATTGGAAGTTTACTTCTTGCCACTAAAATATTAGGATCGGCACTACTAGGAACAGTTACTTTGGCGGAGAGGAGTTTTTATAAGTTGAAATGGATAGAAATTTACTTTTGTAGTACCATGTCACAAGAGAGATTACGTGAATTGGCTATGATCTCGATTGAAAATGATTTCTTCGATAAGTTAGTAAGATTGCTCAATTAGAGAATTTACTGAAAAAATGCAGTGAGCAGTTTTTCTTTGAATTGGATTGCTCATAAATTACAATAACTGTGGTTACATTTTGATTGTGTTTTTTTTATATTTTCATGTTGTTCAAACTAAAAGTACAACATATATAACCTTGATTTTTTTTTTGACTTGTATATCATTTAATTTTGTAAACTTAATAGTAAGTGGGCAACCAAGATTGGGATCGGGCTCAAACAACCCATAGGTTGGGCCCTACCTGTATCTAGCAACTAAGATGTGTTATAATAATGTCTCAGAAATTAGTGTCTCAACTAATTAAGCTGTGTTACTAATTATATAACCGTTTGAATAAACAATTCCAATAATCTAATATTATTGCGGCTGGAAATAAAAAAGAAGTTAAAATATGGTTTGAGTCATGATCTCATTAATTATTAACTTCACATATCCTGACAATTGTCTGTACATTTCTTATCTATGTATCTACCTATCTATCTATTTGTTTAATTATATATCTTTTTTATTTGATACTTCGAAAGTATAATTATAGAGAGTATATATCTAAGGATGTGTGAAACACGAAACACTCTACGTTTTCTTAGAAACAGAAAAAAAAAAAAATAGCACAAATATCCACTAATTAATATTCATATCCCCTTACTTTTTGGTTTCTTTTTTTGTGAATCATTGAAAGGTAAATATTACTTCTACTAAGTATTTTTCGGTTCTTCGCTTTTCAAAAGAAAAAATATTTTCGGTTCATAAAACCGGTACCACGCTTGCGTAGGTATCTACTACCAGCGCGTGCATGTGGTACTACTGCACACATTCTAGCATCAATGGTTACTCTTCATTTTCAATTCAAATACTTTTACACATCATAAACTTGGTAGTTAAAAAGACATTAATGATGAATGAAACATTTGATCACGTTCAAGAAGGATAAGTAAAGTAAAATATTGTTATACTTCACAGCCTCAGAGATAAGTCAAGTTGACCGGTGGCCGGTGGCTGATCCACGCGCGAATCGGGTCCAGACCAGTGGTTCCACCCTGCATGTGGTTGATTAAGGGCTGCACCCATGAGCTCTCTGTTCTTCTTGACTAAGGTTCTTTCAAGCTTGTGAGCATTCTGGTGTCCTCCAAGGGCTTGGGAACTCATAAACTTTCTCTGGCAATAGTTGCAAGAGAATACTCGGCGATCGTCCCGGCTTAGTGGTGATGAAGGAGATGACCTATCAAGAACAGCGTCCATGTTGAAGTCATAATTGGGTTGATTAGGAGAAGCGTCTTGGAAACTCATGGTTGAAAGTACAAAAAGAAAGAAAAACGAACAACAAAGTAGACTAGAAGGGAAGGTTCATGCAAGTAAGATGAATAATTGACAATTGTGGACTATGTAGGTGGAGTGGAATTAGTGAGAGAGAGAGAGAGAGAGAGAGAGAGAGAGAGAGAGCTAGTTGATGAGAATGAAAGAAGAAGAGTAGAGAGATATATAAACTAGTAATGCCATGTGAATGTGTGACCAGCTAGCATTTGGAAAAATTGCGTAAGTGACCACAATATAATTGAGTTAATAAGAGACAAAAGAATTTCTATTTTTTTTTATTGGATAGAAAATACAATCACCCAATAGTCATGGCTTTACATGAGGTAGTGGAATAATGTATTATTATTGCTGCAGCCACAAATAGCAATGAAGGGTGTGAAAAAGAGAAGGGGGGGTGATTGAAAGAGGAACAAATACCTGCAAAGATCGGTGGGGAATCCAAGGGTTTGTTCCTTCTATTAATGGCACCATTCGTGTCCCACGGGCTTCGTCGGTCATGAAAGAAATATGTTAAACTTGATATGCCACATCCGGTGGTATTCAAGAAAATCGAAGTAATTAGAAAATCGATCTAATCAAGACCAAACTGTACCAATCTGGACCGCATGCGCTTCTCCTGACATTCATCGAAATCGTCAAATCGCATTAATTATGCTTTTCCACAAACAGTTATCCGTATTTGTAATAATGCAATGCGGGGTTGTAGTACACCTTTGTCGAGAATGACTGTTTGATAAATTTATTTCGATCAGGTGACCTTTAATGCGAATTTTATGTGAACTTTAACGCAAATAAAGTGCTCAATAACGTCTATAAAATGAACAATTCTGATAATAACGAAAAGATTTTGAATGGTGTCACAGAGATGGACTTCAATTTCTTAGTTGCAATTGGTGGATTACGATCGAGTACCCAGGTCTTCTCCAAAAGTCTTCTACGTAATTTTATGGCTTCTTGTGCTTTTTTCGTTTGGAAAATAAAGATCCCACGTATTGTTCTTGTTAGGTTTTTGGTAGTAAAAGAATTTCCTTTTATCATGGTCCTTGTTTCTGGATTTCTTTTTTGGCTTGCCTATTGTTGGGTAGTGTTAATCAATATAATTTGGCTGTCTATTCATGGGTCCCATCAAACCTTGTAGTGGTGCTTGCCCTGTCCTTTTATTTATTTACCTTTTTCAAACGATTGAAAAATACAAATATGACATCAAATTAGAAACAAAGTCTAAAATCATTATAAGCCTCATTCATCTAAGGTCCCATTAACGGGAGAAATACCCAACAAGCTTGTAATAAAGTCCACAATCACTATAACCCCAAATTTTATAAACCTCAAGAGATTGACAAAGTAATCTTGCCTTGAGACTTAAAGGTTTGCTCCCACCTAAGATCTCATATTCGATTCCCTTTGTGAAGAAACTCTCTGAAATTTAGCTATGGGAGTTACCTCTGTCGTTCCGTTCAAGGCCCTGGAATTAGTTGAGGTGAACGCAAACTGATCCAGATATCCTGTCATATAAAAAAAAAAAAAAAACTAGTAGCCCAATTAATGAGAGAAATACCCAACAAACTTGAAACAAAGTTCACGGTCATTATAACCCCGACCCATTCAATAGCCCCATTAAGGGGAGAAATAATCCAATAAATATAAGAGAATAACACTCATACGCAAGTAGCTCTAGATTCGAACTCCTGACCTCCTAATGAGATGTAAAAGTCCTGACTATCTAAAATGGGACCAGTTGTTTACTCTGTCCTTCATCCAAAGGAGAGAAGTAGGAGTTCAGATCTTGCACTCCTTTTTCCAATTTAAGTAGTAGATGGTGATTAAAGATAAACAAACTTGACTAGACTAAAACATGCATACATAATAGACCCATTTTCATATGTCCTTTATTTATCATGAGGTGCATTGAATCGGAACACCAGACTGTTTAATATGTATTGGGGTAGTCCCACTCCTCTGATTTCCCAATGATATACTCCAAGTCTCCAACCGTACAACTGGACTGTTTCCTATTCCTCTGCTGCTTAGATTGCAGGAGACATCTTTTTCTTTGTTTATTTTTACTGTCAGTGTTTGAACCACTTGATGCGCACATTTACTAATCTCTTCTTTAGTCTGGTCAAATGAATAATATTTATGTTGAAATTAAGGGATTTAAAGCAATTCCAGTATAACCATGCGGCTTGATCCCAAGAATCCATTCATATTCGATTGTGTGTTGAGAAAACTTACCAACTAACCAAGAGTGATCTTTATGATCACCACCTATCACGAAAAGTCAAAGCACAAAAAAGAAAAAAACCTCTGATTTCAGAGGTACATTGTATACTTCAAACCAAGAGTGATGCCATGAAGCACCCTATAAGAATTACGGAGATATATTTTGTTGAGGAACATGATGTATCCGTTCCACAACACCTAACTTAAAGTAAAATAGCTTTATCATTTAGAGGGATTAGGGATCTCGGACTGGAACCACTAATTAAAGGGTTTGCTCAGTCAGTATTAGAGTGCAGACAACCTTCAGCTGTGGTTTAGACGGAAGTATAGGGTATTCTCTTAAGGTCACACTGAGGCTCGAAGCGAAAAGCAAAAAAAAGATAGAGGCGAGATAAAAAGCATATCTCAGAGAGATTGCGAGAAGACTTGTACTCTTGATTAGATTTTATGGTGGACTGGTGTGGCTCCCGTAGTTTTTCCTCGCGTTGAGGTTTTCCACGTATATCTTGTGTTTTGTATTTTTTCTTTCTAATTTTCCATTATGCACGACTGTTTGCTTGTTTGTTTCTGTGATTCATTGTTCACAAGATCCGTAAAGGTGTTGTGGATTGAGTAGTTGTTTGAAAATCCTAATAGTCGGTAACTTTAGGATCTCATAATTAGTCGAGGTGTTCACAAGCGGACCCAAACATGCATTCGGCTAAAATAAAATAAAAAAAATAGTGTACTCAGCAAGACTGCAAGTTCACCACAAACTTGGTAGCACCAAGGGTTAATATCCGTTTACCTTACATCAATCTTATATTAAGCCTCTGATTGGTTAAATAAATTAAGCCCATCAGTTATGAACTTAACTCAGCCAAGCACATGCCATGTGCGTTTGAAAACTCTGAAAAAGAAGACAAATTATGGACAATATGCTCCCTGCTTAATTAATTAAGGAACTTTTTGAGATGGGGTTCTATAACAGGTTGGCTATAATTGCGGTGAGTCGTGTCTCTGATTAATTGAAACAAAGCTTATATTAGACATAAAATCTGAACACAACACTCATATAGGACGTGAGAACCACGGGTCGGACTCACATATGAATATGGGTCCACGCCAATGTGAGTATTTTTATCCTGATGTTGTGTTTGGATATGTTGTATCCGTAGTATTTTTGGATTCATTAACAAGCATAACACAATCTGATTCCAAGCATCCAACATTAATTCAATTTTGTAGAACCCCATGTATCACGAGATTTGTATACTTAACCTACGACTGTATGGTTCTGTGTCTCTTAGAACAGTTGCACTTTGAGAAATCCACAGCACATGGGGGTACAAGAATCCGGGGTTGTTAGGTCCAACACTCTAACTTGGTAGACAAAACCACTCATTGACATTGTAATTCTTTTTTTGAGCGCTGGCTTTGTATTTTATTTCAAGAGGTTCTGAAAGCTGAGTCAGCGAATCACACAGTTCTATATGATCTAAGTTCTGGGTTTCAGGAATCTTCATGGCACATTCAGTGCCGGATTCAACTTGATAATGGATTTTTAGCTAGGCTTGTTTGAATGGATGAAATCTTACAGAGGAAGGTGATTGGAAGATGTTCAATAAGATTATCAAGAACCAAATTCCAAATAATTCAAGGATCTTACTAACGGTTAAAGTACATTTGTTGGTCCCCACTTGTACAAGTACTTTAAAGTACAAGTGGGGCCCAACAAATGTACTTTTTGTACCCTTAACGGGTGCAATGATGCACTCGTTAATATTTCCCAACAATTCAATACTGAAAGTAAGTTCATACTAGAGTTTGGATTTGGTCGCTAATGTTATTCAAGCATTTATTTTGAAAAATTAAGGTAATTGATTTTCAGTCTCTTTTTTTATAATCACACTCCTTTTTTTGTTGTATTTGGATGTGAATTTACAAAATTAACCTTTCATTTGTATGCGTTCTCACACTTTGAATGACAACATTATAAATTCACATCACAAGAGAACCGAAAGGGAGTGTGCTTATAAAAAAGTGAAGTGTGAAAATCACTACTCAAAATTAATAGAGTCAACATTTCTTTTTTTGGTGAATTAAGATAGCAATTTAAGATTGCCATGGGTAAGACAAGAATCACATTCTCTTAGGCTGAGTTTCCACTAAGGTATTTTTAGTATTCTTGAAATTACAAATTGTTAAATCAACAAGTCATTTGCCTGACATACATCAACTAGTTTGACAACTTATACCGCAGAAATACTAAAAACACCGAAAATATCGTAGTGGAAACTCACTAGTCTGTAAATATGATTTGTGATGAATGTGATTTCTAATATGTGATCACAAATCACATTCCTATTGTATTATGTGCCAACTACATGAATCGTAGGATACATATGACAGTCGAAGCCCGAATTGTGAATGGGGACAGACCGCAAAATTCGTTGGCAATATGTTTACGCTTATCCAAATCGAGCTTGGCCCAAAATCCGCCAATCTACCACGAGATGGTATAACTCCTTGCCCTTGAGAAATACTTAAAACAGAGGAATAGAAAAGGATAATCACATTCCCATTAGGTTCCTCCCTTCCAAACTGAGCATTAGAGTGTGTATTTACTGGTTGATTGTAATGTCTCTTTAGCTGCATCACAACATATTGGGATATCCTTCCCCTAAATCACATAATAATTTGCGAGCCCGACCGAGAAAACATCTTTCAAAAATATCTTAAATTATTAAATTCGCAAGAGTGAGAACTAAAAGCGCGTGCGTGTATCTATGGAGCATTGTGGGCGCAGGAGAGAGAATCTCTTTCTATTGAGTTTGCTCCATCTGGACTTCTATGCTCGGTCCCAGCCTAAACCGTACGTGGGCCATGCTTGGGCCTAGTCAAAGTTGGATCCAATTGATACCAACGTGGCCCTAGCTTGGTTAGTACCCGCCCAAGTTTTGGACTTTGCCCCATTTCCGACCGAACTTATCTTGAGAAGATTTCTGCCACCACCACTTCACAGGATTTATTTATTTATTTATTTTTAGTTTTTCCGCTAGGAATAATTGTTCAAGAAATTATTGCAAAGGAATTAATAAATCATGCCTCGTAAATGATTATTTGAGCATACGCGCAACAGACTCGAAACAGTGATTGATTAATTTTGCAATTAATAAACAAATTACGAACTTTTATAAATCTCAAGAATAAATATATAATTTGTCACCGATCAAACTGAAAAAAATATACGGAAGAAAAAATATACATGGTCTGTCACTGATTAAACTTCAAGAAATACTGAATTGCCCATACGTACATCTTCATATACATAAAATAAAACAAAGTCATACAGAAATTTCTCTGTCTCTCTCCTTCGGAATATACTGAGTTGAGTTGAGTTGAGTTGAGGGGCAATGGGAATAAGGAGTTAATTGGGAAAACCTGCTGCGAGCTTCGCTCTTAGGTCTTTTCTGAGGATTTTACCTGTTGGAGCTTTAGGGATTGCATCGGTGAAGAACACCTTGTTAATTCTCTTGTAGAATACCACCTGCAAAATAATTGTATCATGAGTTATATAATTGGAGCCAAAAGGTAATCATTTATACTTTTTGTAATTGTCACGTAAACTTAAATAAAAATTCTCTTTGACTGTATTCAAGACGTTTAATTTGAGTCAAATCGACACATGATCACATTCGCACTTATCATGAATAAGGATTTTTTTTTTTTTTTTTGTGACAATCTCTCATGTGGTTTCTCATTAACATATAATAGAACCTATTACAGTCTTTTAATATGAATGGTTCGGATCCTCAATAGTACCATGGTGGGTCATATTTTACGTCACATGAGAGGATCATGATTCAACAACGTTCAAATAAATTGATGGTTGGAGTACAAGGGGAATTGATTTAGGGTTTCACTTATGATTACGGAACTTGCTCTAGTTGAACCTAATTACCAAGCGTAGTGGAACCATTTCCTATATAACATGTGATTTTCCACTTATTAAAGGCTAATTTAGTGCATTAAGATTTACCTGTTTGGAGATATACTGCTTAATTTCATCCTCACTGATCTTAGAACCATTGGCTCTTACAACAAATGCAACCGGAACTTCTCCTGCTCCCTCATCTTTCATGCTGCATTCCAGAATAATATTTAAAACACATAAATACTCCCCAAAAAATCGGTGTACAGAAGAAATTAGGGTTTGACTTACGGTACAACAGCAGCATCTGAGATGTTGGGATGAGCAATCAACAATGCTTCAAGCTCGGCGGGGGCTACTTGGAACCCTTTGTACTTGATCAGTTCCTTGAGCCGATCAACAATGAATATCTCCTCGTCGTCGTCTATGTAGCCGATATCGCCAGTGTGCAACCATCCTTCTTTGTCTATTGTTCTCTCAGTGGCCTCCGGATCATTTAGATAGCCTTTTCAGCAAAATTCAAATTTTTTGGTATGTTAGAACAATTTATAGTCCACTTGGAAGATCAACAAATTTTGGTATGTTAGGGCAATTGATTTATAATGGTAATGACCATCCCTTTTTCTACTGGATACATACTAATCAAATTTATGTGCCAATTAACTTTCGACTTTTAATTTGTCCCAAACTAGGGAGGCAAAATGATTTTTAATATGCAGGATATAGTTATAAATTCAACAAAAGCGTTGAGTAGATCTAAATTGATCTTATTGCATGTGGCCAGATGTGTCACGAATCCGATATATTATATGTAACAAGGAAAAGATCACGATATGCACCCCTTATTTGGGTGTGTATGATACACACCCTTATAAAAGTTACGAATTTTTTATAAAAGTTACAACACATACCAAAATGTTACGAATCATAGAAAATGTTACGAATAATATTGCTGAAAAGTTACGAAAAACTAAAAAATGTTACGATTTGCCAATGAGGTGACACAATCTGAACCATACAATAGGTACATATAGTATACACCTTTAATGAGTGTGTATTGTATGATTTGTATCCATTTCTAACAAATGAAGATTTCGACTTCATTTTAAAAAAAAAAAAAAAAGAAGATTTCGACTGTCCATGTTTAAAATTTATCATTCAATAGTCATTACACAAACCTGCACGTAGATAATATCTCAACAAAGAAGTTGGTTTGGTAAATGTGGATACACCCCCACAACCTACTAGTCTTTTAGGAACCAACGTCTTGCCATGTTGACTCAATTAAAACGACAAAGTACATAAGCTTAAGGTCATAGACTCATAGGTCGAAATTACCTTTAGATTCAAGGTTCATTAATTAGAAAGGTTATAGCAGGTCTTCCAGTGACATTTCCACCAAAGGGCTGAGAAGACGCCTCTAAATTGAAGCTCGTAAAATGTAAAGTTAAGGGCTGTGTTTGGTTAGATAGTTTAGTTTAGTTTTGATGATGTCAGCATGTGTAATGAGTGGAGAGAGATAGAGAGAGAAATGAGGGAAATGATGATGTCATCAAAACTAAAACTAAAACTAAACTGGAAAACGAACAGAAATGAGATTCGTGATGAATATATATCACACAGGTCAGGATGACACGGATCAGTGATTTTTCTAGAAAATCTACTGCCATAAATTAAATATTCCCGTTACGACTCGGCCAATGTGATAATTGTTAAAGAGAGCTAACTCCATTTAAATATCTCTAATTTAATTTCTTATTCAACAACTTCCTCTTGTCCTATTTGGTCGTTTCTATATGAAGATCTAGTCAAGCCCCCCCAAACTAATACTATTTTTAAAATAAAATAAAAAATCATTTTCTCACTAATATTCTTTCAAAAGTCATATCGTAGTACTCTAATATTATTACAAAATCTTGATTATTCCATATACCCATTACATTTATGAGCTTACTGTAAGTTTAAGCATTGATAATCAAATTTGACTGAGATTCTTTTTTTGAAAGTACAGAGACTTTGGTTACGTTGAAACCTTGACTATTCCATATATCCATTTCAGACGTGGTCCCGTTCAAATCGAGTTATTATATAGTATAAGCACAAATAAGAAACTGTATGTATGTACCTTTCATGATCTGGTCGCCCCTGATGCAGATTTCTCCGGCTTGATTGTGGGGAAGAGAATCGCCGGTGTCGGGATCCACGATTTTCATCTCGGCATTTCTGACTACAGTCCCACACGCCCCTGATTTTATCTCAAACGGTTCTTTTGCAAATGCTAAGCACATTGACAACACTGGTCCTGCCTCTGTCATCCCATAACCCTGTCCAACAACCATTTTAAGAATGTTATGCGATTTATTTTATTTTCCCAACAGGCAGCTTTGTGAGTGAATAACTTCTACTATTAATTACATTTCATTTCAATTTCAGGTGATTGGGTTCAATTTAGGCCCGCCTCGATTAATTTTTGAAAAATCAATCTCGTCGCGCATCTTCGAATGATCCTATTAAAGTCGATACAAATCTTCGTATTGACTGATCTCATAAGAATTGATAGTATTCATAATTAAAATGGTATCTACTACTCACATTCATTGATGTATACTATAGCTTGTGCGGTCACATTTCGAGGTCCACATCCTCAATAATTTTCTTTATAGTACAACATTTGAGATGTAACAACACCAATGTCGTATACATCATCGACATACCGACCATTCAAATTTGACTACTCCATATATCTAACGATTTTTTTTGGTACTCAAAATGGAAGTGCAGATTTAATGCCCAATGAAATTAAATACACTTGTTCCGTAACGGCACTAAACTCTCACACGTTACATAATTCACAATTCTTCTGACCTACCAATTAAATTAAATCTTCTTTTTAAGGATAAGGTACCATGCACCCTTTTCTCTAATTTTAAGTTAGATATATTACCTAATTCCAGCTACTCTGGGGTCACATATAGAAGGTAGCGTATAACTAGTTCCATATTTACCACCAAAAAAAAAAAAGAAAAAAAAGTTAGGTGGATTGGATCTGTACATTGATAATGGATTAGGTAGCCAAAGCATAATCGATTAATATTTGTTGCGAATTACGTAAGAAAAATTATACCTGTCCAAGTGTAGCATTAGGAAGCTTAACCCTGACTTTATCCTCTAGTTCCTTCCCCATGGGAGCAGCACCGGACATGACCATCCGAATCGACGACAAGTCGTAGTTATCGACCACCGGACTTTTGGCTATTGCCAGAACGATTGGTGGCACGAACGGTGCTATCGTTACCTTGTACTTGTGAACGAGCTCCAACAACGCGTTGATCTCAAACTTTTGCATGATTAGGATCGTGGCCCCAACACGGAGCCCACAGAGCAATACCGAGTTGAGGGAGTAGATGTGGAATAGTGGAAGCAGACAGACGATCACGTCCTCGCTGTGGAAATACAGGTTGGGATTTTCTCCATCCACCTGTTGTTCAAAGTGCACGGAATAAGAAAAATCGATGAATCAATTTTTAATGTCTATTTATTTTAATTTTTTTATATCATCATAGTATTAAAAATTACCCATCATTTAATGTGGCATCATAATCATGCAGTTGAACCACACATGGAATATGTGGTCGTATAAAACTTGACAAACTAACCGTCAACATTATGAGAGAAATTTTTGGGTGCTGAGTGGGTATTGCCCACGTGGTACCCACTCGGCAATCCGATCCGTCCATAACGCGATCCAACGGTCCGGATTTTAGAGAGAGAAAAGGAAGAGAGAGAGTGTTTGGGAGAGAGGAGCGAGAGGGAATCAATCCGGGCCGTCCAAAACACATTTGGACGGCTCGGATTGTGCTTGGGTACTAAGTGGTAATACCCACTCGGCACCCAAAAAAATTTTCCAACATTTTTTATTTAGAGTAACTTTAAAAGTACTCCTATCACAAGTTGTACCAGGAATTTGGATTGTAATTAACGTAAAAACCAAAAAAAAGTAAAAACTAAACGTTTTCAAAAAAAAAAAGGCAGGTGCTACTCGTGTGACATACGTGGGGTCCGTCAAATTTACCTGTTGAGCCACACTAGTGACCAACCCCTTGTGCGTGAGCATAGCCCCCTTGGGTAGTCCAGTGGTCCCGGACGAATACGGCAGCGCCACCGCATCATCCGGACTAATCTTCACCGCCAGCAACTCGCTCTCGTCTGCCCCAGTCAACTCAGAGAAATGCAAACACCCCTCCACGTCCTTGTCCGTGCACATCACCTTCACCCCATTCTCCCTTCCAAATTCCGTCACTTTTTCGGCGTAACACGCCTGGGTGATGATCAGCTTCGCCTTGGCCGCCCTCGCCTGCTTTTCGATCTCCGCCGTGGTGTAAAACGGGTTGGCCGTTGTGGCGGTGGCGCCGGCGTACGAGGCACCGAGGAAGGCGAAGACGAATTCGGGAGAGTTGTGGAGGAGGAGCATGATGACGTCGCCCTGGTGGATACCGGTCTTGTGGAGGCCGGAGGCGACTCTTCTGGCAGTGAGTTCGACGTCGGCGTAGGTGTGGGTTTCGCCGGTGGCGCCGTTGATGATACAGGGTTTGGAGCTGAATTGGGATATGTTTTCGAAGCAGTAGGTGTGGAGTGGTAAGTGTTTTGGTATGTAAATATCGGGAAGTTTTGATCGGAATATGAATTCAGGATGATGATCGTCTTGTCGTTGATGGTTTTGGTGCTCCATCATGGTTGGTTTGGTTTACAGGTTTAGAGAGAGAAGGAAAGGAAAAGTGAAGGGCAGTGTACGTAGGGTGCTTGTTTGGTGGCTTTCCCTGGGTGGGTTTGAGTTTTGGGTTGGAGTAATATAGTCACAGGAGAAAGTAGGTGACGGTAGGAGGGAGCTGGTGAAAATGAAATATATGGAGTTTGAATGGAATTTTCGGGCTGTACTCGTGGCCGGCACATAATTTTAATTCCTTTTTTTTTTTTTTCGAAATCTAACTATTTAAGGAGATATTTTTAGGTTTTTTTTAATTTCTATTCATATTGATAAAACAAACAAGAAAGAGTTTAATCACATTAAAAGAGAATAACACAAAAGGAAATTGATATCTATTGTGGGACATCCAAAAATTAAATGGACTAAAACTAGTGGTGTAGGGCGGTGGCGAAAGCAAGATTTAGACTTAGGGTGTTCCACTAACAAAAAACTGTTTTTTCCAAACACAAAGACATGTCATTCTCTCACAACACATTACATAAAAAATCGTGAAAAACCAATTTTTTCAAAAAACTGGGTTAGTGGAACACCCCCTTATTGGGGACGGAACTGCTTGTATTTTTATAGGGATAACCAATACTATTACATTCCGTATTCATATAAGGTTCGCTTAAGTTTCTGTATAAGCTACCATTTTATTTAAGAAAATGCTACGATACACACCCCCTATTTGGATGTGTCATCCCCTATAAAAGCTATGAATCGATTAATAAAAGTTACAATTTTTTTTATTTTATAAAAGTTATGAGATGCACCGAAAGTCCGAAATGCTATGAATCATAGAAAATTTTATGAATCACATTGCTGAAAAGTTACAAAACACTAAAAAATGTTACGATTGCCAATGAGAGGACACAATATATATGGATCATACAATATGTGTATATAGTACACGGCTACATGCCTTTAAAGGGTGTATATTGTCTCCATTCCCGTTTAATTTTTTTTTTTTGAAAAGCGAAGAAAGATTTCATTAATCCCAAAGGAGTCAAAGATGAAATTAGTACAGTAAGAAAAGAAATGCATTGAGAGAGGTTCGGAGTCACTCCTACTACTGCTACTCGCAAATGCTAAACCTACCTCCCCACCTCTCGATTTTTTTATAAAAAAAAAAGCACCATGTTGGTAAGATACCAACGCACCTAATATGGTCCAGTCCGAAAATACAACATTCAATACAGCAAATTTAACCCACGCCCCAACAACTCCCAATAATAAAGCCCATTAAATGCATTTAAGCCCATCTGCACGTTCACCCAAGCGCTACCAGCTCGGTCGCCGGAAAAAACTTCGACGAACACCCGAAGACATATATGCACATTCACCCTCTCCCCAGTGGAAAACCCAATACACCTAAAGCACCATAGATCTTCTCCCTCTGCGTTGATGACCATCGCCACCCAGCTGCCGCCTATCGCAGTTCATTACTCAACTTCCGTCGCCCACGACCCCTCATAGTTGCCATCACCATACACAAGACAACGACGTAACCTCCTCCCTGCTGCCTACCTCAGATCCGATAACCACTGCATCCCATTTGCCATCGCAAAAAATCCCCACACAAGCCGACGGGCCTTCGTCCCTGCTGCTTGGGCGTCAGCGCATACTGTTGCAACCTCTCAATACACCTCACGAATCACCCCTTCATCCTCTGTCGCCGCTGCTTCGTCCATCTTTGATTACATCCTCCACCGTCGCCCCTCACAGTGCCCAAATTAATCTGAAAATTGCCCGCCGCCTAAAACTTGCACTTCCATCAGTAATCGACGCAGACACAAACTGCTGTATTGAAATCAAACACACAGTCCCCTTTATTACGCCGCAGCACTTCCACCAGCAAGAACGCCGACGCGGCCGCCGCACAAAACCACAAGCCGAAACCTGCAAAAAAGGGGAACAGAAAAACGAAAAAAGAAAGAGACGAGGAGGAGAGAGAGAGAGAGAGAGGGGGTGGGGGGGAGCCCCCAAACTAGAACCTAACGGATGTGTTTTTTTTTTTTTTTTAGAGAGAGGCGGGTTTATTTAGATTTTTGCCATTCCCGTTTATTTAACATACGGGATCCAAAAACTTGTTGATAATTTAGAACAATACATAAGCTACTCTTATAGAATTTTTCAAAATTAACCTGGAAAACTAGATCAAACAATTAAAAAAATATTTGGAGTTGTGAGCCGGTTAGGGTTTTCGCACCCCTAAGAAGTGAGAATTCTAAGTTTGCCCAATCATTAATTTTTAATGTACCGAAATTAGTTAAGAAGTGCGCAAACTAACCCAAACATGTTGTTATAAAAAAACACAATTGTCAATTGCTAAAGACGGAGTAAGTTCAAACAAATACCATGCTGTGATTGCTTTCGGCTTCTATAAGAAAAAACAATTATGGTAGGCGCGTACCAGGAATGGAGTAAAACAAATTCACT